>JAVGWX010000005.1:122454914-122816981 GCA_036924085.1 Ariolimax columbianus
ACCTCCACCTTTCGGATGCAGTGATGCCATCGGATGCTCAGGATGCGCTGCTGGTTGCTCATGTGAAAGGCCTTATATCTTGAGCAACGTGACAAAGACAGATGTAACATGGCCGCCACTAGGTACGGCGGCCGATCGTGCTTAGTGCTTTTGTCTGCGCTTACTTTCTCTAGAGCTTCTGTTACTTCTGGTGCTTTTGTGTCACTTCTGGTGCTTTTGTGTCCCATCTATTGCTTTTGTGTCACATCTATTGCTTTTGTGTCACATCTATTGCTTTTGTGTCACATCTATTGCTTTTGTGTCACATCTATTGCTTTTGTGTCACATCTATTGCTTTTGTGTCACATCTATTGCTTTTGTGTTCATGCCTGCTATCTTCTTTTTGCACATATATGATCTGCTTTATTCTTCTGGTCGGTGGATGCTCGGGCTGTCTTGGATAAACTGTGATGGTTTCTCACCTGTGTTCCATCCACCTGTTAGAGTACACATTCCATTCACCTGTTAGAGTACACATTCCATTCACCTGTTAGAGTACAGATTCCATTCACCTGTTAAAGTACAGATTCCATTCACCTGTTAGAGTACACATTCCATCCACCTATTAGTTGTACACATTCCATCCACCTGTTAGATGTACACATTCATCCATCTGTTAGTTGTACACATTCCATCCACCTGTTAGAGTACACATTCCATCCATCTGTTAGTTGTACACATTCCATTCACCTGTTAGAGTACAGATTCCATCCACCTGTTAGATGTACACATTCCATCCATCGGTTAGTTGTACACATTCCATTCATCTGTTAGAGTACACATTCCATCCACCTGTTAGATGTACACATTCATCCATCTGTTAGTTGTACACATTCCATCCACCTGTTAGAGTACACATTCCATCCATCTGTTAGTTGTACACATTCCATTCACCTGTTAGAGTACAGATTCCATCCATCTATTAGTTGTACACATTCCATCCATCGGTTAGTTGTACACATTCCATTCATCTGTTAGAGTACACATTCATCCACCTGTTAGTTGTACACATTCATCCATCTGTTAGAGTACACATTCATCCACCTGTTAGTTGTACACATTCATCCATCTGTTAGAGTACACATTCATCCACCTGTTAGTTGTACACATTCATCCATCTGTTAGAGTACACATTTCATCCACCTGTTAGTTGTACACATTCATCCATCTGTTAGTTGTACACATTCATCCATCTGTTAGAGTACACATTCATCCATCTGTTAGTTGTACACATTCATCCATCTGTTAGTTGTACACATTCCATCCACCTGTTAGTTGTACACATTCATCCATCTGTTAGTTGTACACATTCATCCATCTATTAGTTGTAGACATTCCATCCATCTATTAGTTGTACACATCCATCCATCTGTTAGATATATCTTTCTCACCAATGAAGGTGTCTCCAATCACTTCATTCATCCATCCTCCAGGTCCTTGACCTTGGCTTGAATGTCGATTCTGTTATTTGCATTTCTAGACATAATCCTTCTCGTCTTGGTCCGTATCCTAACCACCAGATGTTTTCAAACTGTTTTGGTCCCTTGACCTGTCCATCACTCCTGACCTGTCCATCACTCACAGTGTCTATCCTGACCTGTCCCCTGACCTGTCCATCACTCACCGTGTCTATCCTAACCACCAGATGTTTTCAAACTGTTTTGATCTGCGGCTCCCTTGACCTGTCCATCACTCCTGACCTGTCCATCACTCACAGTGTCTATCCTGACCTGTCCATCACTCCTGACCTGTCCATCACTCACCGTGTCTATCCTAACCACCAGATGTTTTCAAACTGTTGTGTTCTGCGGCTCCCTTGACATGTCCATCACTCCTGACCTGTCCATCACACACAGTGTCTATCCTGATCTGTCCATCACTCCTGACCTGTCCATCACTCACAGTGTCTATCCTGACCTGTCCATCACTCCTGACCTGTCCATCACTCACAGTGTCTATCCTGACCTGTCAATCACTCCTGACCTGTCCATCACTCACCGTGTCTATCCTGACCTGTCCATCACTCCTGACCTGTCCATCCCTCACCGTGTCTATCCTGACCTGTCCATCACTCTCCGTGTATATCCTGACCTGTCCATCACTCACCGCGTCTCCCTTGACCTGTCCATCACTCACCGTGTCTCCCCTGACCTGTCCATCACTCAACGTGTCTCCCCTGATCTGATCTGTCCATCACTCACCACGGCTGCCCTGATCTGTGCACAAATCACCTCGGCCCATCTCTCTGTTATATAAGCAAATGTACCCAACAAATTTACACTCTTCACAAGACACCTCATCGCGCTTAGTCGAGGGCCGCGACGCCTCTGTGAGCCGCGGGGAACAGTTTGAAAACCTCTGCTGTACTCTGATGTGTTTCGTTATTTATGTCTGTCCTATCTTCTTGTTGCCGTCCATACCATATGTTTGGATGCCGTCCATACCATATTTTTTGTTGCCGTCCATACTGTAATTTTTGCTGCTGTCCATACCGATTTTTTTGGCCATCCATACCGAATTATTTGCACCGCCCATACCGGAATTTTTGCTGCAAATTCTTCTGTCGGTAGTTTTATTCGCTTTGTTTACAGACATTCCCATTTAGATGTGTTTAAATTCTCCGTTGTGTTGCTCCAGACTTCCTGACAGGAGGCTTTGCCTATTGTATTGTGCCTTCCACGAGATATATGTTTCCTGCCTGGCTGAGATATCTATTCTCGGGTCATGTTTATATCTCCTCTCTATCTTGGGATCATGTTTATATCTCCTCTCTATCTTGAGATCATGTTTATATCTTCTCTCTATCTTGAGATCATGTTTATATCTTCTCTCTATCTTGAAATCATGTTTATATCTTCTCTCTATCTTGAGATCATGTTTATATCTTCTCTCTATCTTGAGATCATGTTTATATCTTCTTTCTATCTTGAGATCATGTTTATATCTTCTCTCTATCTTGAGATCATGTTTATATCTTGTCTCTATCTTGAGATCATGTTTATATCTTCTCTCTATCTTGAGATCATGTTTATACCTTCTCTCTATCTTGAAATCATGTTTATATCTTGTCTCTATCTTGAGATCATGTTTATATCTTCTCTCTATCTTGAGATCATGTTTATATCTTCTTTCTATCTTGAGATCATGTTTATATCTTCTCTCTATCTTGAAATCATGTTTATATCTTCTCTCTATCTTGAGATCATGTTTATATCTTCTCTCTATCTTGAGATCATGTTTATATCTTCTCTCTATCTTGAAATCATGTTTATATCTTCTCTCTACTTTTCTTTAGGGGAGCTTCTAACCTAGACGACAGTGAGCTGGCTTGCTAAGACTGGGATTCCAGCGTGACAAGGTTCGAAATCACGGACGGGCAGAAAAACGTCCGAGCGAGGTTCGTTCCTGATACTACCGCTCCTCCATTAGACCCAGCTGTAAATGGATACCGGACGTATGAGCTTGGAAAGGTATAAACAGAAAGGAAGGGAACTGACCACACCACTTCAAATCGGATGCGGTTTAGTCCATGAAGTTATTTTCATCCCCGACGGCAGCTGTTGCCATGGGACCTTGACCTTGACCTCCTCCATCTGATGACTATTTTCAACACTTCAGGATCACGATCTGGACGCGTCGACACCTGGCTGTGCTTTAGCCATTGTGACATTGTTGGTGTAGTCATCTACTGGTTATGATAAAGTCAGCCTGATTCCTCTCGGCTTTTCCTTAACATTCTTGGAGATTGTTGGAACAACCTGCTACATTCAGCTATCTGGTATATCCGCCAATGTTGCAGACCTCTGGACGTCACTGAACCAAACCGGAAGTTTCGTGTTGCAGACGTTCTGTCCCCCGCCTTCTGCTGTTAATACTTCAATCGATCTTGAATTATCCTATATCCTAGCCTATTATAACATTTTGAAGATTCTACTGGTATACTATACAAAACAAACAGAAAAACTGAAGTCATACTTGCTTGCTTTCTCGACCTTGAATAAAACACAAATGAAAATTTGATTGAGTTTATATGATAAATGTCTCCTGTCACTCAAGTTAAACCACTTCTCTATTTAAGGCCTCCCCATATAAGTATACACCTTTTATCTAATCTGTAGACTCTTCAAATCTATCACAAGTCACAACACTTTTAGTGCATCGCCACGGTGAGGGTATTGCTTAATACCGTTACAGCCCCAGGTTGTATTTGTCATATTTGTCTAAGACTGCATAAACAACTGGAATATCCTGCTGATTCATCGAATATTTGCTCCTTAATTAGCGCTTCTCAATCTGACCTGTGTGGTGAACATTTCTTTTGTTGAACCCGATGACGTCTGGTTGAACTGTCCTAAAGGATTGACGTGTGGTTAACACCTCATTTTTTTGAACACGATGACGTCTGGTTGAACTGTCCTAAAGGATTGACGTGTGGTTTTGAGGAACCTTTCTCTACTTTTTGTTGTCTGTTTTCGCGATGAATCTAGACGTCTCATGAATTCGGCTCTGGCCGACCAACTTACAGCTTAAGCGTAAGACGTTCTTTAACTCTATTTTGACATCTTTCCAAGCTGGGCCCAGATCTCTGATGTTGGTGATTAGCTTGGTAACTACACTAGCGTATACACTAATTGGAGAGACACGTTGGGGTCTGCCGCTCTCTCTCTCTCATCCTCTCTGTCTGTCTCTCTCTCTCCGTCTCTCCCTCTTTGTGCGATGAGACATGCTAAACTAAATCTAGTAGTCTCAGTAGAAATGTGAGCTCAATTTCTTACAGAATGATAACCTCTTTCTTTCCATCTCCTCGCGGAGAAATGCTATTTATAGCGAATACTTGATTACATAAGTAAATGAATCAACACAAACATAACTGCTCTCTTTCTTTACTGCTGTCAATCTGGACTTGCTCTAAAAGTGTCGGGAAGCTGTCGGCCCTACGTCATTCGTCTGTCTGGCTCAAAAGTTCAATCCTCCTTTACTATTCGCTGTCTACTTCTTGAATGAAGGATGACCACCAACTCCATTTAACGAATCCACGTCCCATCGCTAAATTATTGCTAAATAATCATTCAGGCATCAAATCTTCGCCATTACCGAGATGATATTTTTAGGTGGCCCAGGATTTTTCAGGAAATATGCAGAACTTTCTCCAGGACACTAGCAAACTTTCTCCAGGCCACTAGCTAACTTTCTCTAAGACTCCAGCAAACTTTCTCCAGGACTCCAGCAAACTTTCTCCAGGACACTAGCAAACTTTCACCAGGACTCGAGGAACATTTCTCCAGGACACTAGCAAACTTTCTCCAGGACACCAGCAAACTTTCTCCAGGACACCAGCAAACTTTCTCCAGGACACCAGCAAACTTTCACCAGGACTCGATCAACATTTTTCCAGGACACCAGCAAACTTTCTCCAGGACACCAGCAAACTTTCTCCAGGACACCAGCAAACTTTCTCCAGGACACTAGCAAACTTTCTCCAGGCCACTAGCTAATTTTCTCCAGGACACTAGCTAACTTTCTCTAAGACTCCAGCAAACGCTCTCCAGGACACAAGCAAACTTTTTCCAGGACACCAGCAAACTTTCTCTAAGACTCCAGCAAACTTTCTCCAGGACTCCAGCAAACTTTCTCTAAGACTCCAGCAAACTTTCTCTAAGACTCCAGCAAACTTTCTCCAGGACTCCAGCAAACTTTCTCCAGGACAGAAGCAAACTTCCTCCAGGACTCCAGTAAACTTTCTCCAGGACACAAGCAAACTTTCTCCAGGACTCCAGCAAACTTTCTCCAGGACACTAGCAAACTTTCTCCAGGACTCCAGCAAACTTTCTCCAGGACTCAAGCAACATTTTTCCAGGACACTAGCAAACTTTCTCCAGGACACCAGCAAACTTTCTCCAGGACACTAGCGAACTTTCTCCAGGTCACCAGCAAACTTTCTCCAGGCCCCTAGCTAACTTCCTCCAGGACACTAGCTAACTTTCTCTAAGACTCCAGCAAACGCTCTCCAGGACACAAGCAAACTTTCTCCAGGACTCCAGCAAACTTTCTCCAGGACACTAGCAAACTTTCTCCAGGACTCCAGCAAACTTTCTCCAGGACTCAAGCAACATTTTTCCAGGACACTAGCAAACTTTCTCCAGTACACTAGCAAACTTTCTCCAGGACACTAGCTAACTTTCTCCAGGACACTAGCTAACTTTCTCCAGGCCACTAGCTAACTTTCTCCAGGACACTAGGAAACTTTCACCAGGACTCCAGCAATGCCAGGAACTATGCGAATGTTACAACATGGACATTACACCACGGATATGTTACACGATGGACATGTTACACTATGGACATGTTACACCACAGATATGTTACACGATGATTATGTCACGACCATGGACATGTTACACCACGGATATGTTACACGATGAACATTTGACTCCGTGAACATGTTACATCATGGACATGTTAGACCACGGATATGTTACACGATGAACATGTTACACTATGGACATGTTACACCACGGATATGTTACACGATGAGTATGTTACACCATGGACATGTTACACCACGGATATGTTACACGATGAACATGTTACACCATGGACATGTTACACCACGGATATGTTACACGATGAACATGTTACACCATGGACATGTTACACCACGGATATGTTACACGATAGACATGTTACACCATGGACATGTTACACCACGAATATGTTACGCGATGATCATGTTACACCATGGACATGTTACCCCACGGATATGTTCCACGATGCACATTTGACACTGTGAACATGTTACACCATGGACATGTTATACCACGGATATGTTACACGATGAACATGTTACACCATGGACATGTTACACCACGGATATGTTACACGATGAACATGTTACACCATGGACATGTTACACCACGGATATGTTACACGATGAACATGTTACACCATGGATATGTTACACCACGGATATGTTACATGATGAACATGTTACACCATGGAAATGTTACACCACGGATATGTTACGTGATGGACACGTTACACCATGGACATGTTACACCCCGGATATGTTACACGATGGACATGTTACAACATTGACATGTTACACCACGCATATGTTACACGATGAGCATGTTACACCATTGATATGTTACACCACGGATATGTTACACGATGGAGATGTTACACCATGGACATGTTACACCACGGATATGTTACACCACGGATATGTTACACCATGGACATGTTACACCATGGATATGTTACACCACGGATATGTTACACCATGGACATGTTACACCATGGATATGTTACACCACGGATATGTTACACGATGGACATGTTACACTATGGAAATGTTACGGGAATGTTACACGGAAATGTTACACCATGGACATGTTACACCATGGACATGTTACATTGTTATAATCAATCCTATCCAGCACCGAGCTTCAACAATAATCTGGCTTGCCTTTACGAAGAAGAATAGAAGATGGACGCCAAAAGAAGGTTGACGGCTTATTGTGTAAAGTGAAGGCAGTTTGTTGCTGCAATAGAAGACAGGAGTAGGTATGATGTCACTGACACAGTAGAGTGACTGACTTACTAGCGATGACAATGTGTGTCGTCCAACAACAAAACAATGGAGATTACCAAACTGTAGCCACCCTTCTACTTGGTCTAGTTTGATGTTAGCAATCGCTTTCAACACTCCTTTCTCCTTTTTAACTTGAAGATAGTTCTTTTCATGTTCAGGAGATACCAGCTTTTGAAATATGCTAAAACAAATACTAGAAATAAGCATGATATATTTAGAAGGGTACTTTAGCCCAACTTTGTCCAATATTCAGAAGGGTACTTTAGCCCATCTCTGTCCAATATTTAGAAGGGTACTTTAGCCCATCTCTGTCCAATATTTAGAAGGGTACTTTAGCCCATCTCTGTCCAATATTTAGAAGGGTACTTTAGCCCATCTCTGTCCAATATTTAGAAGGGTACTTTAGCCCACCTCTGTCCAATATTTAGAAGGGTACTTGAGCCCACCTCTGTCCAATATTTGTATTAGTTTGAAATCGTGTGTATTCTTCATCTCCAGATTTTTGTCTTGTGTAACTGCCTGAATGCGTCCTTCACAGGAAAGTCTTTTGCAATTTATATACAACATGCATTTCCAACATACATCAAAGCTAGAATGTCACATTATACACAACATGCATTTCCAACATACATCAAAGCTAGAATGTCACATTCATCAATCTTCCTTAAATTCACTTTTATGATTGCAGAAAATGGCTCAATTATTGCAAAAGTGTTTTCTACTGAATCATCTAAGTTATCAAACTATTTCCAAAGGTTCATGTAGCCATTTGTAAGCATTAAGGTTCTCTGGACACGTAGCTTTCTTTCAGATTCATATAATTGTTGCAGGTGAAATATGGTATTGGTCTCCTGAAATTTGTCTATATTCATTAAATCTTTCTTTTAAATTATCTTTGTCAGAAATTCTAGTCTACTGTCTTCAACCAGTGTGAACGGTTGCTTGTCCGTGTTCTTTTCTCTCACTCCCAGTGATGGAGTATGTACATTTATTATGTTCCACCACTTTACATTAATTGCTACACATTCCACAGTGCCCTCCCATTTAGACAGACCATCAAAGTTTGGTCCTTCTATTGATAATGCAGCTATAGAGCTCTCATCAAACACTTTCAGAAAAACCTTCTGCCTCTGAAATCTTGATGGACGAGTGACAGCTGATACGTTGATGGATACAAGGACTTGAGTGACAGCTTATATGTTGATGGATACAAGGACTTGACTGACAGCTTATATGTTGATGGATATAAGGACCTCAGTGACAGCTTATATGTTGATGGATACAAGGTCTTGACTGACAGCTTATATGCTGATGGATACAAGAACCTCAGTGACAGCTTATATGCTGATGGATACAAGGACCAGTGACAGCATATATGTTAATGGATACAAGGACTTGAGTGACAGCTTATATGTTGATGGATACAAGGACCAGTGACAGCATATATGTTAATGGATGCAAGGACTTGAGTGACAGCTTATATGTTGATGGATACAAGGACCAGTGACAGCATACATGTTAATGGATACAAGGACTTGAGTGACAGCTTATATGTTGATGGATACAAGGACCAGTGACAGCTTATATGTTGATGGATACAAGGAAGAGTGACATCTTATATGTTGTTTTAACTAATGTCTCACTGTGTAGGTCAAAGAATTTTTAGAAGTGAGAATAAAGATGCTTTCTGTAAATTGGTCATGTTTGACAAATGTGGATACAAGAAAGTCAGTTGGTCGTGTTTGACAAATGTGGATACAAGAAAGTCAGTTGGTCGTGTTTGACAAATGTGGATACAAGAAAGTCAGTTGGTCATGTTTGAAAAATGTGGATACAAGAAAGTCAGTTGGTCATGTTTGACAAATGTGGATACAAGAAAGTCAGTTGGTCGTGTTTGACAAATGTGGATACAAGAAAGTCAGTTGGTCATGTTTGAAAAATGTGGATACAAGAAAGTCAGTTGGTCATGTTTGACAAATGGGGATACAAGAAAGTCAGTTGCTCGTGTTTCACAAATGTGGATACAAGAAAGTCAGTTGGTCATGTTTGACAAATGTGGATACAAGAAAGTCAGTTGATCATGTTTGACTAATGTGGATACAAGAAAGTCAGTTGGTCATCTTATTGAATGATCCAGTTGTTCCTCGCTGACGTCAGAATGTGACCTTAATCAATTATAAGAAATAAGGATCGTGCCTGAAATGCAGCCCTGGGAACCTTTGTTTTAATGGTAGTTGACTGAGATCACAGTTTTCAATATTTTCCTGTTGATAGAGTTATTGTCTGTTACGATGGACAGTATTTAAAACCCATGCTCTCCAAAGATATGATTAAACTGTTCAATGGTATGTGAATTTCATCAGCTGATATATTTGCCTCAGGAGTTAATCTAATAACATCTTTATATGATGAAAACACACCGGAGATAACTTGTGCATGCACAGATTTTGCAGCTTCATCTATTTTGTTTGATGCTCCACCAACAACGTCCGGTGTATGATCGCTGTGCACTTATAAGATCTTCACTAAACTCTGGCCTTTCACAACACGGTCGTCTTCGCCGGTAGCTACATCCGATTTGACTGCGCCTCTCCAGTCAGATCTGTTTTGCGCAAGACATTCCCAGGTGTCGATGTCTATCTGGCAACGTTTCAGTGAGTCCTTTAGACCGTCTTTAAAACGTTTCTTTGGGCGCCCTCTCTCGCGCCATCCCTCTCTCAGCTCGCCGTAGAGAAGCTTCTTTAGGAGCCGCTCGTCTGACATACGGACGAGGTGTCCAGCCCATCCTAGTCGTGCTTTTTCTAGCAGTGCATGGATGCTGGGCATGTTAGCCCTCGAGAGAACCTCGATGTCAGTGATACGATCTTGCCATCGGATGTGGAATATTCGCCTCAGGCAACCTGAGTGGAAGTGGATTAACCTCCTTGCATGTTCAGAGTATAACGTCCAGCTTTCGCAAGCGTATAGTAGGGTTGGAATGATGGTTTCACGGTAGACTTTGAGTTTGGTCTTGACGCTGATGCCACGACGTACCCAGACCATCGAGCGCATTCTACCAAAGGTTGTGCTGGCCTTTGCTATTCTGCTTGCCACCTCATCGTCTAAGCTGACAGATCTCGACAGCGTGCTGCCCAGATATGTGAATTTGTCTACGGCATTCAGCGTCTGCCCGCTGACTGTAGTCTTTGGTTTTATGTACGGCATGCCTGGTGCTGGTTGGTACATGACCTGCCCGCCGACTGTAGTCTCTTGTTTTGTGTACGGCATGCCTGGTACTGGTTGGTAAATGACCTCTGCTTTCTGGGCATTGATGTTTACGCCAAAGTTTTCGCATGCGGCAAAGAACCGGTCCATTCCAAATTGCATGTTCAATTCTGAGTTACTTATCAGAGCGGAGTCGTCAGCAAACACAAGTTACCTAACTATGTTGCCTGTCACTTCGGTTTTGGCCTTCATTCTTCTGGGATTGAGTAATTTGCCATCTGTGCGGTACTTTATGGGTATTCCAAGCTCCAATGATCTGAAGGCGTCTGTCATCGTGGCCGCGAACATCATGCTGAACAAAGTCGGGGCGAGTACACATCCTTGTTTTACTCCGTTTGATACTAGAAACGTTTTAGAGATTGCACCGCTGTCCAGTACACGAGCACACATGCCTTCGTGTAGCTGTTTCACCATGGTTATGAACTTGTTGGGGCAGCCAAACTTAGACATTATCATCCACAGCTCTCTTCTGTTTACTGTGTCAAATGCCTATGTCAAATCAATAAATGCGGTGTACAAGGCCTGATTTTGTTTCCGACACTTCTCTTGCAATTGGCGAGCGGCAAAAATCATGTCCACTGTTCCTCTTCCGTCTCTGAGTCCACATTGGCTTTCTGGGAGGTGATGGCTTTCTTGAAGGTGGTGACTTTGTTCAAGGTGTTTGTTGAGCATGTTTAGCAATAAGCGCTCTAGGATCTTTCCTGCTACGGATAGTAGCGATATTCCACGATGATTGTCGCATTCCTGACGGTTGCCTTTTCTTTTGTACAAGTGAACGATTGAGGCGTTATTTAGCTCCTGTGGAATTTTTCCTTCAGCCCACATGTGGCAGAAGAGTTCAGTGATCCTTCTGGTGAGGGATGGGCCAGCTGTCTTATATACCTCTGCTGCTATTGCATCCGCTCCTGGAGCTTTTCCTATAGATAGTGAACTGATTGCCCTGTCGACTTCCTCCTCAGTGATGACTTCATCCAGCACCAGGTTCAGTTCCACCTGCGGCATTCGCTGGATGGGCTCCTCATTTATGGATGATGGGTGGTTTAGTATTTTCCAGAAGTCTGCCCATCTGTCTAAGATCTGAACCTTACCTGTTAGCAGTGCCCCATCTGTCTATGATTTTAACATTACCTGTTAGCAGTGCCCCATCTGTCTAAGATCTGAACCGTATCTGTTAGCAGTACCCCATCTGTCTATGATCTGAACCGTACCTGTTAGCAGTGCCCCATCTGTCTATGATTTTAGCATTACCTGTTAGCAGTGCCCCATCTGTCTATGATCTGAAACGTACCTGTTAGCAGTGCCCCATCTGTGTATGATTTTAACATTACCTGTTAGCAGTGCCCCATCTGTCTATGATTTGAACCGTACCTGTTAGCAGTACCCCATCTGTCTATGATCTGAACCGTACCTGTTAGCAGTGCCCCATCCGCATTGCGAACTTGAGTGTTACCAGAGGGCTGCGGAATCCTGCGCACATCTCCCGCACTATTATTAGAGTGCGCAACTCACGCCATCACCCTACAGATCACACCCTAACCAGCAAATCGGGGCTGGCAGGGGCCCCAAACTGCAGCAGTCAAACAGTGCAACAGTTACAGCCAGAGCATGAGCGTTTAGGGTAAGGGTAATGTGGTGTGCTACACTGAGAACAAAGGTATCTGAATGTGTGCCAAGGTCACTCTCCGTCTCGACACTACGACAAGGTCACTCACCGTCTCGATACTAATTCAACAATGGAAAACAGGGGGTTGGGGGAAAGAATGTATCTAAAGGTAGAGGCTAGGTGCTGACCACTGGCGTTCCGATTTGGGTAGTGGGGGATTAGTGACAGAGACAAGCAGAGTTTGCTGCGATATTTTGAGTGACAGGAGTTCAGAGTGGTGCGTTCCAATTGCAGCTGAATGGCTGGGTCAAGACATCCCACAGAAGGCCATTGGACAGCTCTGATACTGCTGGAGACTTTATATATAACTAGACAAAGTTTAACTCAAGCAGACTGGCCAGGGAGGAGAGAGACAGACAGAGAGAGAGAGAGAGAGAGAGAGAGACAGAATTTAGCTAGGAGTCTGTTTAGCTCACCGACTTAATAGAAGAATGATTGATAGGCTGTTTTACGAATGCTAGATAGAACAGGGCTGCTGAACCAGCATATGCCTTTGAGTCTTGGCCAGTCACTCTATAAGGTGTATGTTGGGCGCCATGTGTCTAGAAGAGATCTGAATGTGTGTTGTACGTGCAGGACACCATGTGAACGATGTATGTTCTGAAGAGATACGCGAGTGTACAGATCGACTAGGAAAGATCTGGATGTGCGTGGTGTGTGTAGACACCGAGGGAACGATGTATGTTCCAGAGTGTGTGTATACGCAGATCGATTGAGTGTGTTATCATATGTGAGTATACATTGAATAGATTGACTGTATTATGTTCAGATCACCAGCCTGAGGGGATTTTTTTGAGAGTATGTTGAGGGTGCAGATAAGGGGAGGGAAGTGTGCGGCTAGAACTGGGTTGGGGTAGTCTGGAGTTACATCAATAGCCCAGGCTTATAAACTTTGCGTATCTATTTAGTTAACATTGTACTTCTTGTATTTCTTTGTAATCACATTGCACTCACTTTAATAGTTGTTGTACGAGTATGATGTGATAAATCTGCCACCTGCCGTGTGCTATGTTATTTGCTGTGTGTGGTCATGAAGGATATGGATACATGTGGTAACATTCGAGATAGAAAAACCCCAGTGAACACCTGGACTCTGCTACACATCTTTATTTGGTGCATGTTGAACAGGATTGCCGCAGTTTAATATAAGTATAGATACAGTTATGTGTGTAGCTAAGTTTAGGGGAGTAGCTAGGGGTTAGAATGTTAGTTACCATAGTTAGCTTTTCCTATCATCTGACTGGTATGTGTTGACATTTTTGTATCCATTGTTGCATTACTGACAGACTTGACAGTTTTGGAAATCTTTTTTAAAACTTTAAACTGGTTTATTCCAACAAAGACATGTCGAGACGCACGCCAGGTTAAACAATGTTATCATTGTCTAGCTTTTACACATATCATGGGTATGTACCAATATTGTAGGGAATTGTAACGTTCACTGGAGAACACAAAGCTTTGACAGAAGCAAGCCTTTCATGGCACTAGCTACAGTCAAAAATACGAGCGATAGAGTGGACGAAAAAAACAAACAACTCCAAAACCAGCTAAGAGAGCTAACGAACAGAGTCATTTAGCTGGAAAGGCAGGAAAGAGACTGCCAACATAAGTTGTGACAGCTGTCACAGCAGTCTGTAACCAGAGTAAAGTCAGATACGAACGAGAGAGCTAACGAGAGAGCTAGAAACGAGAGAGCTAACGAGAGAGCTAGGAACGAGAGAGCTAGGAACGAGAGAGCTAGGAACGAGAGAGCTAACGAGAGAGCTAGGAACGAGAGAGCTAGGAACGAGAGAGCTAGGAACGAGAGAGCTAGGAACGAGAGAGCTAACGAGAGAGCTAGGAACGAGAGAGCTAGGAACGAGAGAGCTAGGAACGAGAGAGCTAGGAACGAGAGAGCTAACGAGAGAGCTAGGAACGAGAGAGCTACGAACGAGAGAGCTAGGAACGAGAGAGCTAACGAGAGAGCTAGGAACGAGAGAGCTAGGAACGAGAGAGCTAGGAACGAGAGAGCTAGGAACGAGAGAGCTAACGAGAGAGCTAGGAACGAGAGAGCTAGGAACGAGAGAGCTAGGAACGAGAGAGCTAGGAACGAGAGAGCTAACGAGAGAGCTAGGAACGAGAGAGCTACGAACGAGAGAGCTAGGAACGAGAGAGCTAGGAACGAGAGAGCTAGGAACGAGAGAGCTAGGAACGAGAGAGCTAGGAACGAGAGAGCTAGGAACGAGAGCAGGAAGGCAGAAATGATAGTAACCACGGTCTAGCGTTTCAAGCTCAATCATCTTACACATTCCGATCCGGGGAAATCGCTGGGTTTGGAGAGGACCAGATCAAACGATTAAGTTTTGGACAGCAGAAGACAGAAGTGGGGTAAAGAGGAGGAGCTTAATCCAGGTAAAAATTCCAACACAAACACATGTGAAAATAGTTAATCAAAAGGTTGCATCGGGCAGATATTTAGTCCATAATAAGAGACCACATGCAAGGTTACAGTTGGAAATGTCAGGGACTCAGAGAAGTCAGATAGCGTATCCTGAAAAGTTAGGGACAGGTTATGTCATGCAACCGAGGCAAACACTCGACGATGTACGCGAGGACCCACACAGTGGGACCTAAACACTGGGACCTAAACACGGGGACCTAAACACGTTCACCTTACGTTCATGGGACGATAGACTCACAAACAACAAGTTCACGTGCCGGTCCTTGTTGATAGACTCACAAACAACAAATTCACCTTTCATTTATCGGGTGATAGTTCCTGAATACGTTGGGTGAACGTAAGTCACGACAGGGTCAATCACAGTCTCGACACTAGGTCGACAAACGAAACGAGGGACTTAGGCAGAAGACTTTGTCTAGTACAGGAATGGGTATCGGCGTGAATGGGGGTTGATGGCAGTCTGATGCTGCCACGACCGGCTGCGACATTTAGAGTGACAGTGACTCGTTGATAGTCAACCAATAACATTGACTTGGGGGTAGTTCTAAATTGGAGTGATGGCTAGGTCATACAGCCAACAGAAGACAATTGGACAGTCATGTTGTTGATTCAGACTGTACAATACTCTGCAGGGAAAAACTTAGCAGACTGGCTGGGAGAAAGGCTGAGAGGCTGTCAGGAAGGCTGAGAGTGAATCTGGATGGGAAAGAATTTATAGGGTGACTGGACCATCATACACCAGTCACGCTCAATAGGTGTTTGTGATGGACACTCTGTGAATAGTAAGAGATCTGAATGTGTGTTGTACGTGCAGGACACCTTGTGAACAGTGTGCGTTCTGATTAAGTGTGAATGTCCAGATTGGCTGAGCACGTGATCACAAGTGAGTACGTTATCTGATTAAAAGCAACGTGATCTAATTACATATGAATGCACTGATCGCCTGATCATACGTGAACCGATGGTATGTGAATATACATATCACCTGCTTGAAAGTGATTACGTAATCCGATCGTGAGGACAAGTTTGTGGTTGTGTGTGCAGATAAGGGGGTGCAGCGGCAAGAACCATGGGTAAATAGATTTTGAAGGAAACATCAAAAGTTAGTGCTTCAAACCTCATATTGTAGTTCAATATATATATATATATAATGATTATTTAATTTAGATGTCCTATGTTTTTTGTTAATTTAGTGCAACGATTATTCTTGTAATAAATAATGTTGTTTTATATTATGGTCAGGATAGTGTTTTCCTGTGTGAAGTCGTGTCGTGGTGTAGGTACATGTTGTAACTCTTTAGATACGTACACTACTCAGCTAAATCTAGACTCTAACGTAATGGTACTGTCCTTGCTCTAACCGATAGATTCTCAAACAACGTTCACCTTACGTTAATGTGACGGTCCTGGTAGATAAACTCTCAAACAACAAGTTCATGTAACGGTCCTGGTAGATAAACTCTCAAACAAGTTCATGTGTCGGTCCTAGTAGATAGTCTCTCACACAACAAGTTCATGTAACTGTCCTGGTAAATAAACTCTCAAACAACAAGTTCATGTGACGGTCCTGGTAGATAAACTCTCAAACAAGTTCACCTTACGTTTATGTGTCGGTCCTGGTAGATAAACTCTCAAACAAGTTCATGTGTCGGTCCTAGTAGATAGTCTCTCACACAACAAGTTCATGTAACGGTCCTGGTAAATAAACTCTCAAACAACAAGTTCATGTGACGGTCCTGGTAGATAAACTCTCAAACAACAAGTTCACCTTACGTTCAAGAACTATTATGTCAAATGATTGCTGAAACCACTTTTATTTTATTCTCTAAAAAACACAACAATAACAATTTCCATTAAATTAACTGACAAACATACATGATAACTATGTCAGTAATGAACTACAGTCAAACTCTGTCTAGCTAGGCAATCGTGCAAGGCGCATTGATGTCTCTCCCCACATGCCGAAACGCAATGCGCATTGATGTCTCTCCCTGACATGCCATAGTGCAAGGCACACTGATGTCTCCCCATAAAACTAACAATCCCAGGATAATTCAGCTTCAGTCTAATCAGAATCGTGGTCCCTTTATCTATTTCAGTCAAACTCTATGTACTCTGATCTCACTTTAAGATCTACGAATGTTATTAACAAATGTTCTAGGACTCCGGTCAGTCTTTCAGTGTCACCACTGAGGTCTCTGTTATCTCATCTATCTGTCGCTATTCTGTGTAGCTCTGCTTCACTCTATCTGTCGCTATTCTGTGTAGCTCTGCTTCACTCTATCTGTCGCTATTCTGTGTGGCACTTCTTCACTCTATCTGTGTGACTTCTCTTCACTCTATATGTGTGACTGTGCTTCCCTCCATCTATTCACTTTTACTGTGTGGCTCCTCTTCACTCTATCTGTTCACTCTATCTGTGTGGCTGAGCTTCACTCTATCTGTTCTCTCTATCTGTGTGGCTCTACTTCACTTAATCTGTTCTCTCTATCTGTGTGGCTCTACTTCACTTAATCTGTTCACTCTATCTGTGAGCCTCTACTTCACTCTATCTGTGTGGCTCCGGTTCACTCTATCTCTGTTCTCGGACTGTTCTTCTAATATCTTGAGTCAGTCTAACGTCCAGACACTGCTCTTAAAAACGCAAATAACCTGCAGTATGTGTCGGGCTTCTGTTCGATTGCTCTGTCCTGTCTATCTCCTTTCCCATCGTGTATCTGTACTGTCTCCTTTCCCGTCGTGTATCTGTCCTGTCTCCTTTTCGGTCGTGTATCTGTCCTGTCTCCTTTCCGGTCCTGTATCTGTGCTGTCTCCTTTCCCGTCGTGTATCTGTCATGTCTCCTTTCCGGTCGTGTATCTATCCTGTCTCCTTTTCGGTCGTGCATCTGTCCTGCCTCCTTTCCGGTTGTGTATCTGCCCTGTCTCCTTTCCCGTCGTGTATCTGTCCTGTCTCCTTTCTGGTAATGTATCTGTCCTGTACCCTTTCCGGTCGTGTATCTGTCCTGTCTCCTTTCCGGTCCTGTATCTGTCCTGTCTCCTTTCCGGTCGTGTATCTGTCCTGTCTCCTTTCCGGTCCTGTATCTGTTCTGTCTCTTTTCCCATCGTCTATCTGTCCTGTCTCCTTTCCCATCGTCTATCTGTCCTGTCTCCTTTTCGGTCGTGTATCTCTCATGTCTCTTTTCCCGTTGTGTATCTGTCCTGTCTCCTTTCCGGTCCTGTATCTGTGCTGTCTCCTTTTCCGTCGTGTATCTGTCCTGTCTCCTTTCCCGTCGTGTATCTGTCCTGTCTCCTTTTCGGTCGTGAATCTGTCCTGTCTCCTTTTCGGTCGTGTATCTGTCATGTCTTCTTTTCGGTCGTGTATCTCTCCTGTCTCCTTTCCGGTCGTGTATCTGTCCTGTCTGATTTTCGGTCGTGTATCTGTCCTGTCTCCTTTCCCGTTGTGTATCTGTCCTGTCTCCTTTTCGGTCGTGTATATGTCCTGTCTCCTTTTCGGTCGTGAATCTGTCCTGTCTCCTTTTCGGTCGTGTATATGTCCTGTCTCCTTTTCGGTCGTGAATCTGTCCTGTCTCCTTTTCGGTCGTGTATCTGTCATGTCTTCTTTTCGGTCGTGTATCTCTCCTGTCTCCTTTCCGGTCCTGTATCTGTGCTGTCTCCTTTTCCGTCGTGTATCTGTCCTGTCTCCTTTCCCGTCGTGTATCTGTCCTGTCTCCTTTTCGGTCATGTATTCGTCCTGTCTCTTCTCCGGTTCTGTATCTGTCCTGTCTTCTATCTGGTCGTGTATCTATCCTGTCTCTTTTCCGGTCGTATATCTGTCCTGTCCCCTCACCGGTCGTGTATCTGTTCTGTCTCCTTCTCGGCCCTGCTGCTCGTCCCACTCAGCTACTCTATCTCTTGACTTTCTACCACGCCCATTTTATTTTGTCCTGTTTCTGTTTCGGCCAACCTGTCTGCCCACTCTACCATCTTCCTGTTCGTTTCGGCCAACCTGTCTGTCCCCTCTCACACGTGTCTGTCTGTTTCGGCCAACCTGTCTGTCCCCTCTCACACGTGTCTCTCTGTTTCGGCCAACCTGTTTGCCCTCTCTCACACGTGTCTCTCTGTTTCGGCCAACCTGTCTGTCCCCTCTCACACGTGTCTCTCTGTTTCGGCCAACCTGTCTGCCCCCTCTCACACGTGTCTGTCTGTGTTTCTAACTGTTCGTTAACTGAAGAGATGAACTCTTTGAGTCTGGCCAACACTTGACACCAATAAATGAAAGTTTACGTGGTCTCGCAGATCAAAGTTAATGTTAACAGAAACAAGCATGGCTCAGGGGCAGCATCACAAAACTAAACTTGCGTAACAGGCACAAGACCTTCGCCAGGAACTGAGAACAATTCCGATAAAAAAAACTTGACACACACCCACGCACGCACGCACACACAACAATGAACACTGATTTGACACAAAACACGAATCTGACAAGGCAAAAGTGGCCTGGAATGTGTGCTCAGTAATAATAACCTAATGCTAGTTAGGACAACTAGGAAATACAGGAAATTGTTCGAGTGTATAAGCAATGGTCAAAGTGTACAAGATATGGTCAATGTTTACCTGCTTATTTGGATGTACATATGACAATATTTAGAGGTACTAGAGTGTACTGGGGTTAATAGAGTGCACTGGGTGTAATGAGATGTACTGGGGTATAATGAGGTGTACTGGGATGTACTGGGATGTACTGGAGTGTACTGTGATGTACTGGGATGTAATTGAGTGTACTGAGATATACTGGAGTGTACTGGGATGTACTTGAGTGTACTGGGATGTCCTGGAGTGTATGTCTTTGGTGAACATAAAACAGGTTTAGACACAAATCTCCAGTGGGGTTGGTGTCCAGGTCTCTACAGGCGCGAGGCGAAGATGTAGGCCAGGCCACTCAATCCCAGGCACAGCGCTAGTG
The DNA here is from genome assembly GCA_036924085.1 of Ariolimax columbianus. Classification (NCBI taxonomy): domain Eukaryota; kingdom Metazoa; phylum Mollusca; class Gastropoda; order Stylommatophora; family Arionidae; genus Ariolimax; species Ariolimax columbianus. The sequence continues at coordinate 122,474,857 of JAVGWX010000005.1, forward strand.
ATGACAGCAGGCCAGAAACACCTGCAAGTTAAGATGTAAGTATTACATTTGGTAAATCTGCTTTCAGTCACATATCGACCGCGTCTGTGTTCCTAGTCTGACACGCTCCGGGGCAGGGCACAGTACGAGCCGCACACATACACGAGACTCGCACATGACGACTGAGGAGGTGTGTGTATGGGGGCAGCAATCTATTGACTACAAAAATTGCAACAGCACAGAATCTGATATGAATGAGATTTCTGTTAAGGAGCAGTCGCCATCCAATGCTCCACAAACAAAACAAATTTAAATCAAAGAAGAATAAGAAAAAAAAAGAGGAGGAGGAAGAAGAAGAAGAAGAAGAAGAAGAAGAAGAAGAAGAAGAAGATGAAGAAAAAGAGGAAGAAAGAAGAAGAAAAATAAGAAATTTATCTTTGTATTTAACCAATTGTTATGTCATCGCCAATAGATTATTGATTTATAGGACCAAGAAATCGTTCAATGGAAACTAGATAGGATTGTGGATGGGGTTAGTAGCCTCATGATGTAATACACATGTCTACAGAAACAACCACTGTCAAACACACATTGCATTTAGCTGCCGCTTTCTATGGATGAGTCATCAACAGAAGTCAGCCTATGCTCCCAAACTTAACATTGAGAACAATCGTAGTTACACTGGAAGTCAGTGGTGATTGGACAAGGGATGTTCAGTTACAGTTTTCTGTATGGATAAACATATCAGTGGACCTACATTTATGTTAATAAAGGTTTTCATTAAGCACTAAACAACACAAAAACAAAACAGGAGTAAAAAGTTAATTAAGTTCAATGAGTAACCAAAAGGGGTGAAAGTCCGAAAGTTATAGATGATAACCTGACATGAACATAAACAACGCAAACAGCAAATGGGCAGGAGTTTCTTGTTTTGTTGGTTAAATGGATCAATTAATGTGGTTATATAAGGGTTAACGTCACATGGATCAATTAATGTTGGTTATATAAGAGTTAACATCACATGGATCAATTAATGTTGGTTATATAAGGGTTAACGTCACAGAGATCAGTTAATGTAGTTATATAAGGGTTAACGTCACATATATCAATTAATGTGGGTTATATAAGGGTTAACATCACATAGATCAATTAATGTTGGTTATATTAGGGTTAACATCACATGGATCAATTAATGGGGTGATATAAGGGTTAACATCACAGAGATCAATTAATGTGGTTATATAAGGGTTAACATCACATAGATCAATTAATGTTGGTTATATTAGGGTTAACATCACATGGATCAATTAATGGGGTGATATAAGGGTTAACATCACAGAGATCAATTAATGGGGTGATATAAGGGTTAACATCACAGAGAACAATTAATGTGGGTTATAATTAGAGATAAACGCTGGAAAGACAAATTTAATAACCAACAACACCAAGGGTTTCAACAGCAAGATAAAAGCTAACGGTCAAGAACTCGAAGTGGTTGACCGTTTTAAATATCTTTGGTGGATTGTCAGTGATGAAGGATCAAAATAAGAGGTGTTGGCCAGAAATGCACAGACAATAGCGGCGCTTGCATGGCTTAACAAAATCTGGCAAGATAAACGGTTAGCACTATGCACGAAAAACAGATTAATGCGTACACTGGTCCTGTCAATATTCCTCTATTCGTGTGAGACATGGACAGTTACAGCTGATCTCCAACGAAGGATACAGGCCTTGGAGATGAGATGTTTCTGAAAACTTTTAAACGTCACATACAAAGATCGAGTTACAAACGAGGAAATACGAGATAGAATTACAACAGCAATAGGGCCTTTTGAAGATCTCTTGGCAACTGTCAAAAGAAGGAAACTCACTTGGTACAGTCACATATCGAGATCAAATGGTCTTGCAAATACGATCCTCCACAGAAAGGTGCATGGCAGACGACGAAGAGGCCGGCCCAAAAAGAGATGGGAGGACAACATAAAAGAATGGACCAGTCTCCGACCAGAAGAGTCACAAGCAGCGGCATCTGACAGAGACGGGTGGCGTGGGATTGTGAGGATGTCTTCATGTGTGCCCCAACGTCCTAACCGGTTGCGGGATGGCCTGACCTGGCCTGATAATAAGGGTTAACATCACAGTGATCAATTAATGTTGGTTATATAAGAGTTAACATACATTGATTAATTAATGTTGCTTATATAAGGGTTAACATACATTGATTAATTAATGTTGCTTATATAAGGGTTAACATCACAGAGATCAATTAATGAAGGTTATATAAGAGTTAACATACATTGATTAATTAATGTTGCTTATATAAGGGTTAACATCACACAGATCAATTAATGAAGGTTATATAAGAGTTAACATACATTGATTAATTAATGTGGTTATATGAGGGTTAACATCCCAGAGATTAATTAATGTGGTTATATAAGGGTTAACGTCATATAGATCAATTAATGTTGCTTATATAAGGGTTAACTTCATATATATCAATTAATGTTGCTTATATAAGGGTTAACTTCACATAGATTAATTAATGTGGTTATTTAAGGGTTAACTTCATATAGATTAATTAATGTGGTTATATAAGGGATAATGTCACATAGATTAATTAATGTTGGTTAAATAACAGTTAACATCACAGAGATTAATTAATGTGGTTATATAAGGGTTAATTAATGTAAGTTCTGTAATCCTTGTGTTGAGCCTGCGTCCTGTGCCAGGTTGAGAAATGTCCCCTAAACACTTAGGATGTCTTGATTCGTTTGTTCATGTTGTGTCCGCATTATGGGGTGAATTGTTTGATAGTTTTAGGTCAAATGTGTTACTCTATGAGAAGTCTGGGAGTATTGTACACATGTTGTGAAGTCTGAGGAGGCCTACTCAGATCTGATGAAGAACATTGAAAGAAGAGGTAAAGACTGCAGGAGGTCAAGTTCGAGACCATCGGAGGTCAAGGTGAGGTGCGGGCTGAAGGTCATGGTCAGGACATATGTAAGTTAAGAGGAGGACACACAAAAAGAGTCGGCAAGTAATGGGGTTGCTGACCTTTATTCCAAAGGGAGGACCTTCACATCCTGTCAGATCAGCCTGAAGCATCCCTGTCTATTTGAATACTACAACTGACAGGAAGCAACCACTACAGCCCACTCTCTCCATCTATTTGAATACTACAACTGACAGGAAGCAACCACTACATCCCACTCTCTCCATCTATTTGAATACTACAACTGACAGGAAGCAACCACTACAGCCCACTCTCTCCATCTATTTGAATACTACAACTGACAGGAAGCAACCACTACAGCCCACCCTCTCCATCTATTTGAATACTACAACTGACAGGAAGCAACCACTACAGCCCACTCTCTCCATCTATTTGAATACTACAACTGACAGGAAGCAACCACTACAGCCCACTCTCTCCATCTATTTGAATACTACAACTGACAGGAAGCAACCACTACAGCCCACCCTCTCCATCTATTTGAATACTACAACTGACAGGAAGCAACCACTACAGCCCACCCTCTCCATCTATTTGAATACTACAACTGACAGGAAGCAACCACTACAGCCCACCCTCTCCATCTATTTGAATACTACAACTGACAGGAAGCAACCACTACAGCCCACCCTCTCCATCTATTTGAATACTACAACTGACAGGAAGCAACCACTACAGCCCACCCTCTCCATCTATTTGAATACTACAACTGACAGGAAGCAACCACTACAGCCCACCCTCTCCATCTATTTGAATACTACAACTGACAGGAAGCAACCACTACAGCCCACCCTCTCCATCTATTTGAATACTACAACTGACAGGAAGCAGCCAGTACAGCCCATCGCTCCACCACAGCAGCCTAATACTAGCATACAGATATCAATGAAAACCTTTTCATTTCCTGTAGAAGCATAGGTCTTCAACAAATATATGACAAGTCAAGAAATCTTGACCTGTCCGCATCTGTTAAAGTTTTTTGTGGCTCAAAGTTTCGGCAGGTTGTATAGCCAGCCCCATGCCCAACACTCCAAAGTCGCATCTGACGACATGCTTGCGATGTTACAGTGTTAATATTTTTTGCTCCGTTGCCGGACCCCGGTAAAACATTAAGGTAAAGGCTGTTAGGGAACACTGACCACTACCGGGTCAGCGGAAGATATAACAACGCTCAACAAGTATGGACTGAATCAGACAAAAATATGTCTTATAGTGGATGAAGGTATGGATAATGTGGGTGTAGTTAGATCAATCAAAGACTCGCCATCATCAATTCAGTCATTTATTTCGGAGCATAGGCCATCGACAACCCTCCTCCGTCAAGTTCGGTCTTGAGCTGCAGTTAAGGCCCAGGGACTGACATTCATGTTCAGTCTCTTCTCAATGTGTCTCTTGGTCTGCCTCTTATCCTGCGTGGTGGATTCCATGCCAGGTCCTATCTGATATTGTTTGATAATAATTTCTGTAGCGTGTTCTGGCCTAACCCAATCTTGAGTTTGATCAGCTCCTCATATGGCTGTTGTTGACTCAATCCCCTACAGTGGCTGCAGTCCTCATCATGTCTTTTCAGCATCTGCCTACCATCCCCATTTAGAAATTGACATCGAAAACAATCAATCATCGATACACAGACAGCAGAAGTTTGGAACGCCCCCCCCCCCCCTCACTGAGCAGTTAGGGACACCTCCGAGGAAGGGACTACTGGCGTAGGTAAAACCCGGAACAGTCATCTCAGTAGATCTACGCCACCAAATAGCCATGCTATGTCTCCTGGCTAGAAAGTCTACCTGCCTGGTCCAGCCCACAATCCTATCAGTCTTCGAGCTGTCCCTTAGCTGGTGTCTTTAAACCTTAAGCCCCCCCCCCCCACCCACTCGTGCCGCCCCACTCGTGCCGCCCTACTCGTGCCTCCCCACTTGTGCCACCCCACTCGTGCCGCCCCACTCATGCCGCCCCACTCATGCCGCCCCACTCGTGCCTCCGCGCCCCTCCAACAATCCAAAACAGTGCACGCGATGTCTAGATTAGACTGGTTCCCACGCTGTGCGGATGTCCTGAGAATAATGTGGTGTCGTAGTCTCAAGCGAGGCGGCGATGGCCGCACCTTTCGGCCCGACACATTCGATTTCTGCTGGAATTTTGTGGACAAGGGTTTTCCTTCACGCTGTGGTTCCCGTTATTTGAGTCAAACTATACTAGGATAGCTGGGCGTCGGAGTCGGGTCCTGGTCATTGCTGACTCTGACGCAAGCAGGCAGCTGTGAGTCCTGACTGTGGTCAGCTTTGGTTCGCTGGACTGCATCTTCAGCCTCCGAGAAGACTGGAGCGACAAACATGGGAGAGGTTGACTACAAGCAGCTAGATAGTACTGTCTGTGTGCCTCGGGAATCTCTGCGGTGTCTAGTGCGTCTTCTGCCGGTTGTTGGTGAAGATTGTATTCTGCCGGTTGTTGGTGAAGATTGTCTTCTGCCGGTTGTTGGTGAAGATTGTCTTCTGTCGGTTGTTGGTGAAGATTGTCTTCTGCCGGTTGTTGGTGAAGATTGTCTTCTGCCGGTTGTTGGTGAAGATTGTTTTCTGCCAGTTGTTGGTGAAGATTGTCTTCTGCCGGTTGTTGGTGAAAATTGTCTTCTGCCGGTTGTTGGTGAAGATTGTCTTCTGTCGGTTGTTGGTGAAGATTGTCTTCTGTCGGTTGTTGGTGAAGATTGTCTTCTGCCGGATGTTGGTGAAGATTGTCTTCTGTCGGTTGTTGGTGAAGATTGTCTTCTGCCGGTTGTTGGTGAAAATTGTCTTCTGCCGGTTGTTGGTGAAGATTGTCTTCTGTCGGTTGTTGGTGAAGATTGTCTTCTGTCGGTTGTTGGTGAAGATTGTCTTCTGCCGGATGTTGGTGAAGATTGTCTTCTGTCGGTTGTTGGTGAAGATTGTCTTTTGTCGGTTGTTGGTGAAGATTGTCTTCTGTCGGTTGTTGGTGAAGATTGTCTTCTGTCGGTTTTTGGTGAAGATTGTCTTCTGCCGGTTGTTGGTGAAGATTGTCTTCTGCCGGATGTTGGTGAAGATTGTCTTCTGCCGGTTGTTGGTGAAGATTGTCTTCTGCCGGTTTTTGGTGAAGATTGTCTTCTGCCGGATGTTGGTGAAGATTGTCTTCTGCCGGTTGTTGGTGAAGATTGTCTTCTGCCGGTTGTTGGTGAAGATTGTCTTCTGCCGGTTGTTGGTGAAGATTGTCTTCTGCCGGTTGTTGGTGAAGATTGCTACTACTTCACTAAAACATACACCACATAAGAACTTACAGCTAAATTAATGTTATGGAAGTTCAGAGATCAGGAGAGAAGACCATGAATAGCTGGGTTCACAAGATGGGAGCTAGACAGACCAGGATTAATTTTATTGAACAGCTGTTATAATTCATTTTCTCTAATGGGGACCAGACGGCATTGATCCCCACAATTTCAGAGTAAAAGAGCAATCCGGTCTCAGATTGACAATCCGGTCTCAGAGGGACAATCCGGTCTCAGAGGGACAATCCGGTCTCAGAGGGACAATCCGGTCTCAGAGGGACAATCCGATCTCAGATCGACAATCCGATCTCAGAGGGACAATCCGATCTCAGAGGGACAATCCGGTCTCAGAGGGACAATCCGGTCTCATGAACGTTGGACCAGTTATTCAGTGCTACAATCTATTCAACTCGTTACGACCAATAGTGGCATGCTAGATACATAAAACAAATGTATGCCGTCAGCTCTGTAATATGAGTTAAGTGACACCATGACCTTTTACAGCCAGTTTACGGTTAATTGTTAGTTTGATTGAGGTGAAGTAAGATGGCCGCGCCTTAAAGGTTGCGCTCTCGACTAGCACCGGTGTTTGTGTCATTTTCCGATATTTGGTGGTTCCTGTCCGGATTATAGTTTCACAATTCCTTCACCAGGTGGTATCAAGGAATTTATTATGTGGAGCTGATGTGCTTTCGATCGGTTATCCTGTTTGGCGGCTTTACGCTGCATTTCATGTCTGGTTTAAGCCGTGGGAGACCAGTTCATGATGGAGTTCAACAAAAAAGAGCGAGAAAGCTGATAGTGGGATTCCAGAATTACAGTAATGAGGAAAAACTAAAACAAACCGGCCTACAGTGTCTAGAAGAGAGAAAAAATCGTGGTGACTTAATACAGATTTATAAGATGATCAGATGAACGGATAAATTAGACTATAACAAGTTTTGTTTTTAAATACAGCCCCCCACAATAACAAGAGGGCATAGCTACAAGTTCACTAAAGAGGTATGACATATTTTTTTAGTCAGACAGTGGTGAATGCTTGGAATGCATTGCCACGGGAGGTAGTGGAGGCAGGGACAGTTAATGCATTTAAGAATAAATGGATGCGCATAGCTTTTAGAGCAAGGTAATGTAAATTAAACTGGTTGTATACAGACTCTGCAGGGTCTTATAAAGCAGTTTAAAGACGTTAAGTTAAGTTTAGTGCTAGACCTCTTAACTGGACACCGTCATTCAGTCCAGGCTACTACTTATCAAGACCACTACTGCTCGGACTGAAGCCGACCTCCTCCTGCTCGCCCCTCCCTCCACCGGAGATTATGTGATACCTCTCCTAACCTCGTATTCTCAGCACAGCAAAGGTCACGCTGACCAAAAGGAGGACACAATCAGAAGCCTCGGCGGCGGGACACGTAAAAACGGGGAGTTTAACACGGACAGACACACAACGCCTGACAGACATATTGGTTTAACACACTCCTCGCGGCGCTCATCTCTTGGCAGCGGAGTACACGGCTACACCTGGGGAGTATGTAGGGGTTTAGGTCGACAGGCTACGCATGTACACAGCCTCAGCAGTTGGACATAGTAGTGATCGATAGACGCAACGGGCTGTTGACTCCTTCGCGAACATTATTATTACGGTTAAAACTGTTTAGTGAGAGATATATGAGATAGATAGCCTGTTTGAAATATCTGACAGTGACATATACCTGAGATTGAGAGGGAGAGAGAGAGAGAGGCTGAGAGGGAAAGAGAGAGAAAGCGATCACTATTTCATGTAGACAATAGATGCAGTTATTTGAGAGCGGCAACGATAGATAAGGAAAGCGACGAAGTCATTATGTCCAGTATCTTGCCAGTATGTATACAACTTATTGAACTCAAATGTTGATTCCCTTTGAATGTTGCTTCTGTCTGCCCCATACAAATTTAAAGCAGTGTAACTGTATAGATTGATCTATTAGCCAGGAAGCATATTATGATTTGGCGTGTGATTGATTAAACTTCAATTACGTATATTAGAATTTGGGTACGTGTGTCTTTTATATTTTCTCTCCCAGCCATATTTTGTTTCTTAACGTTAAGCTTTTATAACTTCTCTCCCATCCATATTTTTTTTGCTAACATTAAGATTTGATATCTTCTTTCCCAGCAATATTTTCTTTGCTAACATTAAGATTTGATATCTTCTTTCCCAGCCATATTTTGTTTCCTAAAGTTAAGAGACCGTTTCTGCAACGTGTATCTTAATACGTTAAAACTTTGTCTCTCAAAATGAAAACTTTAGAGCAGGTGTCTTGAATAAACTATGCCCATGTTTCATTTTAGCTGGTAAACTATTAAACGGATGTGATTATGGTCATAAGGAAAAGAAACTATTTCTTGTATATGATTAAAGTCCTTAGTCTTGGGGCTTGTCTGATTTGGACATTGGGTTATGGGACTTGTCTGATTTGGACATTGGGTTATGGGACTTGTCTGATTTGGACATTGGGTTATGGGACTTGTCTGATTTAGACATTTGGTCATGGAGCTTGTCTGTTTTGGACATTGGGTTATGGGACTTGTTTGATTTGGACATTGGGTTATGGGACTTGTCTGATTTGGACATTGGGTAATCGGACTTGTTTGATTTAGACATTTGGTCATGGAGCTTGTCTATTTGGACATTGGGTTATGGGACTTGTCTGATTTAGACATTTGGTCATGGAGCTTGTCTGATTTGGACATTGGGTTATGGGAGTTGTCTGATTTAGACATTTGGTTTTGGGACTTGTCTGATTTAGACATTTGGTCATGGAGCATGTCTGATTTGGACAATGGGGGATGGGGTATGTCTTGTTTGAACATTGGATCATGGGGTAGGTCTTATTTGGACATTGGGTTATGGGACTTGTGAAATCTACCGTCCAAAGAGTTAAGGAAATTGTTTTGTTACGGCATCTGATTCTGAGTTTGTTCTGATGCTGCTCTCATGTCACTAAAGTTATTACAGACTTTGTTCTGATGCTGCTCTCATGTCACTAAAGTTATTACAGACTTTGTTCTGATACTGTTCTCATGTCACTGAACTTATGACAGACTTTGTTCTGATGTTTCTCTCATGTCACTAAAGTTATTACAGACTTTGTTCTGATTCTGGTTTGAAGCCACTGAACTTATTCTTGCAGCCTTTGAGACAGACATTTGTTCCCCCACCACCCATGTGCAGTCCAGCATTCTATTGTGACACTGAATGGTTTCCCGTGGAGATCCCTTAGAGTTTTCCCATGTGTCTGCTAACAAATGTTTTCTTGTTCTTATCCTTTGCAATTCTCTTAATTTACCCCTTTCGCTCGTTGCAGTGTCTGCTTGTGTGTGACCTACATAACTTGTCAGCTGTCACATTCAGTCTGTCTCGTAGTAATCCAAACGTAATAAATTAAATGACTTCGCTGAAGGTCGGTTGTGCCTGTATTCTCCCCCATCATGTTCTAGGCGTGCGTAAGCTGGTCAGTTTACTCTGGAGATGCGAAGAGGAGAGGTCACTTGCACGTGGCTGGTCTGAGCCGCATGCTGCATGTTCGCTGACAGGACAATATCACAAATAAGGAAGTCCTTTCCTGTGACAGCATTCCCGGTATTTGTGCACTTTTGAAAAAAGCTAAACTGAGATGGACTGATCACCTTGCTGAAATGCTCAACGTCAGACTCCTGAACTGGCTTCTCTATAGGGAGCTGAACTAAGGAAGACAACCATGAGAACGATAATACAGAGCGATTCAGACACAGTTAGAGGGAATCTCGTAGTGCTGTCCTGTAAATGTTAGCACCTGAGAAGGTCTGCTACAGAATCGCTCGTCCTGAAAAAGTGCAGTCACAAGAAGCGTTGACACCATCGGGGTCCTCTGTGTGCAGACACCCTAGGTTAGATGCACGATCAGAGAGGTCCACGGTGCTCAGACAGCCCAGGTTAGAAGCACGATCAGCGAGGGCCACAGTGCGCAGTCACCCCAGGATAGACGCACGATCAGAAAGGACCACTTTGTGCAGACACCCCAGGATAGACGCACGATGAGAGAGGGCCACTGTCCGCAGTCACCCTAGGTTTGAATCAGGATCAGAGAGGGAAACAGTGCGCAGATACCCCAGGATAGTGTAAATAGAGTTGCCAGGGTCGAACGAGTCAATGTCAGGGAAGCCCTGAAAAAACCGTTCGTGGTACCCTCACATAACTTGAGAACCCTGCCCGACAGGTTCAGTTCATTGAACGGGGCATTGTCCTTATTTCTCAAACAATGCAGTTTAAAACTGTCCAGCTAATGTAACAGTTCCAGCCCGAGCATGAGCGTTTAGGACAGTGGTGATGTGGTCGGCGACTCTGAGAACAAAGGTACCCGAATGTGTGCCAAGGTCATTCTCCGTCTGGACACTACGCCAAGGTCACTCTCCGTATCGATACTAAGTCAACAAAGGAAAACAGGGGGTTAGGGGAAAGAATGTGTTTGGTGCAGGTAAACTCCGAGTATCTATTTAGATAAGATTGTATTTCTTGTGTTGTTTGTAATCACATTGCACTCACTTTAATAGCTGTTGTATGAGCATGATGTAAGAAATCTGCCACCTGCTGCGTGCTATGTTATTTCCTGTGTGTGGTCGTGAATGATGTGGATGAGTGTGGTCACATTCTAGAAAGAATAACCCCAGTGGAAACCTGGACTCCGCTACACTAAAATGGTTCTCTTCCAACGACGATGTAGGTCATTCAGTAGTTTGAAAAACAAGGCAGCCTTTCTCTGGAACACACCAGTTCAAATAAAGTTTGAGGGAAACTCAAGAAAGTAGAAGTCATTGTCCAAAGCTGGGAGCTTAGCTTATAAGTTGGCACAGACAGATCAGGGGACAAATCAGAAGGAGCAGAGAGAAGGGAATTCTACCGTGCAGTTTAGTAGGTAGTATATTAGACAAGAAGAAGTAGATATATACAACTAGAGAACTTAGCCAGTGAGTTACCAGAATAGAGAGATTTAATTAGAAGCCACCGAAGCAGACCAACTCAGACAGGCTACGATAGACCACCCACGTGTAAGAATCTGTCTGTGTGTAATGTTCTGTTCGACTCGTCGCTAGCACCTGTCTCTCGTGAACCGACTTCATTCTCGTCAGATGGAGACGTGTTCCTTCAACACGAAGCTGTCGTCCTGGACGACCCGTCGTGACTTGTGTGTTTCCTCGTCCTGACAACCACAGTAACAGAACCACTGTCGTCTGTCATAGGCACGAGCACAGCTGCAGTCGCTGACTTCCTGACGTTGAGACGAGACAAGAGGCTCGGTAGACATCTGCCTTACGTCGAGACAAGACAAGAGGCTCGGTAGACATCTGCCTTACGTCGAGACAAGACAAGAAGCTCGGTAGACATCCACGTTTTGCAGCTGAGAGTTGGAACATAAGGCCATCAGTCGAGCGAGGAAAGATAGATAAGTACTGAGAACAAGTAGCTAGACAGCATTATATCAACGCACAGGGGTAGACGGTGAATAGAACAATTGCTAGATTCCAACCACTTGACTAGAGCCCTGGGTCAAGTTTAGTGCTAGAGTAAGTCCTGTGCTAATTGCCCGAACTTCTTTAAGGACGTTTTGTCAGTTAGAAAAGTGTTGATAACAAACTTTTGAGAGACATTCAATTAGTTAATAATTAACGAACAATATAATACGATTTACGGGCCTAGTTTATTGATATGATGTGTATGATGTTCGTGAAATAAACATTCTTTGTTTGGCTTTTGTTAAAAGAATTGTTAGTGGTTTAGTGTGAGTTAAGGAGTGATAGTGGTAAGGAAGAAAGTTAGTAATAAAGTGATACAATAACGTTAACCCTGTTACATATTCATGTAAATAGTGCCAAGATGGGCTACACCAGTAACCTTATAAAATAGACGCACGATCAGAGAGGACCACAGTGCTTATACAGCCAGAAAAGATGCACGATCAGATAGTCTACCACAGTGCTTATACAGCCCAGAAAAGATGCACGATCAAATAGTCTACCACAGGAAGATCACTATAAACAGCTGCAGGCCGTATGTGCCAGTCAGATGATAGAACCTCCCACACCCATTGGCTTGTTCAGTCCCAAGCTCGACAATGGACAAATTATTTCTCCAAAAGTAACGCTGTTACCTTGACAACTCTTCCTACCCGCTGTTACCTTGACAACTGTTCATCCTATTTCGTCAAGTCGTGTTGTCTGTCATCGATTACAACACTTAGTCTGGTCTTACAGACAGCTCCACAACTTCTGTCTCACACCTACAACACTTAGCCAGGCCTTACAGACAGTCCCACAACTTCTGTCTCACACCTACAACACTTAGCCAGGCCTTACAGACAGTCCCACAACTTCTGTCTCACACCTACAACACTTAGCCAGGTCTTACAGACAGTTGCCTTGATCAGGTGCCTTAATGCCAGTCCCACCTTTGCTTTCCCGTGTATAAAAGACAGAGACCCATTCTAAGCTAAACTACGAACTAAGTACAGGAACCTACCGCTGCAGCCTCGCTCATCCAACATTTTATTAATTACAGTAATGATCCCCTGGACTTGACTCTTTTCCTCCTCGGTACATTGCGGATCGATCTTGACACTGGCGGCAATGCACGAGAGGACATTACGTCCAGCTCTGTCATGAGAAGAAGAACATGGTAATACACAATTTACTGGTCATATCTGAGAGACCTACACACAAACACCGAGTTTTGATGTGAGAGACCTACACACAAACACAAAGTTTTGATGTGAGAGACCTACACACAAACACAAAGTTTTGATGTGAGAGACCTACACACACACACAAAGTTTTGATGTGAGAGACCTACACACAAACACAAAGTTTTGATGTGAGAGACCTACACACAAACACCAAGTTTTGATGTGAGAGACCTACACACAAACACCAAGTTTTGAGGTGAAAGACCTACACACAAACACAAAGTTTTGATGTGAAAGACCTACACACAAACACAAAGTTTTGATGTGAGAGACCTACACACAAACACACAGTTTTGATGTGAGAGACCTACACAAAAACAGCTAGTTTTGATGTGAAAGACCTACACACAAACACCGAGTTTGGATGTGAGAGAGGCCCCCCCCCCCACCTACAGGCCCTGGTAGTCCCCCCCTAAAGGCCCTGGTAGGCCCCCATACAGGCCCTGGTAGCCCCCCCCCCCCTACAGGCCCTGGTAGCCCCCCCCCTTACAGGCCCTGGTAGGCCCCCCTACAGGCCCTGGTAGCCCCCCCCCCCTACAGGCCCTGGTTGGCCCCCCTTCAGGCCCTGGTAGCCCCCCAACAGGCCCTGGTAGGCCCCTCTACAGGCCCTGGTAGCTCCCCCCCCTACAGGCCCTGTTAGGCTCCCTACAGGCCCTGGTAGCCCCCCTATAAGACCTGGTAGCCCCCCTACAGGCCCTGGTAGCCCCCCCCCCTTTAAAGGCCCTGGTAGCCCCCCCCCCCCCTTCAAGACCTGGTAGCCCCCCCTACAGGCCCTGGTAGCCTCCCCCCCCCGACTACAAGCCCTGGTAGCCCCCCATACAGGCCCATGTAGCCCCCCCCTAAAGGTCCTGGTATCCCCCCCCCCCCTCACAGGCCCTGGCAGGTCCCATCCACTACTGGCCCTGGTAGCTCCCCTCCCCCCACCCCCCCCCCTACAGGCCCTGGTAGGCCCCCTAAGGGTCTGGTAGGCCCCCTAAGCGTCTGATAGGCCCCCCCACACGTCCTGGTAGCCCCCCCCCCCCCCCAGAGGCCATGGATCGGTCGACTACCCAGAAAGGCTTGTACGTATCATGGACGAAGATGAACATCATAAACCGCAGCAGGGGTCCCTAAACTCTGATCATCACCGTGAACGACAACCCTGTTGCAGCCACCGAGGACTTCGTCTACCTGGCAGCAGGCAAGCCTCTGACGCGCGGATCAGCTACGACATTCCCCGTAGGATGACCTTAGCGGCTTCATGCATGCACTCGCTCTGCAGTGGCTGGTCCTAGCGATGATTCTTCATGGAGGCCAGTATTCGTTCGTATTTACTCCTCCTGCGTTGACCCTATCCTCATGTACGACTCTGATACCTTGACACTGACACAGCGGAACCAGCAGCATCTTGAGGCAGTCCACCTGCGCAACGAGAGGCGCATCCTCCAGATTCAAAGGCGTGACCTCATTTCAATCAATGAACTAGTTGTGTGGTGCTAAACGTGCAGGTATTGCCTAGACGATTGATCGGCCACGCCTCTTCCTCTTTGATCACGTCGCCCACCTACCACGAGAAAGCCCGGCCCATGAGATGCTCCAGCCGGCTGTGGTGGCGAGGGACGGCAATAGGCCGTGCTCATCTTGGAGACGTCATCACGCCGCCCTCCCAAAACCTGACTAAAACAGATTGACCGCTATCCACCTGCCAGCGACTTATAGCTGGGACTAAGATACAGCAGAGTATGAGAGACAGAAGCCAGCGACTTATAGCTGGGACTAAGATACAGCAGAACATGAGTGACAGAAGCCAACAACTTATAGCTGGGACTAAGATACATCAGAGCATGAGTGACAGAAGCCAACAACTTATAGCTGGGACTAAGATACAGCAGAGCATGAGTGACAGAAGCCAGCGACTTATAGCTGGGACTAAGATACAGCAGAGCATGAGTGACTGAAGCCAACAACTTATAGCTGGCTGCTTGCATCAGGATCAGCGAACTGAATCTGACAAAGACCCTGGTTGGCCCTGGAAACAGGCTGCACTAGTGTAGTCTGGACAATGGACATGAGTGGCAGATGGATGGCATACCTAGTACTCAGATTGGGCTGAAATAGGATTTTTCGAGATGAAAGGCGTAGAAATCGTATTCTCGCTGTAAAATGCAAACGAACGCTACAACCTAATCATCTGGACAATCTCCGAAGAAAAAAATCCGCCACCTGTTGTTTGCATTCCTCTGTCTTAGCTCCTCCGCCGCGTGTATCTTTCTTTTTCAGCTTCTCCACCATTTTCCTTGTGTATCCCTCTGTCTTAGCTCTTCCACCATGTGTATCCCTCTGTTTAATTCCTCCACCGTGTGTATCCCTCTGTTTTAGCTCCACCGTGTGTATCATTCTGTTTTAGCTCCTCCAAAATTTTCCCTGTGTATCCCTCTGTTTTAGCTCCTCCCCGGTATGTATCCTTCTGTCTTAGCTCCTCCACCATGTGTATCATTCTGTTTTAGCTCTTCCACCGTGTGTATCTTTCTTTTTTTAGCTCCTCCACCATTTTCCGTGTGTATTCCGATGTCTTATCTCCTCCACCATGTGTATCCTTCTGTTTTACCTCTTCCACCATTTGCTGTGCGTATCCCTCTGTCTTAGCTCCTCCACCGTGTGTAATCCTCTGTCTTAGCTCCTCCACCGTGCGTATCCCTCTATCTTAGCTCCTCCACCGTGTGTAATCCTCTTTCTTAGCTCCTCCATCGTGTGTAATCCTCTGTCTTAGCTCCTCCACCGTGTGTATCCCTCTGTCTTAGCTCCTCCATCGTGTGTAATCCTCTGTCTTAGCTCTTCCACCGTGTGTATCCCTCTGTTTTAGCTCCTCCACCGTGTGTATCCCTCTGTTTTAGCTCCTCCACCGTGTGTAATCCTCTGCCTTAGCTCCTCCACCGTGTGTATCCCTCAGTTTTAGCTCCTCCACCGTGTGTAATCCTCTGGTTTAGCTCCTACATCGTGTTTATCCTTCTGTTTTAGCTCCTCCCCCATTTGCCGTATGTATCCCTTTGTTTTAGCTCCTCCATCATGTGTATCGCTCTGTCTTAGCTCCTCCATCGTGTGTAATCCTATGTCTTAGCTCCTCCATCGTGCGTATCCCTCTGTTTTAGCTCCTCCACCGTGTGTATCCCTCTGTTTTAGCTCCTCCACCGTGAGTATCCCTCTGTTTTAGCTCCTCCACCGTGTGTATCCTTCTGTTTTAGCTCCTCCACCGTGTGTATCCCTCTGTTTTACCTCCTCCACCGTATGTATCCCTCTGTTTTAGCTCCTCCACCGTGTGTATCCCTCTGTTTTAGCTCCTCCACCGTGTGTATCCCTCTGTTTTACCTCCTCCACCGTGTGTATCCCCCTGTTTTAGCTCCTCCACCGTGTGTATCCCTCTGTTTTACCTCCTCCACCGTGAGTATCCCTCTGTTAAGCTCCTCCACCGTGTGTATCCCCCTGTTTTAGCTCCTGCACCGTGAGTATCCCTCTGCTTTAGCTCCTCCACCGTGAGTATCCCTCTGTTTTAGCTCCTCCACCGTGAGTATCCCTCTGTTTTAGCTCCTCCACCGTGTGTATCCCTCTGTTTTAGCTCCTCCACCGTGTGTATCCCCCTATTTTAGCTCCTCCACCGTGAGTATCCCTCTGTTTTAGCTCCTCCACCGTGAGTATCACTCTGTTTTAGCTCCTCCACCGTGAGTATCCCTCTCTTTTAGCTCCTCCACCGTGTGTATCCCTCTGTTTTAGCTCCTCCACCGTGTATATCCCTCTGTTTTAGCTCCTCCACCGTGTGTATCCCTCTGTCTTAGCTCTTCCACCGTGTGTATCCCTCTGTTTTAGTTCCTCGCCCGTGTGTATCCCCCTGTTTAGCTCCTCGCCCGTGTGTATCCCCCTGTTTTACCTCCCACCAAAGCGGTGTTTCCGTGAACTGAAGAAACATTATTGTAACTAGTTTGGTGCTGGAACATCTTATTTAATGAAAGCTCCTCACCTCAAATGTTCACAAAGCCCCTCACCTCAAATGTTCACAAAGCCCCTCACCTCAAATGTTCACAAAGCCCCTCACCTCAAATGTTCACAAAGCCCCTCACCTCAAATGTTCACATTGCTCCTCACCTCAAATGTTCACAAAGCCCCTCACCTCAAATGTTCACAAAGCCCCTCACCTCAAATGTTCACATTGCTCCTCACCTAAAATGTTCACAAAGCCCCTCACCTCAAATGTTCACAAAGCCCCTCACCTCAAATGTTCACATTGCCCCTCACCTCAAATGTTCACATTGCCCCTCACCTCAAATGTTCACAAAGCCCCTCACCTCAAATGTTCACAAGGCCCCTCACCTCAAATGTTCACAAAGCCCCTCACCTCAAATGTTCACATTGCTCCTCACCTCAAATGTTCACAAAGCCCATCACCTCAAATGTTCACAAAGCCCCTCACCTCAAATGTTCACATTGCCCCTCACCTCAAATGTTCACATTGCCCCTCACCTCAAATGTTCACAAAGCCCCTCACCTCAAATGTTCACAAAGCCCCTCACCTCAAATGTTCACAAAGCCCCTCACCTCAAATGTTCACAAAGCCCCTCACCTCAAATGTTCACAAAGCCCCTCACCTCAAATGTTCACATTGCTCCTCACCTCAAATGTTCACAAAGCCCCTCACCTCAAATGTTCACAAAGCCCCTCACCTCAAATGTTCACAAAGCCCCTCACCTCAAATGTTCACATTGCTCCTCACCTCAAATGTTCACAAAGCCCCTCACCTCAAATGTTCACAAAGCCCCTCACCTCAAATGTTCACAAAGCCCCTCACCTCAAATGTTCACATTGCTCCTCACCTCAAATGTTCACAAAGCCCCTCACCTCAAATGTTCACAAAGCCCCTCACCTCAAATGCTCACATTGCCCCTCACCTCAAATGTTCACATTGCCCCTCACCTCAAATATTCACAAAGCCCTTACCCTCAAATGTTCACAAAGCCCCTCACCTCAAATGTTCACAAAGCCCCTCACCTCAAATGTTCACATTGCTCCTCACCTCAAATGTTTACAAAGCCCCTCACCTCAAATGTTCACAAAGCCCCTCACCTCAAATGTTCACAAAGCCCCTCACCTCAAATTTTCACATTGCTCCTAACCTCAAATGTTCACAAAGCCCCTCACCTCAAATGTTCACAAAGCCCCTCACCTCAAATGTTCACATTGCCACTCACCTCAAATGTTCACATTGCCCCTCAACTCAAATGTTCACAAAGCCCCTCACCTCAAATGTTCACAGAGCCCCTCACCTCAAATGTTCACAAAGCCCCTCACCTCAAATGTTTACAAAGCCCCTCACCTCAAATGTTCACATTGCTCCTCACCTCAAATGTTCACAAAGCCCCTCACCTCAAATGTTTACAAAGCCCCTCACCTCAAATGTTCACATTGCTCCTCACCTAAAATGTTCACAAAGCCCCTCACCTCAAATGTTCACAAAGCCCCTCACCTCAAATGTTCACATTGCCCCTCACCTCAAATAATCACATTGCCCCTCACCTCAAATGTTCACAAAGCCCCTCACCTCAAATGTTCACAAGGCCCCTCACCTCAAATGTTCACCAAGCCCCTGATCTCAAATGTTCACATTGCTCCTCACCTCAAATGTTCACAAAGCCCATCACCTCAAATGTTCACAAAGCCCCTCACCTCAAATGTTCACATTGCCCCTCACCTCAAATGTTCACATTGCCCCTCACCTCAAATGTTCACAAAGCCCCTCACCTCAAATGTTCACAAAGCCCCTCACCTCAAATGTTCACAAAGCCCCTCACCTCAAATGTTCACAAAGCCCCTCACCTCAAATGTTCACAAAGCCCCTCACCTCAAATGTTCACATTGCTCCTCACCTCAAATGTTCACAAAGCCCCTCACCTCAAATTTTCACAAAGCCCCTCACCTCAAATGTTCACAAATCCCCTCACCTCAAATGTTCACATTGCTCCTCACCTCAAATGTTCACAAAGCCCCTCACCTCAAATGTTCACAAAGCCCCTCACCTCAAATGTTCACAAAGCCCCTCACCTCAAATGTTCACATTGCTCCTCACCTCAAATGTTCACAAAGCCCCTCACCTCAAATGTTCACAAAGACCCTCACCTCAAATGCTCACATTGCCCCTCACCTCAAATGTTCACATTGCCCCTCACCTCAAATATTCACAAAGCCCTTCACCTCAAATGTTCACAAAGCCCCTCACCTCAAATGTTCACAAAGCCCCTCACCTCAAATGTTCACATTGCTCCTCACCTCAAATGTTCACAAAGCTCATCACCTCAAATGTTCACAAAGCCCCTCACCTCAAATGTTCACAAAGCCCCTCACCTCAAATTTTCACATTGCTCCTAACCTCAAATGTTCACAAAGCCCCTCACCTCAAATGTTCACAAAGCCCCTCACCTCAAATGTTCACATTGCCACTCACCTCAAATGTTCACATTGCCCCTCACCTCAAATGTTCACAAAGCCCCTCACCTCAAATGTTCACAAAGCCCCTCACCTCAAATGTTCACAAAGCCCCTCACCTCAAATGTTCACAAAGCTCCTCACCTCAAATGTTTACATTGCCCCTCACCTCAAATGTTCACAAAGCCCCTCACCTCAAATGTTCACAAAGCCCCTCACCTCAAATGTTCACAAAGCCCCTCACCTCAAATGTTCACAAAGCCCCTCACCTCAAATGTTCACAAATCCCCTCACCTCAAATGTTCACAAAGTCCCTCACCTCAAATGTTCACAAAGCTCCTCACCTCAAATGTTCACATTGCCCCTCACCTCAAATGTTCACAAAGCCCCTCACCTCAAATGTTCACAAAGCCCTTCACCTCAAATGTTCACAAAGCCGCTCACCTCAAATGTTCACAAAGCCCCTCACCTCAAATGTTCACAATGCTCCTCACCTCAAATGTTCATATTGCTCCTCACCTCAAATGTTCACATTGCCCCTCACCTCAAATGTTCACATTGCTCCTCACCTCAAATGTTCACATTGCTCCTCATCTCAAATGTTCACAAAGCTCCTCAACCTCAAATGTTCACATTGCTCCTCACCTCAAATTTTCACAATGCTCCTCACCTCAAATGTTCACATTGCTCCTCACCTCAAATGTTCACAATGCCCCTCACCTCAAATGTTCACATTGCTCCTCACCTCATATTTTCACATTGCTTTTCACCTTAAATGTTCACAAAGCTCCTCACCTCAAATGTTCACATTGCTCCTCACCTCAAATGTTCACATTGCTCCTCACCTCAAATGTTCACATTGCTCCTCACCTCAAATGTTCACAAAGCTCCTCACCTCAAATGTTCACATTGCCCCTCACCTCAAATGTTCACAAAGCCCCTCACCTCAAATGTTTACAAAGCCCCTCACCTCAAATGTTCACAAAGCCCCTCACCTCAAATGTTCACAAAGCTCCTCACCTCAAATGTTCACATTGCTCCTCACCTAAAATGTTCACAAAGCCCCTCACCTCAAATGTTCACAAAGCCCCTCACCTCAAATGTTCACATTGCCCCTCACCTCAAATGTTCACATTGCCCCTCACCTCAAATGTTCACAAAGCCCCCCACCTCAAATGTTCACAAGGCCCCTCACCTCAAATGTTCACAAAGCCCCTCACCTCAAATGTTCACATTGCTCCTCACCTCAAATGTTCACAAAGCCCATCACCTCAAATGTTCACAAAGCCCCTCACCTCAAATGTTCACATTGCCCCTCACCTCAAATGTTCACATTGCCCCTCACCTCAAATGTTCTCAAAGCCCCTCACCTCAAATGTTCACAAAGCCCCTCACCTCAAATGTTCACAAAGCCCCTCACCTCAAATGTTCACAAAGCCCCTCACCTCAAATGTTCACAAAGCCCCTCACCTCAAATGTTCACATTGCTCCTCACCTCAAATGTTCACAAAGCCCCTCACCTCAAATGTTCACAAAGCCCCTCACCTCAAATGTTCACAAAGCCCCTCACCTCAAATGTTCACATTGCTCCTCACCTCAAATGTTCACAAAGCCCCTCACCTCAAATGTTCACAAAGCCCCTCACCTCAAATGTTCACAAAGCCCCTCACCTCAAATGTTCACATTGCTCCTCACCTCAAATGTTCACAAAGCCCCTCACCTCAAATGTTCACAAAGCCCCTCACCTCAAATGCTCACATTGCCCCTCACCTCAAATGTTCACATTGCCCCTCACCTCAAATATTCACAAAGCCATTACCCTCAAATGTTCACAAAGCCCCTCACCTCAAATGTTCACAAAGCCCCTCACCTCAAATGTTCACATTGCTCCTCACCTCAAATGTTCACAAAGCCCCTCACCTCAAATGTTCACAAAGCCCCTCACCTCAAATGTTCACAAAGCCCCTCACCTCAAATTTTCACATTGCTCCTAACCTCAAATGTTCACAAAGCCCCTCACCTCAAATGTTCACAAAGCCCCTCACCTCAAATGTTCACATTGCCACTCACCTCAAATGTTCACAGAGCCCCTCACCTCAAATGTTCACAAAGCCCCTCACCTCAAATGTTTACAAAGCCCCTCACCTCAAATGTTCACATTGCTCCTCACCTCAAATGTTCACAAAGCCCCTCACCTCAAATGTTCACAAAGCCCCTCACCTCAAATGTTCACATTGCTCCTCACCTAAAATGTTCACAAAGCCCCTCACCTCAAATGTTCACAAAGCCCCTCACCTCAAATGTTCACATTGCCCCTCACCTCAAATGTTCACATTGCCCCTCACCTCAAATGTTCACAAAGCCCCTCACCTCAAATGTTCACAAGGCCCCTCACCTCAAATGTTCACCAAGCCCCTGATCTCAAATGTTCACATTGCTCCTCACCTCAAATGTTCACAAAGCCCATCACCTCAAATGTTCACAAAGCCCCTCACCTAAAATGTTCACATTGCCCCTCACCTCAAATGTTCACATTGCCCCTCACCTCAAATGTTCACAAAGCCCCTCACCTCAAATGTTCACAAAGCCCCTCACCTCAAATGTTCACAAAGCCCCTCACCTCAAATGTTCACAAAGCCCCTCACCTCAAATGTTCACAAAGCCCCTCACCTCAAATGTTCACATTGCTCCTCACCTCAAATGTTCACAAAGCCCCTCACCTCAAATTTTCACAAAGCCCCTCACCTCAAATGTTCACAAAGCCCCTCACCTCAAATGTTCACATTGCTCCTCACCTCAAATGTTCACAAAGCCCCTCACCTCAAATGTTCACAAAGCCCCTCACCTCAAATGTTCACAAAGCCCCTCACCTCAAATGTTCACATTGCTCCTCACCTCAAATGTTCACAAAGCCCCTCACCTCAAATGTTCACAAAGACCCTCACCTCAAATGCTCACATTGCCCCTCACCTCAAATGTTCACATTGCCCCTCACCTCAAATATTCACAAAGCCCTTCACCTCAAATGTTCACAAAGCCCCTCACCTCAAATGTTCACAAAGCCCCTCACCTCAAATGTTCACATTGCTCCTCACCTCAAATGTTCACAAAGCTCATCACCTCAAATGTTCACAAAGCCCCTCACCTCAAATGTTCACAAAGCCCCTCACCTCAAATTTTCACATTGCTCCTAACCTCAAATGTTCACAAAGCCCCTCACCTCAAATGTTCACAAAGCCCCTCACCTCAAATGTTCACATTGCCACTCACCTCAAATGTTCACATTGCCCCTCACCTCAAATGTTCACAAAGCCCCTCACCTCAAATGTTCACAAAGCCCCTCACCTCAAATGTTCACAAAGCCCCTCACCTCAAATGTTCACAAAGCTCCTCACCTCAAATGTTTACATTGCCCCTCACCTCAAATGTTCACAAAGCCCCTCACCTCAAATGTTCACAAAGCCCCTCACCTCAAATGTTCACAAAGCCCCTCACCTCAAATGTTCACAAAGCCCCTCACCTCAAATGTTCACAAATCCCCTCACCTCAAATGTTCACAAAGTCCCTCACCTCAAATGTTCACAAAGCTCCTCACCTCAAATGTTCACATTGCCCCTCACCTCAAATGTTCACAAAGCCCCTCACCTCAAATGTTCACAAAGCCCTTCACCTCAAATGTTCACAAAGCCGCTCACCTCAAATGTTCACAAAGCCCCTCACCTCAAATGTTCACAATGCTCCTCACCTCAAATGTTCACATTGCTCCTCACCTCAAATGTTCACATTGCCCCTCACCTCAAATGTTCACATTGCTCCTCACCTCAAATGTTCACATTGCTCCTCATCTCAAATGTTCACAAAGCTCCTCAACCTCAAATGTTCACATTGCTCCTCACCTCAAATTTTCACAATGCTCCTCACCTCAAATGTTCACATTGCTCCTCACCTCAAATGTTCACAATGCCCCTCACCTCAAATGTTCACATTGCTCCTCACCTCATATTTTCACATTGCTCCTCACCTTAAATGTTCACAAAGCTCCTCACCTCAAATGTTCACATTGCTCCTCACCTCAAATGTTCACATTGCTCCTCACCTCAAATGTTCACATTGCTCCTCACCTCAAATGTTCACAAAGCTCCTCACCTCAAATGTTCACATTGCCCCTCACCTCAAATGTTCACAAAGCCCCTCACCTCAAATGTTTACAAAGCCCCTCACCTCAAATGTTCACAAAGCCCCTCACCTCAAATGTTCACAAAGCTCCTCACCTCAAATGTTCACAAAGCCCCTCACCTCAAATGTTCACAAAGCCCCTCACCTCAAATGTTCACAAAGCTCCTCACCTCAAATGTTCACATTGCTCCTCACCTCAAATGTTCACAAAGCTCCTCACCTCAAATGTTCACATTGCTCCTCACCTCAAATGTTCACATTGCTCCTCACCTCAAATGTTCACATTGTCCCTCACCTCAAATGTTCACATTGCTCCTCACCTCAAATGTTCACATTGCTCCTCACCTCAAATGTTCACATTGATCCTCACCTCAAATGTTCACAATGCTCCTCACCTCATATGTTCACATTGCTCCTCACCTCAAATGTTCACATTGCTCCTCACCTCAAATGTTCACATTGCTCCTCACCTCAAATGTTCACATTGCTCCTCACCTCAAATGTTCACATTGCTCCTCACCTCAAATGTTCACATTGCCCCTCACCTCAAATGTTCACATTGCTCCTCACCTCAAATGTTCACATTGCTCCTCACCTCAAATGTTCACATTGCTCCTCACCTCAAATGTTCACATTGCTCCTCACCTCAAATGTTCACATTGCTCCTCACCTCAAATGTTGACATTGCCCCTCACCTCAAATGTTCACAATGCTCCTCACCTCAAATGTTCACATTGCTCCTCACCTTAAATGTTCACAAAGCTCCTCACCTCAAATGTTCACTAAGCTCCTCACCTCAAATGTTCACAAAGCTCCTCACCTCAAATGTTCACATTGCTCCTCACCTCAAATGTTCACAAAGCTCCTCACCTCAAATGATCACAAAGCCCCTCACCTCAAATGTTCACATTGCCCCTTACCTCAAATGTTCACAAAGCTCCTCACCTCAAATGTTCACAAAGCTCCTCACCTCAAATGTTCACATTGCTCCTCACCTCAAATGTTCAGAAAGCCCCTCACCTCAAATGTTCACAAAGCCCCTCACCTCAAATGTTCACAAAGCCCCTCACCTCAAATGTTCACATTGCTCCTCACCTCAAATGTTCACATTGCTCCTCACCTCAAATGTTCACATTGCTCCTCACCTCAAATGTTCACATTGCTCCTCACCTCAAATGTTCACATTTCTCCTCACCTCAAATGTTCACATTGCTCCTCACCTCAAATGTTCACATTGCTCCTCACCTCAAATGTTCACATTGCTCCTCACCTCAAATGTTCACAATGCTCCTCACCTCAAATGGTCACATTGCCCCTCACCTCAAATGTTCACATTGCTCCTCACCTCAAATGTTCACAAAGCCCCTCACCTCAAATGTTCACATTGCTCCTCACCTCAAATGTTTATATTGCTCCTCACCTCAAATGTTCACATTGCCCCTCACCTCAAATGTTCACATTGCCCCTCACCTCAAATGTTCACAAAGCCCCTCACCTCAAATGTTCACAAATCCCCTCACCTCAAATGTTCACAAAGCCCCTCACCTCAAATGTTCACAAATCCCCTCACCTCAAATGTTCACAAAGTCCCTCACCTCAAATGTTCACAAAGCTCCTCACCTCAAATGTTCACATTGCCCCTCACCTCAAATGTTCACAAAGCCCCTCACCTCAAATGTTCACAAAGCCCTTCACCTCAAATGTTCACAAAGCCGCTCACCTCAAATGTTCACAAAGCCCCTCACCTCAAATGTTCACAATGCTCCTCACCTCAAATGTTCACATTGCTCCTCACCTCAAATGTTCACATTGCCCCTCACCTCAAATGTTCACATTGCTCCTCACCTCAAATGTTCACATTGCTCCTCATCTCAAATGTTCACAAAGCTCCTCACCTCAAATGTTCACATTGCTCCTCACCTCAAATTTTCACAATGCTCCTCACCTCAAATGTTCACATTGCTCCTCACCTCAAATGTTCACATTGCCCCTCACCTCAAATGTTCACATTGCTCCTCACCTCATATTTTCACATTGCTCCTCACCTCAAATGTTCACAAAGCTCCTCACCTCAAATGTTCACATTGCTCCTCACCTCAAATGTTCACATTGCTCCTCACCTCAAATGTTCACATTGCCCCTCACCTCAAATGTTCACATTGCTCCTCACCTCAAATGTTCACAAAGCTCCTCACCTCAAATGTTCACATTGCCCCTCACCTCAAATGTTCACAAAGCCCCTCACCTCAAATGTTCACAAAGCCCCTCACCTCAAATGTTCACAAAGCCCCTCACCTCAAATGTTCACATTGCTCCTCACCTCAAATGTTCACAAAGCCCCTCACCTCAAATGTTCACAAAGCCCCTCACCTCAAATGTTCACAAAGCCCCTCACCTCAAATGTTCACATTGCTCCTCACCTCAAATGTTCACAAAGCCCCTCACCTCAAATGTTCACAAAGCCCCTCACCTCAAATGCTCACATTGCCCCTCACCTCAAATGTTCACATTGCCCCTCACCTCAAATATTCACAAAGCCCTTACCCTCAAATGTTCACAAAGCCCCTCACCTCAAATGTTCACAAAGCCCCTCACCTCAAATGTTCACATTGCTCCTCACCTCAAATGTTCACAAAGCCCCTCACCTCAAATGTTCACAAAGCCCCTCACCTCAAATGTTCACAAAGCCCCTCACCTCAAATTTTCACATTGCTCCTAACCTCAAATGTTCACAAAGCCCCTCACCTCAAATGTTCACAAAGCCCCTCACCTCAAATGTTCACATTGCCACTCACCTCAAATGTTCACATTGCCCCTCAACTCAAATGTTCACAAAGCCCCTCACCTCAAATGTTCACAGAGCCCCTCACCCCTCAAATGTTCACAAAGCCCCTCACCTCAAATGTTTACAAAGCCCATCACCTCAAATGTTCACATTGCTCCTCACCTCAAATGTTCACAAAGCCCCTCACCTCAAATGTTCACAAAGCCCCTCACCTCAAATGTTCACATTGCTCCTCACCTAAAATGTTCACAAAGCCCCTCACCTCAAATGTTCACAAAGCCCCTCACCTCAAATGTTCACATTGCCCCTCACCTCAAATGTTCACATTGCCCCTCACCTCAAATGTTCACAAAGCCCCTCACCTCAAATGTTCACAAGGCCCCTCACCTCAAATGTTCACCAAGCCCCTGATCTCAAATGTTCACATTGCTCCTCACCTCAAATGTTCACAAAGCCCATCACCTCAAATGTTCACAAAGCCTCTCACCTCAAATGTTCACATTGCCCCTCACCTCAAATGTTCACATTGCCCCTCACCTCAAATGTTCACAAAGCCCCTCACCTCAAATGTTCACAAAGCCCCTCACCTCAAATGTTCACAAAGCCCCTCACCTCAAATGTTCACAAAGCCCCTCGCCTCAAATGTTCACAAAGCCCCTCACCTCAAATGTTCACATTGCTCCTCACCTCAAATGTTCACAAAGCCCCTCACCTCAAATTTTCACAAAGCCCCTCACCTCAAATGTTCACAAAGCCCCTCACCTCAAATGTTCACATTGCTCCTAACCTCAAATGTTCACAAAGCCCCTCACCTCAAATGTTCACAAAGCCCCTCACCTCAAATGTTCACAAAGCCCCTCACCTCAAATGTTCACATTGCTCCTCACCTCAAATGTTCACAAAGCCCCTCACCTCAAATGTTCACAAAGACCCTCACCTCAAATGCTCACATTGCCCCTCACCTCAAATGTTCACATTGCCCCTCACCTCAAATATTCACAAAGCCCTTCACCTCAAATGTTCACAAAGCCCCTCACCTCAAATGTTCACAAAGCCCCTCACCTCAAATGTTCACATTGCTCCTCACCTCAAATGTTCACAAAGCTCATCACCTCAAATGTTCACAAAGCCCCTCACCTCAAATGTTCACAAAGCCCCTCACCTCAAATTTTCACATTGCTCCTAACCTCAAATGTTCACAAAGCCCCTCACCTCAAATGTTCACAAAGCCCCTCACCTCAAATGTTCACATTGCCACTCACCTCAAATGTTCACATTGCCCCTCACCTCAAATGTTCACAAAGCCCCTCACCTCAAATGTTCACAAAGCCCCTCACCTCAAATGTTCACAATGCCCCTCACCTCAAATGTTCACAAATCCCCTCACCTCAAATGTTCACAAAGCCCCTCACCTCAAATGTTCACAAATCCCCTCACCTCAAATGTTCACAAAGTCCCTCACCTCAAATGTTCACAAAGCTCCTCACCTCAAATGTTCACATTGCCCCTCACCTCAAATGTTCACAAAGCCCCTCACCTCAAATGTTCACAAAGCCCTTCACCTCAAATGTTCACAAAGCCGCTCACCTCAAATGTTCACAAAGCCCCTCACCTCAAATGTTCACAATGCTCCTCACCTCAAATGTTCACATTGCTCCTCACCTCAAATGTTCACATTGCCCCTCACCTCAAATGTTCACATTGCTCCTCACCTCATATTTTCACATTGCTCCTCACCTCAAATGTTCACAAAGCTCCTCACCTCAAATGTTCACATTGCTCCTCACCTCAAATGTTCACATTGCTCCTCACCTCAAATGTTCACATTGCCCCTCACCTCAAATGTTCACATTGCTCCTCACCTCAAATGTTCACAAAGCTCCTCACCTCAAATGTTCACATTGCCCCTCACCTCAAATGTTCACAAAGCCCCTCACCTCAAATGTTCACAAAGCCCCTCACCTCAAATGTTCACAAAGCCCCTCACCTCAAATGTTCACATTGCTCCTCACCTCAAATGTTCACAAAGCCCCTCACCTCAAATGTTCACAAAGCCCCTCACCTCAAATGTTCACAAAGCCCCTCACCTCAAATGTTCACATTGCTCCTCACCTCAAATGTTCACAAAGCCCCTCACCTCAAATGTTCACAAAGCCCCTCACCTCAAATGCTCACATTGCCCCTCACCTCAAATGTTCACATTGCCCCTCACCTCAAATATTCACAAAGCCCTTACCCTCAAATGTTCACAAAGCCCCTCACCTCAAATGTTCACAAAGCCCCTCACCTCAAATGTTCACATTGCTCCTCACCTCAAATGTTCACAAAGCCCCTCACCTCAAATGTTCACAAAGCCCCTCACCTCAAATGTTCACAAAGCCCCTCACCTCAAATTTTCACATTGCTCCTAACCTCAAATGTTCACAAAGCCCCTCACCTCAAATGTTCACAAAGCCCCTCACCTCAAATGTTCACATTGCCACTCACCTCAAATGTTCACATTGCCCCTCAACTCAAATGTTCACAAAGCCCCTCACCTCAAATGTTCACAGAGCCCCTCACCTCAAATGTTCACAAAGCCCCTCACCTCAAATGTTTACAATGCCCCTCACCTCAAATGTTCACATTGCTCCTAAAATGTTCACAAAGCCCCTCACCTCAAATGTTCACAAAGCCCCTCACCTCAAATGTTCACATTGCCCCTCACCTCAAATGTTCACATTGCCCCTCACCTCAAATGTTCACAAAGCCCCTCACCTCAAATGTTCACAAGGCCCCTCACCTCAAATGTTCACCAAGCCCCTGATCTCAAATGTTCACACTCACCTCAAATTTTCACAATGCTCCTCACCTCAAATGTTCACATTGCTCCTCACCTCAAATGTTCACAATGCCCCTCACCTCAAATGTTCACATTGCTCCTCACCTCATATTTTCACATTGCTCCTCACCTTAAATGTTCACAAAGCTCCTCACCTCAAATGTTCACATTGCTCCTCACCTCAAATGTTCACATTGCTCCTCACCTCAAATGTTCACATTGCTCCTCACCTCAAATGTTCACAAAGCTCCTCACCTCAAATGTTCACATTGCCCCTCACCTCAAATGTTCACAAAGCCCCTCACCTCAAATGTTTACAAAGCCCCTCACCTCAAATGTTCACAAAGCCCCTCACCTCAAATGTTCACAAAGCTCCTCACCTCAAATGTTCACAAAGCCCCTCACCTCAAATGTTCACAAAGCCCCTCACCTCAAATGTTCACAAAGCTCCTCACCTCAAATGTTCACATTGCTCCTCACCTCAAATGTTCACAAAGCTCCTCACCTCAAATGTTCACATTGCTCCTCACCTCAAATGTTCACATTGCTCCTCACCTCAAATGTTCACATTGTCCCTCACCTCAAATGTTCACATTGCTCCTCACCTCAAATGTTCACATTGCTCCTCACCTCAAATGTTCACATTGATCCTCACCTCAAATGTTCACAATGCTCCTCACCTCATATGTTCACATTGCTCCTCACCTCAAATGTTCACATTGCTCCTCACCTCAAATGTTCACATTGCTCCTCACCTCAAATGTTCACATTGCTCCTCACCTCAAATGTTCACATTGCTCCTCACCTCAAATGTTCACATTGCCCCTCACCTCAAATGTTCACAATGCTCCTCACCTCAAATGTTCACATTGCTCCTCACCTCAAATGTTCACATTGCTCCTCACCTCAAATGTTCACATTGCTCCTCACCTCAAATGTTCACATTGCTCCTCACCTCAAATGTTCACATTGCTCCTCACCTCAAATGTTGACATTGCCCCTCACCTCAAATGTTCACAATGCTCCTCACCTCAAATGTTCACATTGCTCCTCACCTTAAATGTTCACAAAGCTCCTCACCTCAAATGTTCACTAAGCTCCTCACCTCAAATGTTCACAAAGCTCCTCACCTCAAATGTTCACATTGCTCCTCACCTCAAATGTTCACAAAGCTCCTCACCTCAAATGATCACAAAGCCCCTCACCTCAAATGTTCACATTGCCCCTCACCTCAAATGTTCACAAAGCTCCTCACCTCAAATGTTCACAAAGCTCCTCACCTCAAATGTTCACATTGCTCCTCACCTCAAATGTTCAGAAAGCCCCTCACCTCAAATGTTCACAAAGCCCCTCACCTCAAATGTTCACAAAGCCCCTCACCTCAAATGTTCACATTGCTCCTCACCTCAAATGTTCACATTGCTCCTCACCTCAAATGTTCACATTGCTCCTGACCTCAAATGTTCACATTGCTCCTCACCTCAAATGTTCACATTTCTCCTCACCTCAAATGTTCACATTGCTCCTCACCTCAAATGTTCACATTGCTCCTCACCTCAAATGTTCACATTGCTCCTCACCTCAAATGTTCACAATGCTCCTCACCTCAAATGGTCACATTGCCCCTCACCTCAAATGTTCACATTGCTCCTCACCTCAAATTTTCACAAAGCCCCTCACCTCAAATGTTCACATTGCTCCTCACCTCAAATGTTTATATTGCTCGTCACCTCAAATGTTCACATTGCCCCTCACCTCAAATGTTCACATTGCCCCTCACCTCAAATGTTCACAAAGCCCCTCTACTCAAATGTTCACAAATCCCCTCACCTCAAATGTTCACAAAGCCCCTCACCTCAAATGTTCACAAATCCCCTCACCTCAAATGTTCACAAAGTCCCTCACCTCAAATGTTCACAAAGCTCCTCACCTCAAATGTTCACATTGCCCCTCACCTCAAATGTTCACAAAGCCCCTCACCTCAAATGTTCACAAAGCCCTTCACCTCAAATGTTCACAAAGCCGCTCACCTCAAATGTTCACAAAGCCCCTCACCTCAAATGTTCACAATGCTCCTCACCTCAAATGTTCACATTGCTCCTCACCTCAAATGTTCACATTGCCCCTCACCTCAAATGTTCACATTGCTCCTCACCTCAAATGTTCACATTGCTCCTCATCTCAAATGTTCACAAAGCTCCTCACCTCAAATGTTCACATTGCTCCTCACCTCAAATTTTCACAATGCTCCTCACCTCAAATGTTCACATTGCTCCTCACCTCAAATGTTCACATTGCCCCTCACCTCAAATGTTCACATTGCTCCTCACCTCATATTTTCACATTGTTCCTCACCTCAAATGTTCACAAAGCTCCTCACCTCAAATGTTCACATTGCTCCTCACCTCAAATGTTCACATTGCTCCTCACCTCAAATGTTCACATTGCCCCTCACCTCAAATGTTCACATTGCTCCTCACCTCAAATGTTCACAAAGCTCCTCACCTCAAATGTTCACATTACCCCTCACCTCAAATGTTCACAAAGCCCCTCACCTCAAATGTTCACAAAGCCCCTCACCTCAAATGTTCACAAAGCCCCTCACCTCAAATGTTCACAAAGCCCCTCACCTCAAATGTTCACAAAGCCCCTCACCTCAAATGTTCACAAAGCTCCTCACCTCAAATGTTCACATTGCTCCTCACCTCAAATTTTCACAAAGCTCCTCACCTCAAATGTTTACATTGCTCCTCACCTCAAATGTTCACATTGCTCCTCACCTCAAATGTTCACATTGTCCCTCACCTCAAATGTTCACATTGCTCCTCACCTCAAATGTTCACATTGCTCCTCACCTCAAATGTTCACATTGCTCCTCACCTCAAATGTTCACAATGCTCCTCACCTCATATGTTCACATTGCTCCTCACCTCAAATGTTCACATTGCTCCTCACCTCAAATGTTCACATTGCTCCTCACCTCAAATGTTCACATTGCTCCTCACCTCAAATGTTCACATTGCTCCTCACCTCAAATGTTCACATTGCCCCTGACCTCAAATGTTCACAATGCTCCTCACCTCAAATGTTCACATTGCTCCTCACCTCAAATGTTCACATTGCTCCTCACCTCAAATGTTCACATTGCTCCTCACCTCAAATGTTCACATTGCTCCTCACCTCAAATGTTCACATTGCTCCTCACCTCAAATGTTCACATTGCTCCTCACCTCAAATGTTCACATTGCCCCTCACCTCAAATGTTCACATTGCTCCTCACCTCAAATGTTCACATTGCTCCTCACCTCAAATGTTCACATTGCCCCTCACCTCAAATGTTCACAATGCTCCTCACCTCATATGTTCACATTGCTCCTCACCTCAAATGTTCACATTGCCCCTCACCTCAAATGTTCACATTGCTCCTCACCTCAAATGTTCACATTGCTCCTCACCTCAAATGTTCACATTGCTCCTCACCTCAAATGTTCACATTGCCCCTCACCTCAAATGTTCACAATGCTCCTCACCTCAAATGTTAACATTGCTCCTCACCTCAAATGTTCACATTGCTCCTCACCTCAAATGTTCACATTGCTCCTTACCTCAAATGTTCACATTGCTCCTCACCTCAAATGTTCACATTGCTCCTCACCTCAAATGTTCACAAAGCCCCTCACCTCAAATGTTCACAACGCTCCTCACCTCAAATGTTCACATTGCTCCTCACCTCAAATGTTCACAAAGCTCCTCACGTCAAATGATCACAAAGCCCCTCACCTCAAATGTTCACATTGCCCCTCACCTCAAATGTTCACAAAGCTCCTCACCTCAAATGTTCACAAAGCTCCTCACCTCAAATGTTCACATTGCTCCTCACCTCAAATGTTCAGAAAGCCCCTCACCTCAAATGTTCACAAAGCCCCTCACCTCAAATGTTCACAAAGCCCCTCACCTCAAATGTTCACATTGCTCCTCACCTCAAATGTTCACATTGCTCCTCACCTCAAATGTTCACATTGCTCCTCACCTCAAATGTTCACATTGCTCCTCACCTCAAATGTTCACATTTCTCCTCACCTCAAATGTTCACATTGCTCCTCACCTCAAATGTTCACATTGCTCCTCACCTCAAATGTTCACATTGCTCCTCACCTCAAATGTTCACATTGCTCCTCACCTCAAATGTTCACAATGCTCCTCACCTCAAATGGTCACATTGCCCCTCACCTCAAATGTTCACATTGCTCCTCACCTCAAATATTCACAAAGCCCCTCACCTCAAATGTTCACATTGCTCCTCACCTCAAATGTTCACATTGCTCCTCACCTCAAATGTTCACATTGCCCCTCACCTCAAATGTTCACATTGCTCCTCACCTCAAATGTTCACAAAGCCCCTCACCTCAAATGTACACATTGCTCTTCACCTCAAATGTTCACAAAGCCCCTCACCTCAAATGTTCATATTGCCCCTTACCTCAAATGTTCACAAAGCCCCTCACCTCAAATGTTCACATTGCTCCTCACCTAAAATGTTCACATTGCTCCTCACCTCAAATGTTCACATTGCTCCTCACCTCAAATGTTCACATTGCTCCTCACCTCAAATGTTCACATTGCCCCTCACCTCAATTGTTCACATTGCTCCTCACCTCAAATGTTCACATTGCTCCTCACCTCAAATGTTCACATTGCTCCTCACCTCAAATGTTCACATTGCTCCTCACCTCAAATGTTCACAAAGCCCCTCACCTCAAATGTTCACAAAGCCCCTCACCTCAAATGTTCACAAAGCCCCTCACCTCAAATGTTCACAAAGCCCCTCACCTCAAATGTTCACAATGCTCCTCACCTCAAATGTTCACATTGCTCCTCACCTCAAATGTTCACATTTCTCCTCACCTCAAATGTTCACATTGCTCCTCACCTCAAATGTTCACAATGCTCCTCACCTCAAATGTTCACATTGCCCCTCACCTCAAATGTTCACTTTGCTCCTCACCTCAAATGTTCACATTGCTCCTCACCTCAAATGTTCACAAAGCCCCTCACCTCAAATGTTCACATTGCTTCTCACCTCAAATGTTCACATTGCTCCTCACCTCAAATGTTCACATTGTCCCTCACCTGAAATGTTCACATTGCTCCTCACATCAAATGTTCACATTGCTCCTCACCTCAAATGTTCACATTGCCCCTCACCTCAAATGTTCACAATGCTCCTCACCTCAAATGTTCACATTGCTCCTCACCTCAAATGTTCACATTGCTCCTTACCTCAAATGTTCACATTGCTCCTCACCTCAAATGTTCACATTGCTCCTCACCTCAAATGTTCACAAAGCCCCTCACCTCAAATGTTCACAACGCTCCTCACCTCAAATGTTCACATTGCTCCTCACCTCAAATGTTCACAAAGCTCCTCACGTCAAATGATCACAAAGCCCCTCACCTCAAATGTTCACATTGCCCCTCACCTCAAATGTTCACAAAGCTCCTCACCTCAAATGTTCACAAAGCTCCTCACCTCAAATGTTCACATTGCTCCTCACCTCAAATGTTCAGAAAGCCCCTCACCTCAAATGTTCACAAAGCCCCTCACCTCAAATGTTCACAAAGCCCCTCACCTCAAATGTTCACATTGCTCCTCACCTCAAATGTTCACATTGCTCCTCACCTCAAATGTTCACATTGCTCCTCACCTCAAATGTTCACATTGCTCCTCACCTCAAATGTTCACATTTCTCCTCACCTCAAATGTTCACATTGCTCCTCACCTCAAATGTTCACATTGCTCCTCACCTCAAATGTTCACATTGCTCCTCACCTCAAATGTTCACATTGCTCCTCACCTCAAATGTTCACAATGCTCCTCACCTCAAATGTTCACAATGCTCCTCACCTCAAATGGTCACATTGCCCCTCACCTCAAATGTTCACATTGCTCCTCACCTCAAATATTCACAAAGCCCCTCACCTCAAATGTTCACATTGCTCCTCACCTCAAATGTTCACATTGCTCCTCACCTCAAATGTTCACATTGCCCCTCACCTCAAATGTTCACATTGCTCCTCACCTCAAATGTTCACAAAGCCCCTCACCTCAAATGTACACATTGCTCTTCACCTCAAATGTTCACAAAGCCCCTCACCTCAAATGTTCATATTGCCCCTTACCTCAAATGTTCACAAAGCCCCTCACCTCAAATGTTCACATTGCTCCTCACCTAAAATGTTCACATTGCTCCTCACCTCAAATGTTCACATTGCTCCTCACCTCAAATGTTCACATTGCTCCTCACCTCAAATGTTCACATTGCCCCTCACCTCAATTGTTCACATTGCTCCTCACCTCAAATGTTCACATTGCTCCTCACCTCAAATGTTCACATTGCTCCTCACCTCAAATGTTCACAAAGCCCCTCACCTCAAATGTTCACAAAGCCCCTCACCTCAAATGTTCACAAAGCCCCTCACCTCAAATGTTCACAAAGCCCCTCACCTCAAATGTTCACAATGCTCCTCACCTCAAATGTTCACATTGCTCCTCACCTCAAATGTTCACATTTCTCCTCACCTCAAATGTTCACATTGCTCCTCACCTCAAATGTTCACAATGCTCCTCACCTCAAATGTTCACATTGCCCCTCACCTCAAATGTTCACTTTGCTCCTCACCTCAAATGTTCACATTGCTCCTCACCTCAAATGTTCACAAAGCCCCTCACCTCAAATGTTCACATTGCTTCTCACCTCAAATGTTCACATTGCTCCTCACCTCAAATGTTCACATTGTCCCTCACCTGAAATGTTCACATTGCTCCTCACATCAAATGTTCACATTGCTCCTCACCTCAAATGTTCACATTGCCCCTCACCTCAAATGTTCACAATGCTCCTCACCTCATATGTTCACATTGCTCCTCACCTCAAATGTTCACATTGCTCCTCACCTCAAATGTTCACTTTGCTCCTCACCTCAAATGTTCACATTGCTCCTCACCTCAAATGTTCACATTGCTCCTCACCTCAAATGTTCACATTGCCCCTCACCTCAAATGTTCACAATGCTCCTCACCTCAAATGTTCACATTGCTCCTCACCTCAAATGTTCACATTGCTCATCACCTCAAATATTCACATTGCTCCTCACCTCAAATGTTCACATTGCTCCTCACCTCAAATGTTCACATTGCTCCTCACCTCAAATGTTCACATTGCCCCTCACCTCAAATGTTCACATTGCTCCTCACCTCAAATGTTCACATTGATCCTCACCTCAAATGTCCACATTGCCCCTCACCTCAAATGTTCACAATGCTCCTCACCTCATATGTTCACATTGCTCCTCACCTCAAATGTTCACATTGCCCCTCACCTCAAATGTTCACATTGCTCCTCACTTCAAATGTTCACATTGCTCCTCACCTCAAATGTTCACATTGCTCCTGACCTCAAATGTTCACATTGCCCCTCACCTCAAATGTTCACAATGCTCCTCACCTCAAATGTTCACATTGCTCCTCACCTCAAATGTTCACATTGCTCCTCACCTAAAATGTTCACATTGCTCCTCACCTCAAATGTTTACATTGCTCCTCACCTCAAATGTTCACATTGCTCCTCACCTCAAATGTTCACAAAGCCCCTCACCTCAAATGTTCACAATGCTCCTCACCTCAAATGTTCACATTGCTCCTTACCTCAAATATTCACAAAGCTCCTCACCTCAAATGATCACAAAGCCCCTCACCTCAAATGTTCACATTGCCCCTCACCTCAAATGTTCACAAAGCTCCTCACCTCAAATGTTCACAAAGCTCCTCACCTCAAATGTTCACATTGCTCCTCACCTCAAATGTTCAGAAAGCCCCTCACCTCAAATGTTCACAAAGCCCCTCACCTCAAATGTTTACAAAGCCCCTCACCTCAAATGTTCACATTGCTCCTCACCTCAAATGTTCACATTGCTCCTCACCTCAAATGTTCACATTGCCCCTCACCTCAAATGTTCACATTGCTCCTCACCTCAAATGTTCACATTGCTCCTCACCTCAAATGTTCACATTGCTCCTCACCTCAAATGTTCACATTGCTCCTCACCTCAAATGTTCACATTGCCCCTCACCTCAAATGTTCACAATGCTCCTCACCTCAAATGTTCACATTGCTCCTCACCTCAAATGTTCACATTGCTCCTCACCTCAACTGTTCACATTGCTCCTCACCTCAAATGTTCACATTGCTCCTCACCTCAAATGTTCACATTGCTCCTCACCTCAAATGTTCACATTGCCCCTCACCTCAAATGTTCACAATGCTCCTCACCTCAAATGTTCACATTGCTCCTCACCTTAAATGTTTACAAAGCTCCTCACCTCAAATGATCACAAAGCCCCTCACCTCAAATGTTCACAATGCTCCTCACCTTAAATGTTCACAAAGCTCCTCACCTCAAATGTTCACAAAGCCCCTCACCTCAAATTTTCACAAAGCTCCTCACCTCAAATGTTCACATTGCTCCTCACCTCGAATGTTCACAAAGCTCCTCACCTCAAATGTTCACATTGCCCCTCACCTCAAATGTTCACAATGCTCCTCACCTCAAATGTTCACATTGCTCCTCACCTCAAATGTTCACATTGCTCCTCACCTCAAATGTTAACATTGCTCCTCACCTAAAATGTTCACATTGCTCCTTACCTCAAATGTTCACATTGCTCCTCACCTCAAATGTTCACATTGCACCTCACCTCAAATGTTTACAATGCTCCTCACCTCAACTGTTCACATTGCTCCTCACCTTAAATGTTCACAAAGCTCCTCACCTCAAATGATCACAAAGCCCCTCACCTCAAATGTTCACATTTCTCCTCACCTCAAATGTTCACATTGCTCCTCACCTCAAATGTTCACATTGCTCCTCACCTCAAATGTTCACATTGCTCCTCACCTCAAATGTTCACAATGCTCCTCACCTCAAATGGTCACATTGCCCCTCACCTCAAATGTTCACATTGCTCCTCACCTCAAATGTTCACAAAGCCCCTCACCTCAAATGTTCACATTGCTCCTCACCTCAAATGTTCACATTGCTCCTCACCTCAAATGTTCACAAAGCCCCTCACCTCAAATGTTCACAATGCTCCTCACCTCAAATGTTCACATTGCTCCTCACCTCAAATATTCACAAAGCTCCTCACCTCAAATGATCACAAAGCCCCTCACCTCAAATGTTCACATTGCCCCTCACCTCAAATGTTCACAAAGCTCCTCACCTCAAATGTTCACAAAGCTCCTCACCTCAAATGTTCACATTGCTCCTCACCTCAAATGTTCAGAAAGCCCCTCACCTCAAATGTTCACAAAGCCCCTCACCTCAAATGTTTACAAAGCCCCTCACCTCAAATGTTCACATTGCTCCTCACCTCAAATGTTCACATTGCTCCTCACCTCAAATGTTCACATTGCCCCTCACCTCAAATGTTCACATTGCTCCTCACCTCAAATGTTCACATTGCTCCTCACCTCAAATGTTCACATTGCTCCTCACCTCAAATGTTCACAAAGCCCCTCACCTCAAATGTTCACAACGCTCCTCACCTCAAATGTTCACATTGCTCCTCACCTCAAATGTTCACAAAGCTCCTCACGTCAAATGATCACAAAGCCCCTCACCTCAAATGTTCACATTGCCCCTCACCTCAAATGTTCACAAAGCTCCTCACCTCAAATGTTCACAAAGCTCCTCACCTCAAATGTTCACATTGCTCCTCACCTCAAATGTTCAGAAAGCCCCTCACCTCAAATGTTCACAAAGCCCCTCACCTCAAATGTTCACAAAGCCCCTCACCTCAAATGTTCACATTGCTCCTCACCTCAAATTTTCACATTGCTCCTCACCTCAAATGTTCACATTGCTCCTCACCTCAAATGTTCACATTGCTCCTCACCTCAAATGTTCACATTTCTCCTCACCTCAAATGTTCACATTGCTCCTCACCTCAAATGTTCACATTGCTCCTCACCTCAAATGTTCACATTGCTCCTCACCTCAAATGTTCACAATGCTCCTCACCTCAAATGGTCACATTGCCCCTCACCTCAAATGTTCACATTGCTCCTCACCTCAAATATTCACAAAGCCCCTCACCTCAAATGTTCACATTGCTCCTCACCTCAAATGTTCACATTGCTCCTCACCTCAAATGTTCACATTGCCCCTCACCTCAAATGTTCACATTGCTCCTCACCTCAAATGTTCACAAAGCCCCTCACCTCAAATGTACACATTGCTCTTCACCTCAAATGTTCACAAAGCCCCTCACCTCAAATGTTCATATTGCCCCTTACCTCAAATGTTCACAAAGCCCCTCACCTCAAATGTTCACATTGCTCCTCACCTAAAATGTTCACATTGCTCCTCACCTCAAATGTTCACATTGCTCCTCACCTCAAATGTTCAGAAAGCCCCTCACCTCAAATGTTCACAAAGCCCCTCACCTCAAATGTTCACAAAGCCCCTCACCTCAAATGTTCACATTGCTCCTCACCTCAAATGTTCACATTGCTCCTCACCTCAAATGTTCACATTGCTCCTCACCTCAAATGTTCACATTGCTCCTCACCTCAAATGTTCACATTTCTCCTCACCTCAAATGTTCACATTGCTCCTCACCTCAAATGTTCACATTGCTCCTCACCTCAAATGTTCACATTGCTCCTCACCTCAAATGTTCACAATGCTCCTCACCTCAAATGGTCACATTGCCCCTCACCTCAAATGTTCACATTGCTCCTCACCTCAAATATTCACAAAGCCCCTCACCTCAAATGTTCACATTGCTCCTCACCTCAAATGTTCACATTGCTCCTCACCTCAAATGTTCACATTGCCCCTCACCTCAAATGTTCACATTGCTCCTCACCTCAAATGTTCACAAAGCCCCTCACCTCAAATGTACACATTGCTCTTCACCTCAAATGTTCACAAAGCCCCTCACCTCAAATGTTCATATTGCCCCTTACCTCAAATGTTCACAAAGCCCCTCACCTCAAATGTTCACATTGCTCCTCACCTAAAATGTTCACATTGCTCCTCACCTCAAATGTTCACATTGCTCCTCACCTCAAATGTTCACATTGCTCCTCACCTCAAATGTTCACATTGCCCCTCACCTCAATTGTTCACATTGCTCCTCACCTCAAATGTTCACATTGCTCCTCACCTCAAATGTTCACATTGCTCCTCACCTCAAATGTTCACATTGCTCCTCACCTCAAATGTTCACATTGCTCCTCACCTCAAATGTTCACAAAGCCCCTCACCTCAAATGTTCACAAAGCCCCTCACCTCAAATGTTCACAAAGCCCCTCACCTCAAATGTTCACAAAGCCCCTCACCTCAAATGTTCACAATGCTCCTCATTTCAAATGTTCACATTGCTCCTCACCTCAAATGTTCACATTTCTCCTCACCTCAAATGTTCACATTGCTCCTCACCTCAAATGTTCACAATGCTCCTCACCTCAAATGTTCACATTGCCCCTCACCTCAAATGTTCACATTGCTCCTCACCTCAAATGTTCACAAAGCCCCTCACCTCAAATGTTCACATTGCTTCTCACCTCAAATGTTCACATTGCTCCTCACCTCAAATGTTCACATTGTCCTTCACCTGAAATGTTCACATTGCTCCTCACATCAAATGTTCACATTGCTCCTCACCTCAAATGTTCACATTGCCCCTCACCTCAAATGTTCACAATGCTCCTCACCTCATATGTTCACATTGCTCCTCACCTCAAATGTTCACATTGCTCCTCACCTCAAATGTTCACTTTGCTCCTCACCTCAAATGTTCACATTGCTCCTCACCTCAAATGTTCACATTGCTCCTCACCTCAAATGTTCACATTGCCCCTCACCTCAAATGTTCACAATGCTCCTCACCTCAAATGTTCACATTGCTCCTCACCTCAAATGTTCACATTGCTCATCACCTCAAATACTCACATTGCTCCTCACCTCAAATGTTCACATTGCTCCTCACCTCAAATGTTCACATTGCTCCTCACCTCAAATGTTCACATTGCCCCTCACCTCAAATGTTCACATTGCTCCTCACCTCAAATGTTCACATTGATCCTCACCTCAAATGTCCACATTGCCCCTCACCTCAAATGTTCACAATGCTCCTCACCTCATATGTTCACATTGCTCCTCACCTCAAATGTTCACATTGCCCCTCACCTCAAATGTTCACATTGCTCCTCACCTCAAATGTTCACATTGCTCCTCACCTCAAATGTTCACATTGCTCCTGACCTCAAATGTTCACATTGCCCCTCACCTCAAATGTTCACAATGCTCCTCACCTCAAATGTTCACATTGCTCCTCACCTCAAATGTTCACATTGCTCCTCACCTAAAATGTTCACATTGCTCCTCACCTCAAATGTTCACATTGCTCCTCACCTCAAATGTTCACATTGCTCCTCACCTCAAATGTTCACAAAGCCCCTCACCTCAAATGTTCACAATGCTCCTCACCTCAAATGTTCACATTGCTCCTCACCTCAAATATTCACAAAGCTCCTCACCTCAAATGATCACAAAGCCCCTCACCTCAAATGTTCACATTGCCCCTCACCTCAAATGTTCACAAAGCTCCTCACCTCAAATGTTCACAAAGCTCCTCACCTCAAATGTTCACATTGCTCCTCACCTCAAATGTTCAGAAAGCCCCTCACCTCAAATGTTCACAAATCCCCTCACCTCAAATGTTTACAAAGCCCCTCACCTCAAATGTTCACATTGCTCCTCACCTCAAATGTTCACATTGCTCCTCATCTCAAATGTTCACATTGCCCCTCACCTCAAATGTTCACATTGCTCCTCACCTCAAATGTTCACATTGCTCCTCACCTCAAATGTTCACATTGCTCCTCACCTCAAATGTTCACATTGCTCCTCACCTCAAATGTTCACATTGCCCCTCACCTCAAATGTTCACAATGCTCCTCACCTCAAATGTTCACATTGCTCCTCACCTCAAATGTTCACATTGCTCCTCACCTCAACTGTTCACATTGCTCCTCACCTCAAATGTTCACATTGCTCCTCACCTCAAATGTTCACATTGCTCCTCACCTCAAATGTTCACATTGCCCCTCACCTCAAATGTTCACAATGCTCCTCACCTCAAATGTTCACATTGCTCCTCACCTTAAATGTTTACAAAGCTCCTCACCTCAAATGATCACAAAGCCCCTCACCTCAAATGTTCACAATGCTCCTCACCTTAAATGTTCACAAAGCTCCTCACCTCAAATGTTCACAAAGCCCCTCACCTCAAATTTTCACAAAGCTCCTCACCTCAAATGTTCACATTGCTCCTCACCTCGAATGTTCACAAAGCTCCTCACCTCAAATGTTCACATTGCCCCTCACCTCAAATGTTCACAATGCTCCTCACCTCAAATGTTCACATTGCTCCTCACCTCAAATGTTCACATTGCTCCTCACCTCAAATGTTAACATTGCTCCTCACCTAAAATGTTCACAATGCTCCTTACCTCAAATGTTCACATTGCTCCTCACCTCAAATGTTCACATTGCCCCTCACCTCAAATGTTTACAATGCTCCTCACCTCAACTGTTCACATTGCTCCTCACCTTAAATGTTCACAAAGCTCCTCACCTCAAATGATCACAAAGCCCCTCACCTCAAATGTTCACATTTCTCCTCACCTCAAATGTTCACATTGCTCCTCACCTCAAATGTTCACATTGCTCCTCACCTCAAATGTTCACATTGCTCCTCACCTCAAATGTTCACAATGCTCCTCACCTCAAATGGTCACATTGCCCCTCACCTCAAATGTTCACATTGCTCCTCACCTCAAATGTTCACAAAGCCCCTCACCTCAAATGTTCACATTGCTCCTCACCTCAAATGTTCACATTGCTCCTCACCTCAAATGTTCACAAAGCCCCTCACCTCAAATGTTCACAATGCTCCTCACCTCAAATGTTCACATTGCTCCCCACCTCAAATATTCACAAAGCTCCTCACCTCAAATGATCACAAAGCCCCTCACCTCAAATGTTCACATTGCCCCTCACCTCAAATGTTCACAAAGCTCCTCACCTCAAATGTTCACAAAGCTCCTCACCTCAAATGTTCACATTGCTCCTCACCTCAAATGTTCAGAAAGCCCCTCACCTCAAATGTTCACAAAGCCCCTCACCTCAAATGTTCACATTGCTCCTCACCTCAAATGTTCACATTGCTCCTCACCTCAAATGTTCACATTGCCCCTCACCTCAAATG
Source organism: Ariolimax columbianus (assembly GCA_036924085.1). NCBI lineage: Eukaryota > Metazoa > Mollusca > Gastropoda > Stylommatophora > Arionidae > Ariolimax > Ariolimax columbianus. The sequence continues at coordinate 122,518,448 of JAVGWX010000005.1, forward strand.
TTCACATTGCTCCTCACCTCAAATGTTCACATTGCTCCTCACCTCAAATGTTCACATTGCTCCTCACCTCAAATGTTCACATTGCTCCTCACCTCAAATGTTCACATTGCCCCTCACCTCAAATGTTCACAATGCTCCTCACCTCAAATGTTCACATTGCTCCTCACCTCAAATGTTCACATTGCTCCTCACCTCAAATGTTCACATTGCTCCTCACCTCAAATGTTCACATTGCTCCTGACCTCAAATGTTCACATTGCTCCTCACCTCAAATGTTCACATTGCCCCTCACCTCAAATGTTCACAATGCTCCTCACCTCAAATGTTCACATTGCTCCTCACCTTAAATGTTTACAAAGCTCCTCACCTCAAATGATCACAAAGCCCCTCACCTCAAATGTTCACAATGCTCCTCACCTTAAATGTTCACAAAGCTCCTCACCTCAAATGTTCACAAAGCCCCTCACCTCAAATTTTCACAAAGCTCCTCACCTCAAATGTTCACATTGCTCCTCACCTCGAATGTTCACAAAGCTCCTCACCTCAAATGTTCACATTGCCCCTCACCTCAAATGTTCACAATGCTCCTCACCTCAAATGTTCACATTGCTCCTCACCTCAAATGTTCACATTGCTCCTCACCTCAAATGTTAACATTGCTCCTCACCTAAAATGTTCACATTGCTCCTTACCTCAAATGTTCACATTGCTCCTCACCTCAAATGTTCACATTGCCCCTCACCTCAAATGTTTACAATGCTCCTCACCTCAACTGTTCACATTGCTCCTCACCTTAAATGTTCACAAAGCTCCTCACCTCAAATGATCACAAAGCCCCTCACCTCAAATGTTCACATTTCTCCTCACCTCAAATGTTCACATTGCTCCTCACCTCAAATGTTCACATTGCTCCTCACCTCAAATGTTCACATTGCTCCTCACCTCAAATGTTCACAATGCTCCTCACCTCAAATGGTCACATTGCCCCTCACCTCAAATGTTCACATTGCTCCTCACCTCAAATGTTCACATTGCCCCTCACCTCAAATGTTCACATTGCTCCTCACCTCAAATGTTCACAAAGCCCCTCACCTCAAATGTACACATTGCTCTTCACCTCAAATGTTCACAAAGCCCCTCACCTCAAATGTTCATATTGCCCCTTACCTCAAATGTTCACAAAGCCCCTCACCTCAAATGTTCACATTGCTCCTCACCTAAAATGTTCACATTGCTCCTCACCTCAAATGTTCACATTGCTCCTCACCTCAAATGTTCACATTGCTCCTCACCTCAAATGTTCACATTGCCCCTCACCTCAATTGTTCACATTGCTCCTCACCTCAAATGTTCACATTGCTCCTCACCTCAAATGTTCACATTGCTCCTCACCTCAAATGTTCACATTGCTCCTCACCTCAAATGTTCACATTGCTCCTCACCTCAAATGTTCACAAAGCCCCTCACCTCAAATGTTCACAAAGCCCCTCACCTCAAATGTTCACAAAGCCCCTCACCTCAAATGTTCAGAAAGCCCCTCACCTCAAATGTTCACAATGCTCCTCACCTCAAATGTTCACATTGCTCCTCACCTCAAATGTTCACATTTCTCCTCACCTCAAATGTTCACATTGCTCCTCACCTCAAATGTTCACAATGCTCCTCACCTCAAATGTTCACATTGCCCCTCACCTCAAATGTTCACATTGCTCCTCACCTCAAATGTTCACAAAGCCCCTCACCTCAAATGTTCACATTGCTTCTCACCTCAAATGTTCACATTGCTCCTCACCTCAAATGTTCACATTGTCCCTCACCTGAAATGTTCACATTGCTCCTCACATCAAATGTTCACATTGCTCCTCACCTCAAATGTTCACATTGCCCCTCACCTCAAATGTTCACAATGCTCCTCACCTCATATGTTCACATTGCTCCTCACCTCAAATGTTCACATTGCTCCTCACCTCAAATGTTCACTTTGCTCCTCACCTCAAATGTTCACATTGCTCCTCACCTCAAATGTTCACATTGCTCCTCACCTCAAATGTTCACATTGCCCCTCACCTCAAATGTTCACAATGCTCCTCACCTCAAATGTTCACATTGCTCCTCACCTCAAATGTTCACATTGCTCATCACCTCAAATACTCACATTGCTCCTCACCTCAAATGTTCACATTGCTCCTCACCTCAAATGTTCACATTGCTCCTCACCTCAAATGTTCACATTGCCCCTCACCTCAAATGTTCACATTGCTCCTCACCTCAAATGTTCACATTGATCCTCACCTCAAATGTCCACATTGCCCCTCACCTCAAATGTTCACAATGCTCCTCACCTCATATGTTCACATTGCTCCTCACCTCAAATGTTCACATTGCCCCTCACCTCAAATGTTCACATTGCTCCTCACCTCAAATGTTCACATTGCTCCTCACCTCAAATGTTCACATTGCTCCTGACCTCAAATGTTCACATTGCCCCTCACCTCAAATGTTCACAATGCTCCTCACCTCAAATGTTCACATTGCTCCTCACCTCAAATGTTCACATTGCTCCTCACCTAAAATGTTCACATTGCTCCTCACCTCAAATGTTCACATTGCTCCTCACCTCAAATGTTCACATTGCTCCTCACCTCAAATGTTCACAAAGCCCCTCACCTCAAATGTTCACAATGCTCCTCACCTCAAATGTTCACATTGCTCCTCACCTCAAATATTCACAAAGCTCCTCACCTCAAATGATCACAAAGCCCCTCACCTCAAATGTTCACATTGCCCCTCACCTCAAATGTTCACAAAGCTCCTCACCTCAAATGTTCACAAAGCTCCTCACCTCAAATGTTCACATTGCTCCTCACCTCAAATGTTCAGAAAGCCCCTCACCTCAAATGTTCACAAAGCCCCTCACCTCAAATGTTTACAAAGCCCCTCACCTCAAATGTTCACATTGCTCCTCACCTCAAATGTTCACATTGCTCCTCACCTCAAATGTTCACATTGCCCCTCACCTCAAATGTTCACATTGCTCCTCACCTCAAATGTTCACATTGCTCCTCACCTCAAATGTTCACATTGCTCCTCACCTCAAATGTTCACATTGCTCCTCACCTCAAATGTTCACATTGCCCCTCACCTCAAATGTTCACAATGCTCCTCACCTCAAATGTTCACATTGCTCCTCACCTCAAATGTTCACATTGCTCCTCACCTCAACTGTTCACATTGCTCCTCACCTCAAATGTTCACATTGCTCCTCACCTCAAATGTTCACATTGCTCCTCACCTCAAATGTTCACATTGCCCCTCACCTCAAATGTTCACAATGCTCCTCACCTCAAATGTTCACATTGCTCCTCACCTTAAATGTTTACAAAGCTCCTCACCTCAAATGATCACAAAGCCCCTCACCTCAAATGTTCACAATGCTCCTCACCTTAAATGTTCACAAAGCTCCTCACCTCAAATGTTCACAAAGCCCCTCACCTCAAATTTTCACAAAGCTCCTCACCTCAAATGTTCACATTGCTCCTCACCTCGAATGTTCACAAAGCTCCTCACCTCAAATGTTCACATTGCCCCTCACCTCAAATGTTCACAATGCTCCTCACCTCAAATGTTCACATTGCTCCTCACCTCAAATGTTCACATTGCTCCTCACCTCAAATGTTAACATTGCTCCTCACCTAAAATGTTCACAATGCTCCTTACCTCAAATGTTCACATTGCTCCTCACCTCAAATGTTCACATTGCCCCTCACCTCAAATGTTTACAATGCTCCTCACCTCAACTGTTCACATTGCTCCTCACCTTAAATGTTCACATTTCTCCTCACCTCAAATGTTCACATTGCTCCTCACCTCAAATGTTCACAATGCTCCTCACCTCAAATGTTCACATTGCCCCTCACCTCAAATGTTCACATTGCTCCTCACCTCAAATGTTCACAAAGCCCCTCACCTCAAATGTTCACATTGCTTCTCACCTCAAATGTTCACATTGCTCCTCACCTCAAATGTTCACATTGTCCCTCACCTGAAATGTTCACATTGCTCCTCACATCAAATGTTCACATTGCTCCTCACCTCAAATGTTCACATTGCCCCTCACCTCAAATGTTCACAATGCTCCTCACCTCATATGTTCACATTGCTCCTCACCTCAAATGTTCACATTGCTCCTCACCTCAAATGTTCACTTTGCTCCTCACCTCAAATGTTCACATTGCTCCTCACCTCAAATGTTCACATTGCTCCTCACCTCAAATGTTCACATTGCCCCTCACCTCAAATGTTCACAATGCTCCTCACCTCAAATGTTCACATTGCTCCTCACCTCAAATGTTCACATTGCTCATCACCTCAAATACTCACATTGCTCCTCACCTCAAATGTTCACATTGCTCCTCACCTCAAATGTTCACATTGCTCCTCACCTCAAATGTTCACATTGCCCCTCACCTCAAATGTTCACATTGCTCCTCACCTCAAATGTTCACATTGATCCTCACCTCAAATGTCCACATTGCCCCTCACCTCAAATGTTCACAATGCTCCTCACCTCATATGTTCACATTGCTCCTCACCTCAAATGTTCACATTGCCCCTCACCTCAAATGTTCACATTGCTCCTCACCTCAAATGTTCACATTGCTCCTCACCTCAAATGTTCACATTGCTCCTGACCTCAAATGTTCACATTGCCCCTCACCTCAAATGTTCACAATGCTCCTCACCTCAAATGTTCACATTGCTCCTCACCTCAAATGTTCACATTGCTCCTCACCTAAAATGTTCACATTGCTCCTCACCTCAAATGTTCACATTGCTCCTCACCTCAAATGTTCACATTGCTCCTCACCTCAAATGTTCACAAAGCCCCTCACCTCAAATGTTCACAATGCTCCTCACCTCAAATGTTCACATTGCTCCTCACCTCAAATATTCACAAAGCTCCTCACCTCAAATGATCACAAAGCCCCTCACCTCAAATGTTCACATTGCCCCTCACCTCAAATGTTCACAAAGCTCCTCACCTCAAATGTTCACAAAGCTCCTCACCTCAAATGTTCACATTGCTCCTCACCTCAAATGTTCAGAAAGCCCCTCACCTCAAATGTTCACAAAGCCCCTCACCTCAAATGTTTACAAAGCCCCTCACCTCAAATGTTCACATTGCTCCTCACCTCAAATGTTCACATTGCTCCTCACCTCAAATGTTCACATTGCCCCTCACCTCAAATGTTCACATTGCTCCTCACCTCAAATGTTCACATTGCTCCTCACCTCAAATGTTCACATTGCTCCTCACCTCAAATGTTCACATTGCTCCTCACCTCAAATGTTCACATTGCCCCTCACCTCAAATGTTCACAATGCTCCTCACCTCAAATGTTCACATTGCTCCTCACCTCAAATGTTCACATTGCTCCTCACCTCAACTGTTCACATTGCTCCTCACCTCAAATGTTCACATTGCTCCTCACCTCAAATGTTCACATTGCTCCTCACCTCAAATGTTCACATTGCCCCTCACCTCAAATGTTCACAATGCTCCTCACCTCAAATGTTCACATTGCTCCTCACCTTAAATGTTTACAAAGCTCCTCACCTCAAATGATCACAAAGCCCCTCACCTCAAATGTTCACAATGCTCCTCACCTTAAATGTTCACAAAGCTCCTCACCTCAAATGTTCACAAAGCCCCTCACCTCAAATTTTCACAAAGCTCCTCACCTCAAATGTTCACATTGCTCCTCACCTCGAATGTTCACAAAGCTCCTCACCTCAAATGTTCACATTGCCCCTCACCTCAAATGTTCACAATGCTCCTCACCTCAAATGTTCACATTGCTCCTCACCTCAAATGTTCACATTGCTCCTCACCTCAAATGTTAACATTGCTCCTCACCTAAAATGTTCACAATGCTCCTTACCTCAAATGTTCACATTGCTCCTCACCTCAAATGTTCACATTGCCCCTCACCTCAAATGTTTACAATGCTCCTCACCTCAACTGTTCACATTGCTCCTCACCTTAAATGTTCACAAAGCTCCTCACCTCAAATGATCACAAAGCCCCTCACCTCAAATGTTCACATTTCTCCTCACCTCAAATGTTCACATTGCTCCTCACCTCAAATGTTCACATTGCTCCTCACCTCAAATGTTCACATTGCTCCTCACCTCAAATGTTCACAATGCTCCTCACCTCAAATGGTCACATTGCCCCTCACCTCAAATGTTCACATTGCTCCTCACCTCAAATGTTCACAAAGCCCCTCACCTCAAATGTTCACATTGCTCCTCACCTCAAATGTTCACATTGCTCCTCACCTCAAATGTTCACAAAGCCCCTCACCTCAAATGTTCACAATGCTCCTCACCTCAAATGTTCACATTGCTCCCCACCTCAAATATTCACAAAGCTCCTCACCTCAAATGATCACAAAGCCCCTCACCTCAAATGTTCACATTGCCCCTCACCTCAAATGTTCACAAAGCTCCTCACCTCAAATGTTCACAAAGCTCCTCACCTCAAATGTTCACATTGCTCCTCACCTCAAATGTTCAGAAAGCCCCTCACCTCAAATGTTCACAAAGCCCCTCACCTCAAATGTTCACATTGCTCCTCACCTCAAATGTTCACATTGCTCCTCACCTCAAATGTTCACATTGCCCCTCACCTCAAATGTTCACATTGCTCCTCACCTCAAATGTTCACATTGCTCCTCACCTCAAATGTTCACATTGCTCCTCACCTCAAATGTTCACATTGCTCCTCACCTCAAATGTTCACATTGCCCCTCACCTCAAATGTTCACAATGCTCCTCACCTCAAATGTTCACATTGCTCCTCACCTCAAATGTTCACATTGCTCCTCACCTCAAATGTTCACATTGCTCCTCACCTCAAATGTTCACATTGCTCCTGACCTCAAATGTTCACATTGCTCCTCACCTCAAATGTTCACATTGCCCCTCACCTCAAATGTTCACAATGCTCCTCACCTCAAATGTTCACATTGCTCCTCACCTTAAATGTTTACAAAGCTCCTCACCTCAAATGATCACAAAGCCCCTCACCTCAAATGTTCACAATGCTCCTCACCTTAAATGTTCACAAAGCTCCTCACCTCAAATGTTCACAAAGCCCCTCACCTCAAATTTTCACAAAGCTCCTCACCTCAAATGTTCACATTGCTCCTCACCTCGAATGTTCACAAAGCTCCTCACCTCAAATGTTCACATTGCCCCTCACCTCAAATGTTCACAATGCTCCTCACCTCAAATGTTCACATTGCTCCTCACCTCAAATGTTCACATTGCTCCTCACCTCAAATGTTAACATTGCTCCTCACCTAAAATGTTCACATTGCTCCTTACCTCAAATGTTCACATTGCTCCTCACCTCAAATGTTCACATTGCCCCTCACCTCAAATGTTTACAATGCTCCTCACCTCAACTGTTCACATTGCTCCTCACCTTAAATGTTCACAAAGCTCCTCACCTCAAATGATCACAAAGCCCCTCACCTCAAATGTTCACATTTCTCCTCACCTCAAATGTTCACATTGCTCCTCACCTCAAATGTTCACATTGCTCCTCACCTCAAATGTTCACATTGCTCCTCACCTCAAATGTTCACAATGCTCCTCACCTCAAATGGTCACATTGCCCCTCACCTCAAATGTTCACATTGCTCCTCACCTCAAATGTTCACAAAGCCCCTCACCTCAAATGTTCACATTGCTCCTCACCTCAAATGTTCACATTGCTCCTCACCTCAAATGTTCACAAAGCCCCTCACCTCAAATGTTCACAATGCTCCTCACCTCAAATGTTCACATTGCTCCTCACCTCAAATGTTCACATTGCTCCTCACCTCAAATGTTCACATTGCTCCTCACCTCAAATGTTCACAATGCTCCTCACCTCAAATGGTCACATTGCCCCTCACCTCAAATGTTCACATTGCTCCTCACCTCAAATGTTCACAAAGCCCCTCACCTCAAATGTTCACATTGCTCCTCACCTCAAATGTTCACATTGCTCCTCACCTCAAATGTTCACAAAGCCCCTCACCTCAAATGTTCACAATGCTCCTCACCTCAAATGTTCACATTGCTCCTCACCTCAAATATTCACAAAGCTCCTCACCTCAAATGATCACAAAGCCCCTCACCTCAAATGTTCACATTGCCCCTCACCTCAAATGTTCACAAAGCTCCTCACCTCAAATGTTCACAAAGCTCCTCACCTCAAATGTTCACATTGCTCCTCACCTCAAATGTTCAGAAAGCCCCTCACCTCAAATGTTCACAAAGCCCCTCACCTCAAATGTTCACAAAGCCCCTCACCTCAAATGTTCACATTGCTCCTCACCTCAAATGTTCACATTGCTCCTCACCTCAAATGTTCACATTGCCCCTCACCTCAAATGTTCACATTGCTCCTCACCTCAAATGTTCACATTGCTCCTCACCTCAAATGTTCACATTGCTCCTCACCTCAAATGTTCACATTGCTCCTCACCTCAAATGTTCACATTGCCCCTCACCTCAAATGTTCACAATGCTCCTCACCTCAAATGTTCACATTGCTCCTCACCTCAAATGTTCACATTGCTCCTCACCTCAAATGTTCACATTGCTCCTCACCTCAAATGTTCACATTGCTCCTCACCTCAAATGTTCACATTGCTCCTCACCTCAAATGTTCACATTGCCCCTCACCTCAAATGTTCACAATGCTCCTCACCTCAAATGTTCACATTGCTCCTCACCTTAAATGTTTACAAAGCTCCTCACCTCAAATGATCACAAAGCCCCTCACCTCAAATGTTCACAATGCTCCTCACCTTAAATGTTCACAAAGCTCCTCACCTCAAATGTTCACAAAGCCCCTCACCTCAAATTTTCACAAAGCTCCTCACCTCAAATGTTCACATTGCTCCTCACCTCGAATGTTCACAAAGCTCCTCACCTCAAATGTTCACATTGCCCCTCACCTCAAATGTTCACAATGCTCCTCACCTCAAATGTTCACAATGCTCCTCACCTCAAATGTTCACATTGCTCCTCACCTCAAATGTTCACATTGCTCCTCACCTAAAATGTTCACATTGCTCCTTACCTCAAATGTTCACATTGCTCCTCACCTCAAATGTTCACATTGCCCCTCACCTCAAATGTTTACAATGCTCCTCACCTCAAATGTTCACATTGCTCCTCACCTTAAATGTTCACAAAGCTCCTCACCTCAAATGATCACAAAGCCCCTCACCTCAAATGTTCACATTTCTCCTCACCTCAAATGTTCACATTGCTCCTCACCTCAAATGTTCACATTGCTCCTCACCTCAAATGTTCACATTGCTCCTCACCTCAAATGTTCACAATGCTCCTCACCTCAAATGGTCACATTGCCCCTCACCTCAAATGTTCACATTGCTCCTCACCTCAAATGTTCACAAAGCCCCTCACCTCAAATGTTCACATTGCTCCTCACCTCAAATGTTCACATTGCTCCTCACCTCAAATGTTCACATTGCCCCTCACCTCAAATGTTCACATTGCTCCTCACCTCAAATGTTCACAAAGCCCCTCACCTCAAATGTACACATTGCTCTTCACCTCAAATGTTCACAAAGCCCCTCACCTCAAATGTTCATATTGCCCCTCACCTCAAATGTTCACAAAGCCCCTCACCTCAAATGTTCACATTGCTCCTCACCTAAAATGTTCACATTGCTCCTCACCTCAAATGTTCACATTGCTCCTCACCTCAAATGTTCACATTGCTCCTCACCTCAAATGTTCACATTGCCCCTCACCTCAATTGTTCACATTGCTCCTCACCTCAAATGTTCACATTGCTCCTCACCTCAAATGTTCACATTGCTCCTCACCTCAAATGTTCACATTGCTCCTCACCTCAAATGTTCACAAAGCCCCTCACCTCAAATGTTCACAAAGCCCCTCACCTCAAATGTTCACAAAGCCCCTCACCTCAAATGATCACAAAGCCCCTCACCTCAAATGTTCACAATGCTCCTCACCTCAAATGTTCACATTGCTCCTCACCTCAAATGTTCACATTTCTCCTCACCTCAAATGTTCACATTGCTCCTCACCTCAAATGTTCACAATGCTCCTCACCTCAAATGTTCACATTGCCCCTCACCTCAAATGTTCACATTGCTCCTCACCTCAAATGTTCACAAAGCCCCTCACCTCAAATGTTCACATTGCTTCTCACCTCAAATGTTCACATTGCTCCTCACCTCAAATGTTCACATTGTCCCTCACCTGAAATGTTCACATTGCTCCTCACATCAAATGTTCACATTGCTCCTCACCTCAAATGTTCACATTGCCCCTCACCTCAAATGTTCACATTGCTCCTCACCTCAAATGTTCACTTTGCTCCTCACCTCAAATGTTCACAATGCTCCTCACCTCAAATGTTCACATTGCTCCTCACCTGTTCACAAAGCCCCTCACCTCAAATGTTCACATTGCCCCTCACCTCAAATGTTCACAAAGCTCCTCACCTCAAATGTTCACAAAGCCCCTCACCTCAAATTTCCACATTGCTCCTCACCTCAAATGTTCACATTGCTCCTCACCTCAAATGTTCACAATGCTCCTCACCTCAAATGTTCACATTGCTCCTCACCTCAAATGTTCACAAAGCCCCTCACCTCAAATGTTCACATTGCTACTCACCTCAAATTTTCACATTGCTCCTCACCTCAAATGTTCACATTGCTCCTCACCTCAAATGTTCACATTGCTCCTCACCTCAAATGTTCACAAAGCCCCTCACCTCAAATGTTCACATTGCTCCTCACCTCAAATGTTCACAAAGTCTCACCTCAAATGTTCACATTGCCCCTCACATCAAATGTTCACAAAGCCCCTCACCTCAAATGTTTACATTGCTCCTCACCTCAAATGTTCACATTGCTCCTCACCTCAAATGATCACATTGCGCCTCACCTCAAATGTTCACATTGCTCTTCACCTCAAATGTTCACATTGCCCCTAACCTCAAATGTTCACATTGCTCCTCACCTCAAATGTTCACATTGCTCCTCACCTCAAATGTTCACATTGCTCCTCACCTCAAATGTTCACATTGCTCCTTACCTCAGATGTTCACATTGCTCCTCACCTCAAATGTTCACAAAGCTCCTCACCTCAAATGTTTACAAAGTCCCTCACCTCAAATGTTCACATTGCTCCTCACCTCAAATGTTCACATTGCTCCTCATCTCAAATGTTCACAAAGCCCCTCACCTCAAATGTTCACAAAGCCCCTCACCTCAAATGTTCACAAAGCCCCTCACCTCAAATGTTCACAAAGCCCCTCACCTCAAATGTTCACAAAGCCCCTCACCTCAAATGTTCACATTGCTCCTCACCTCAAATGTTCACAAAGTCCCTCACCTCAAATGTTCACATTGCCCCTCACATCAAATGTTCACAAAGCCCCTCACCTCAAATGTTTACATTGCTCCTCACCTCAAATGTTCACATTGCTCCTCACCTCAAATGTTCACATTGCTCCTCACCTCAAATGTTCACATTGCTCCTCACCTCAAATGTTCACAATGCTCCTCACCTCAAATGTTCACATTGCTCCTCACCTCAAATGTTCACATTGCCCCTCACCTCAAATGTTCACAATGCTCCTCACCTCAAATGTTCACATTGCTCCTCACCTCAAATGTTCACAAAGCTCCTCACCTCAAATGATCACAAAGCCCATCACCTCAAATGTTCCCATTGCCCCTCACCTCAAATGTTCACAAAGCTCCTCACCTCAAATGTTCACAAAGCTCCTCGCCTCAAATGTTCACATTGCTCCTCACCTCAAATGTTCAGAAAGCCCCTCACCTCAAATGTTCACAAAGCCCCTCACCTCAAATGTTCACAAAGCCCCTCACCTCAAATGTTCACATTGCTCCTCACCTCAAATGTTCACATTGCTCCTCACCTCAAATGCTCACATTTCTCCTCACCTCAAATGTTCACATTGCTCCTCACCTCAAATGTTCACATTGCTCCTCACCTCAAATGTTCACATTGCTCCTCACCTCAAATGTTCACATTGCTCCTCACCTCAAATGTTCACATTGCTCCTCACCTCAAATGTTCACAATGCTCCTCACCTCAAATGGTCACATTGCCCATCACCTCAAATGTTCACATTGCTCCTCACCTCAAATGTTCACAAAGCCCCTCACCTCAAATGTTCACATTGCTCCTCACCTCAAATGTTCACATTGCTCCTCACCTCAAATGTTCACATTGCCCCTCACCTCAAATGTTCACATTGCTCCTCACCTCAGATGTTCACATTGCTCCTCACCTCAAATGTTCACATTGCTCCTCACCTCAAATGTTCACAAAGCCCCTCTCCTCAAATGTTCACAAAGCCCCTCACCTCAAATGTTCACAAAGCCCCTCACCTCAAATGTTCACAAAGCCCCTCACCTCAAATGTTCACAATGCTCCTCTCCTCAAATGTTCACATTGCTCCTGACCTCAAATGTTCACATTGCTCCTCACCTCAAATATTCACAATGCTCCTCACCTCAAATGTTCACATTGCCCCTCACCTCAAATGTTCACATTGCTCCTCACCTCAAATGTTCACAAAGCCCCTCACCTCAAATGTTCACATTGCTCCTCACCTCAAATGTTCACATTGCTCCTCACCTCAAATGTTTACATTGCCCCTCACCTCAAATGTTCACATTGCTCCTCACCTCAAATGTTCACAAAGCCCCTCACCTCAAATGTTCACATTGCTCCTCACCTCAAATGTTCACAAAGCCCCTCACCTCAAATGTTCACATTGCCCCTCACCTCAAATGTTCACAAAGCTCCTCACCTCAAATGTTCACAAAGCCCCTCACCTCAAATTTCCACATTGCTCCTCACCTCAAATGTTCACATTGCTCCTCACCTCAAATGTTCACAATGCTCCTCACCTCAAATGTTCACATTGCTCCTCACCTCAAATGTTCACAAAGCCCCTCACCTCAAATGTTCACATTGCTCCTCACCTCAAATTTTCACATTGCTCCTCACCTCAAATGTTCACATTGCTCCTCACCTCAAATGTTCACATTGCTCCTCACCTCAAATGTTCACAAAGCCCCTCACCTCAAATGTTCACATTGCTCCTCACCTCAAATGTTCACAAAGTCTCACCTCAAATGTTCACATTGCCCCTCACATCAAATGTTCACAAAGCCCCTCACCTCAAATGTTTACATTGCTCCTCACCTCAAATGTTCACATTGCTCCTCACCTCAAATGATCACATTGCGCCTCACCTCAAATGTTCACATTGCTCTTCACCTCAAATGTTCACATTGCCCCTAACCTCAAATGTTCACATTGCTCCTCACCTCAAATGTTCACATTGCTCCTCACCTCAAATGTTCACATTGCTCCTCACCTCAAATGTTCACATTGCTCCTTACCTCAGATGTTCACATTGCTCCTCACCTCAAATGTTCACAAAGCTCCTCACCTCAAATGTTTACAAAGTCCCTCACCTCAAATGTTCACATTGCTCCTCACCTCAAATGTTCACATTGCTCCTCATCTCAAATGTTCACAAAGCCCCTCACCTCAAATGTTCACAAAGCCCCTCACCTCAAATGTTCACAAAGCCCCTCACCTCAAATGTTCACAAAGCCCCTCACCTCAAATGTTCACAAAGCCCCTCACCTCAAATGTTCACATTGCTCCTCACCTCAAATGTTCACAAAGTCCCTCACCTCAAATGTTCACATTGCCCCTCACATCAAATGTTCACAAAGCCCCTCACCTCAAATGTTTACATTGCTCCTCACCTCAAATGTTCACATTGCTCCTCACCTCAAATGTTCACATTGCTCCTCACCTCAAATGTTCACATTGCTCCTCACCTCAAATGTTCACATTGCGCCTCACCTCAAATGTTCACATTGCTCTTCACCTCAAATGTTCACATTGCCCCTCACCTCAAATGTTCACATTGCTCCTCACCTCAAATGTTCACATTGCTCCTCACCTCAAATGTTCACATTGCTCCTCACCTCAAATGTTCACATTGCTCCTTACCTCAGATGTTCACATTGCTCCTCACCTCAAATGTTCACAAAGCTCGTCACCTCAAATGTTCACAAAGCCCCTCACCTCAAATGTTCACATTGCTCCTCACCTCAAATGTTCACATTGCTCCTCACCTTAAATGTTCACAAAGCTCCTCACCTCAAATGTTCACAACGCCCCTCACCTCAAATGTTCACATTGCTCCTCACCTCAAATGTTCACATTGCTCCTCACCTCAAATGTTCATAAAGCCCCTCACCTCAAATGTTCACAAAGCCCCTCACCTCAAATGTTCACAAAGCCCCTCACCTCAAATGTTCACAAAGCCCCTCACCTCAAATGTTCACAAAGCCCCTCACCTCAAATGTTCACAATGCTCCTCACCTCAAATGTTCACAAAGCCCCTCACCTCAAATGTTCACATTGCTCCTCACCTCAAATGTTCACATTGCTCCTCACCTCAAATGTTCACATTGCTCCTCACCTCAAATGTTCACATTGCTCCTCACCTCAAATGTTCACATTGCTCCTCCGAGAAAGACGAAGACGACGACAAGTTTGACGATGCCCGATGTTCGAGGCATGGAAGGAGGTTTGGGAGGTGTTAATGAGGTCAGGGATGGAAAGGCCTGATTCTCTACCAGGTTAAAGTATCGCCTAGGCCTGTCTGGTTGTTACACGTAGACGAGCTGTTTTATTTTGATGGATGGATTTATCGATAGATTGATGGATGAGTGGATTGGTGGATTGATGGATTGGTGGATTGATGGATGAATTGGTAGATGGATGAATGAATTGGTGGATTGATGAATGGATAGATGGACGGATTGATGGATTAATGGATTAGTGGATTGATGGGTGGATAGATGGATTGATTGATGGATTAATGGATGGATGATTTGATAGAAGAATGGATAGATGGATGGATAGATGGATGGATAGATAAATGGATAGATGGATGGATTGATAAATTTATTGATGGATGGATAGATGGGTGGATTGATGGATGGATAGATGGGTGGATAGATGGATGGATTGATGGATGAATGGATTGATGGATGGATTGATGGATTAATGGATGGATGATTTGATAGATGAATGGATAGATGGATGGATAGGTGGATGGATAGATAAATGGATAGATGGATGGATTGATGGATGAATGGATTGATAGATGGATTGATGGATGAATGTCAATAAAAGGTAAGAAAGGTATGTCTGTGATATTCAGTGATTAGCTAAACGAGATGAAGTCGACTTCTAGAGAATAGCAGACATAATCATACATGCCCACGGGCTGTGTGTGTGAGAGAGTGAAGGAGGGAGAGTGAGGGAGGGAGGGAGGTAGAGAGAGAGATGGAGGGAGGGTAGGAGAGAGTGAGAGACAGGAGTGTGTGAGGGAGAGAATGTGAGAGAGAGTGGGTGTGTGAGAGAGAGAGAGAGAAATAGTGTGATAGAGAGTTTGACAGAGAGAGAGAGTGGGAGAGAAAATGTGAGAGAGAGTGAGAGGGAGAAAGAGAATGAGAGAGAGAGTGTGTGAGAGGGAGAGTGAGATAGAGAGTGTATGAGAGAGAGTGAGGGAGAGAGAGAGTGTGAGAGAGATTGTGGGAGAGAGCGAGAGGGAAAGAGAGAGAGTGAGAGAGAAGTTATGAGAAAGAGAATGAGAGAAAGAGTGAAAGAGAGTGGGGGAGAGTGAGTGGGGGATCGAGATTGAGAGAGAGTGGCGGAGTGAAAGAGTGAGAGAAAGTGGGGGAGAAAGAGTGAGAGAGAGAGTGAGAGAGAATGGGGGAGAGAGAGTGGAGGGGAGAAAGAATGAGAGCGAATGTGGCAGAGATAGAGTATAAGAGTGAGGGAAACAATGAGTAAGAGAAAGAGAGAGTGAGGGACAGAGAGAGTGAGAGAGAGTGGGGAAAGAGAAAGAGAATGAGAGAGATTGAGGAGACAGCGAGTGAGAGAGAGAGAGGGAGAAAGAGAGTGTGAGAGAGAGTGAGAGATAGAGAGGGGGAGAGAGAGTGAGATAGAGAGTGTGAGAGAGAGTGGGGCAGAGAGAGTGAGAGAGAGAGAGATTGAGGGAGAGAGAGAGTGAGAGAGGGAGAGAGATTGTGAGAGAGGGTAGAAGAGAGAGAGTGAGAGAGAGTGGACGATAATGACAAGGAAAGATGAGGAGAAAATGACAGAGGAGAATAATGAGATAGAAGGAGAGACAGACAAAGGAAGGTAATTAGTGGGATAGAAGACAAAGAAGAAATGGAAGAAACATCTTTGTACTGGTTTATAATAATCTGCAGAGGTAGGTTTCAGCCAGTTTATTTTACAATAATTTGATCCAAACATAACTTTGCTCCTTCAATCCATTTTTGAATACATTAATAATAACACCGACTGGCTCTCTTTTGTCTATCATTTTAGTAACCTCCTCCATGAATTTTAATAGATTTGTTCAGCACGATCTCCCTCTAGTAAACTTTTCTAAATGCATTACAATGTTTTCTTTGATTATTGACTCTAACAATTTACAGACTATGCTCGTTAAACTCACCGGTCTATAATTCACCGGATCTGATTTTTTGCCCTTTTTGAATAAGGTGATCACTCCTGCATCTTTCCAATCTCGTGGAACAATCCCTTTTGTAAGAGATTGAGAACATAATATAGCCAATGGTTTTACTAGTTGGTCTCTAATTTCAAACAACAATTTTGGATGAATGCCATCTTGACCTGGACATTTATCTACTTTCAACCCCTCCAATTTTATAAAAACCATTTCCTCTGTAATACAGATTGATCTTAATCCTGCTGTATCCATGTCTCTTTGGAAAATATCTATAGGCTCTGGGATCTTGAAGCAGTCCTCTTTTGTGTAGGCTGTGCCAAAGTACTAAATTGAGTAGATTAGCTGCCTCTCTATTATCATTATTATTTTACCTGAGATTTTTAGGAAGGTGTGTGCTTTGTTTTCCAATATTTGTTTATTTCTAAGATAAGAGAAGAAACTTTTAAAATCAGTGTTGATTTTTTAATCTTTTTTTTTTCAAAATCAATTTTTGCTGCTTTATTCACTTTCTAAACTATGTTTTGCTGGTCTAAATATTTTTAATGTTTGTTTTATTTAATTACCTGCCTCTATATATTGTTTTTCTGCTTTAATTTTACCTTTTATAAATTTTGCTACTAATGAAGTTATCCACTTTTTATGCCTGCAGTTTACCTCCCTGCATGGAACACATTCCTCTTTCAGATTCTCTAGAACTATTTTGAAGCCCTCACACTCTTCCACTCTTGTTTAAGATCTGTTCCTCCGACAATTTATGTTATCTTCAAAACATGTGCCTTAGAGTAGTCGTATGTTTATGTTTACTTCTTTCCCTGCAAGAAGATCTCAACGGATGATTTGATGTTCACTTGAGCGAAACATTTCCCCAACAGAAACGTTTTCAATTCTATTTTCCCCTTTAGTAAAAACTAGGTCGAGTATTTTTTTGCCTCTGGTAGCTGCTTCTACACGTTGAATCAAAATATTGTCAGTTATGCACTTAACGAAAGATTTTGACTTGATAAGTGCTTTTGCCATATCCCATTTTACTTCTGTAAAGTTGAAATTCCCCACTAATAATATTAATAATAATAGTAATAATAATAATAATAGTAATAAAGAGACACACAGCGAGAGAGAGAGAGAGAGAGAGAGAGAGAGAGAGAGAGAAAGAAGATCAGACACATATTAGGATAATGAGATGGATTGAAGAAGAAGGTGAAGAAAAGAGAGAAAGAGATATATAAATATACAGATATATAGATAGATAGATAGATAGATAGATAGATAGATAGATAGATAGATAGATAAATAGATAGATAGATAGATAGATAGATAGATAGATAGATAGATAGATAGATAGATAAATAGATAGATAGATAGATAGATAGATAGATAGATAGATAGATAGATAGATAGATAGATAGATAGATAGAGAGAGAGAGAGAGTTAAAGTGTCGTTCAATGTTATGTCATACCAATATTACTTTATGGATGTGAGTATTGGGTACCGGATAAACGGACTGGACATGGTATAAATGGACATACATAGGGTGCATGGACATACATAGGATACATGGACAGACATAGGATACATGGACAGACATAGGATACATAAACAGAGATAGGATACATGGACATACATTTTAGGCAGCGACAGAAGTAACGCTCTAAAGTAGAACACAATACAACAACAGAAGTAAGGCTCCTGAGTAGAACACACAATACAACAAAAGTAACGCTCCTGAGTAGAACACACAAAACAACAGAAGTAACGCTCCTGAGTAGAACACACAATACAACAAAATAAGTAAGGCTCCTTGCTAGAACACACAATACAACAACAGAAGTAAGGCTCCTGGGTAGAACACACAATACAACAGAAGTAAGGCTTTTAAGTAGAACACACAATACAACAACAGAAGTAACGCTCTTAAGTAGAACACACAATACAATAACAGCATTAAGGCTCCTGGGTAGAACACACAATACAACAGAAGTAACGCTCCTGAATAGAACACACAATACAACAGAAGTAAGGCTCTTAAGTAGAACACACAATACAACAACAGAAGTAACGCTCTTAAGTAGAACACACAATACAACAACAGAAGTAAGGCTCCTGAGTAGAACACACAATACAACAACATAAATAAGGCTCCTGGGTAGAACACACAATACAACAAAATAAGTAAGGCTCCTTGCTAGAACACACAATACAACAACAGAAGTAAGGCTCCTGGGTAGAACACACAATACAACAACAGAAGTAAGGCTCCTGGGTAGAACACACAATACAACAACAGAAGTAAGGCTCTTAAGTAGAACACACAATACAACAAAATAAGTAAGGCTCCTTGCTAGAACACACAATACAACAACAGAAGTAAGGCTCCTGGGTTGAACACACAATACAACAGAAGTAAGGCTTTTAAGTAGAACACACAATACAACAACAGAAGTAACGCTCTTAAGTCGAACACACAATACAATAACAGCATTAAGGCTCCTGGGTAGAACACACAATACAACAGAAGTAACGCTCCTGAATAGAACACACAATACAACAGAAGTAAGGCTCTTAAGTAGAACACACAATACAACAACAGAAGTAACGCTCTTAAGTAGAACACACAATACAACAACAGAAGTAAGGCTCCTGAGTAGAACACACAATACAACAACATAAATAAGGCTCCTGGGTAGAACACACAATACAACAAAATAAGTAAGGCTCCTTGCTAGAACACACAATACAACAACAGAAGTAAGGCTCCTGGGTAGAACACACAATACAACAACAGAAGTAAGGCTCCTGGGTAGAACACACAATACAACAACAGAAGTAAGGCTCTTAAGTAGAACACACAATACAACAACAGAAGTAAGGCTCCTGAGTAGAACACACAATACAACAACATAAATAAGGCTCCTGGGTAGAACACACAATACAACAAAATAAGTAAGGCTCCTTGCTAGAACACACAATACAACAACAGAAGTAAGGCTCCTGGGTAGAACACACAATACAACAGAAGTAAGGCTCCTGGGTAGAACACACAATACAACAACAGAAGTAAGGCTCTTAAGTAGAACACACAATACAACAACAGAAGTAAGGCTCTTAAGTAGAACACACAATACAACAACAGAAGTAAGGCTCCTGGGTAGAACACACAATACAACAACATAAATAAGGCTCCTGGGTAGAACACACAATACAACAAAATAAGTAAGGCTCCTTGCTAGAACACACAATACAACAACAGAAGTAAGGCTCTTAAGTAGAACACACAATACAACAACAGAAGTAAGGCTCCTGGGTAGAACACACAATACAACAACAGAAGTAAGGCTCCTGGGTAGAACACAATACAACAACAGAAGTAAGGCTCCTGAGTAGAACACAATACAACAACAGAAGTAAGGCTCCTGATTAGAACACAATACAACAACAGAAGGAAGGCTCCTGGGTAGAACACAATACAACAACAGAAGTAAGGCTCCTGGGTAGAACACACTTTGGACAGTTGAGACAACCAACAAAGATATATAATATAACATCACAGGCGATCATCAGTCCTAACTTCTTTGAACACAAGAGTCAAGCAGATAGGTCTGGACAGGCCTGTGTATACAAGACTCAAGCAGATAGGTCTGGTCAGGCCTGTGTACACAAGACTCAAGCAGATAGACCTGGACAGGCCTGTGTACACAAGACTCAAGCAGATAGGTCTGGACAGGTCTGTGTACACAAGACTCCCAGTAGATAGGTCTGGACAGGCCTGTGTACACAAGACTCAAGCAGATAGGTCTGGACAGGCCTGTGTACACAAGACTCAAGCAGATAGGTCTGGACAGGCATGTGTACACAAGACTCAAGCAGATAGGTCTGGACAGGCCTGTGTACACAAGACTCAAGCAGATAGGTCTGGACAGGTCTGTGGCAACAAGGGAAGTAATGGAGATTTTTAGTAAGGAAAGATCACAGGGCAGAGAACTTTGGAGAGAAGTATGCAAATATAGGTGAGGGGTCAGTATTGGTAGAAGGAGATTCAATGGTAAGGGAGGTTGGCAGACATTTGTCTTAACAACACATGTTTGACAAAATGGATATTGGGAGATAAAAAATGTAGGACATAGAGGGGATAATAAATAGGATGGATGACAGAGCAAACAGTCATGTTGTGGTAATGGTAGGAACTAATAATGTAAAGAGAGATAGTACAGAAATAATGATGAAGAAATACAAGAGTCTTTTGGGAAAACTTGAAGAAAAAAAGTTCAGAAAGGTCACAATGATGGGCATTTTATACCGAGCAGATGGGTCAGACTATCTAGATAGAGCAGATGGGTCAGACTATTTAGATAGAGCAGATGGGTCAGACTATCTAGATAGAGCAGATGGGTCAGACTATTTAGATAGACCAGATGGGTCAGGCTATCTAGATAGAGCAGATGAGCCAGACTATCTAGATAGAGCAGATGGGTCAGACTATCTAGATAGAGCAGATGGGTCAGACTATCTAGATAGAGCAGATGGGTCAGACTATCTAGATAGAGCAGATGGGTCAGACTATCTAGATAGTAAGATTATAGGTATCAACCTTAGGTTACAGGTGAAGTGTGCGGACATGGGAATGGAATATATTGATGTGAAAATAGACAAAAGTATAATGTTAGACAGGAGAGGTTTACATCTAAATGAGATAGGACAGCATGTTTTAGCAAAGTATATGTTAAATCATTGTGTTAGAAATTTCAACTAGTAAAACCTTTTAAGTATGAGACTAAAGATAGGCCTGTAATAGAGTGTTATAGAATATGTAGTCAAAGGGGAAAGTTGGGGTCAGGGAAGTGTGAAATAGGTAGGGGAAAAACACAAATAAAAATGACAAAGCAGAAGCAAAAAGTGGAAAAACAAAAAAATTACAAACTAAAATCCTTTTATGCAAATGTGAGAAGCATAGTAAATAAAAGAGAAGAATTGGAACTGTATGGAGAAGAAGAAAAACCAGATATAATAGGGTTAACAGAATCATGGACTATGAGGACATTGCAGATAGTGGACTTGAAATAGAGAGATATACAATGTTAAGAAAAAGGCAGTTGGAGACAAGGCTAAGGTAGGTGCCATTTAATTATAATGTACAAATTCAGTTAATATCTTCGTCTTCTTCTTCTTCTTCGTACACTGTCAAACGTTAACCTGTATTTTTTCGATAATAGTAGCGGTCATCCTGAGGCTGTCGACACTGCCATATAGCTTGTCTAGTAGCTTTGTCAGTCCGTGTAGTTCGTCGAAGGCTAGCGCGTATAGCCAATCACGACAGTTCGTCTCACTTGTGGCCCCTCTCTCGCAATGAGCTTTGGACCGGCAAATGCAAAGCAGGAATCGTGACTAAAGGCCCTGTCCTTGCCCGACCAACCGCTCGGAGAAGAGCAGGCCGGCAGGCAAAATTCGTCTCCAGTCCGAGTGAAAATCATCACCGGGGCCGTTGGGATCCGTTCTGCACAGAGCGCTGCCATCCCTCCCCGAGCGAGCCCGGTCGGTCTGTTTGTGTGTGTACGGGAGCCCCTGCCAGGCGGTCCTAGGTAGACGGAGTGAGGGACGGAACAACCGTCCGTCCGTCAGTCAGTCCCTGTGGCTGTCTTGGTGAGGCTTTTTACACATCCAACGCCGACCGGTGTGTGTGGTTCGTCCGTCTCCAACAGATATCTGGTTGATCCTGCCAGTAGTCATATGCTTGTCCCAAAGATTAAGCCATGCATGTCCCAGTTCACACTGTCTCACATTAAATCAGTCGAGGTTCCTTAGATGACACAATCCTACTTGGATAACTGGCAATTCTAGAGCTAATACATGCTTACCAAGCTCCGACCCTCGCGGAAAGAGCGCTTTTATTAGTTCAAAACCAATCGTTGTTTACCCACGCAGTGTTGTGGCTTCCCCACTGGTGACTCTGGATAACTTTATGCTGATCGCATGGCGTCATGGGCCGGCGACGCTTCTTTCAAATGTCTGCCCTATCAAATGTCGATGGTACGTGACATGCCTACCATGTTTGTAACGGGTAACGGGGAATCAGGGTTCGATTCCGGAGAGGGAGCATGAGAAACGGCTACCACATCCAAGGAAGGCAGCAGGCGCGCAACTTACCCACTCCCGGCACGTGGAGGTAGTGACGAAAAATAACAAAACGGGACTCTTTCGATGCCCCGTAATTGGAATTAGTACACTTTAAACCCTTTAACGAGGATCTATTTGAGAGCAAGTCTGGTGCCAGCAGCCGCGGAAATTCCAGCTCCAATAGCGAATATTAAAGTTGTTGCAGATAAAAAGATCGTAGTTGGTTCTCAGGCGCAGGCAAGCGGTCCGGCTCGCGCCGGTTCACTGCCCGTTGTCTCCTGCCCTACCGTCTTCCAGCTATCTCCTGCGGGTGCTCTTCGCTGAGCGTCCCAGGTGGCCGGCGCGTTTACTTTGAACAAATTAGAGTGTTCAATGCAGACCTCGGCTGCCTGAATAATGGTGCACGGAATAATGGAATAGGACCTCGGTTCTATTTTGTTTGTTTTCGGAACTGGAGGTAATGATTAACAGGGACAAACGGGGGCATTCGTACTGCGGCGTTAGGGGTGAAATTCTTGGATAGCCGCAAGACGAGCTACTGCGAAAGCATTTGTCAAGAATGTTTTCATTAATCAAGAACGAAAGTCAGAGGAGCGAAGACGATTAGATACCGTCGTATTTCTGACCATAAACGATGCCGACTAGCGATCCGCAGGAGTTGCTTTGATGACTCTGCGGGCAGCTTCCGGGAAACCAAAGTGTTTGGGTTCCGAAGGAAGTATGGTTGCAAAGCTGAAACTTAAAGGAATTGACGGAAGGGCACCACCAGGAGTGGAGCCTGCGGCTTAATTTGACTCAACACGGCCAACACTGTTATGATTGTCAGGCCGAGAGCACTCTCGTTGGGTCTAATAGGGAACATGTTCTGGAATTAGACCCTCGGAAGATAGGTGAGTCTTACCCTACTAATGACAGTGCATTGCTACGGTAATCCTGCTCAATCCGAAAGGAGTCGTAGGTCTCAGACACTTGGTCCACGTGCCTGGCTGATAAGCCAATGGTGCGAGGCTACCATATGAGGGATTACGGCCGAACGCCTCTAAGCCGGAATCCCGCCCTAAATCTCAGCACCACTGCGATGGAAGGCTACGATATGGTTGGGACCTGAGGCTCGCGTCTCAGTCCAACCCGTTCGAGTCTCAGAAAGAGGCCTCTGCCGTCCCGCCGATCAAAGCGGGCGGGGAGCTGCTCGATATTCACCCCATACGGCGTTGAGGTGCGAAACCACTAGTAGAAGACTTAGTTCTCGGTTGGGGTGTCGTAAACACTAGAGCAGCCACCTCACTGCGAACTGTTGAGACTCAACCGTTGATCATAAGATATGTCCGCACACAAGGCAAACAACATCTCCGTGCCATGACCAGGCTTGTCTCCTGGTTAAATGCACTCCTGCCTCGCTCTTTACCTCTGTCTGCTATCAGTCATCCCAATGGTCGCAGAAGAGATGCAGGTCTTTGGACATTGC
Organism: Ariolimax columbianus; assembly: GCA_036924085.1. Taxonomy (NCBI): domain Eukaryota; kingdom Metazoa; phylum Mollusca; class Gastropoda; order Stylommatophora; family Arionidae; genus Ariolimax; species Ariolimax columbianus. The sequence goes on from JAVGWX010000005.1 coordinate 122,542,700, forward strand.
ACCTCTGCCCTATTGTGACAACCTCCCAGGTGGTGGGGAATGCTCGGCGTACCATCACTGCAGAGAAGCCGACAAAAAAAGGGAGCAAGGAGATACCCCACTCACGTGCATATGCTACGTTTCTTGCAGGACGTGACGATCCTGGGACACAGACACACTGGACTGCCTCTCTTCCGTAAAAGTACAAACTAGTACATAGTCCATCATATCATATCATCACCACACCCTATAGACACGAGTGGTGAAGACTCGATAGTCCTGCAAGACAACTTCCCTAAGAGAGACAACTCTGACCACAAACAACTGCTGCCTTGCAGATATGCTGGGGACAGATACAGGCTAAGGAGGGCATCCTACAGAAACGCCTGTTGAAATCGGATGTACTGTGCCACAGGCTTAACGAAACAGTGCAAAGGATATCGCTGTATGGTGACGGTACAACCTAACAGAAAAAAGTGTGGCGCTCATCCTGTGGAGTCCCGTCAGGCAGCGAGAGTGTTGGGCCCCACGCCTCGAAGGAGCCCACCTAATGCTACTAGTGGTCACCCACCCGTGTGCTATGGAGTCAAGGGACAAGGTGATGGGGCAAAAACTATTGACCAAAATCCCAAGACCCTCAGAAAACTACAGTGGAATGCGGAGGGAGTCATTAACAAAAAGCTTTCCCTAACACATCACTTGCATGAAGGTAAAATTGACGTGGCATGTATCAAAGAAACGCACCTCAACAACAACCACAAATTCTCAAACAGAGGATACCAGACATTCCGTCTTGATAGAGGTCACAAAGGAGGGGTTCTGATTCCGAAACGTAACTGCATACCGAGTAGAGCGGTAGCTGTCAATCACACCGGACAAGCAGAAATTATAGGAGTCGACATAATGACACAAGGAACGAAGATCCGCATCTTAAACCTGTATGGCCCACCAAACAAAGATTTGTCGCTCTCGAGTATGGAAATCAAGGACTCCAGCTGCCTAGTAGTTGGAGACTTCAACAGCCACTCGGAGAGATGGGGATATTCGGACACAGACAACAGAGGTGATGAAGTGGAAGATTGGGAGATAGACACAAATCTCTATCTTATCAATAGGCCGGAGGATAGCCCTACCTTCTACTCTAGAACATGGCATACCACCTCTACTCCAGATTTGGCCTTTTCCATAGTGGATATTCACCACAAAATAGACCGCCAGGTGCTCAACCAATTGGCAGGTAGCGACCACAGGCCAATTAGGCTAGAAGTTGATATGGAAGTAGGCCCACAGGAAATAAAACCCCTCCCACGTTGGAACTATAAACGAGCCGACTAGGACAGATTTGCAATTCTTACAGATGGGCTGTGTGAAACCATCAACACACGGAATAACAATATGAAACCTATGGTGGAAAGCCTAAGCAAAGCAATAATGCAAGCAGCCACCGAAACCATCCCAAGAGGGGCAAGGAAAAACTACAAGCCATATTGGAATGATGAATTGCAGAAAGCGGAAGACGAAGTCTTAAATGCTAGGAACATGGCAGAGAGAGAACAATCTATGGAGGCAAATTTTGCCCTCAAAGCCATCACGGCGAAATACAAAAGAACACTAAACCAAATAACAAGAGACAGTTAGAAAAAAAAAACAGAAAGCCTCAATTTAGATAAAGAAGGGAACAAACTATGGAAGTTAGTCAGAGCCATGAATGACGAAACACCATCAAATAAACAAATTACCATCAAGCAGGGCGACAACATGCTTACTGAAAAAAAAAGCAGCAAACGCCTTTATAGAACATTATGCCAAAGCAAACCACATTGATGTTCCTACAAATAGGCATACAGACATTAGCGAAGAACAAAAGAGCCAGGACAACATCAATATGGCACCAGAGGAGCACATGATGGCAAAACTAACAATGAATGAAATGGAAGAGGCCATGAGAACTTTAAAGAAAAAGAAATCGCCCGGAAAAGATGGCGTAAACGAAATCCTGATGGGGTTGGGCCAAACAGCAAAGAGGAAGTTACTATCAGTCCTGAACCAAAGCTGGAAAAGAGGAATTGTACCGCAGGCATGGAAAGACGCTGTACTTATACCAGTACCAAAGAAAGAAAAAGATAGAACAGATCCAAATGGATACCGGCCTATCAGTCTACTGAGCTGTGTAGGAAACTTGTTGGAGCGTATGATAAACACCAGACTGATGTGGCATCTAGAAGACAAACACATACTAACTCCACAGCCAGCAGTCTTTAGACAGCACAGATCCACTGAGGACCAGATCACTCTCATAGCCAAGGAAATAGAGGATGCTTACCAGGAGAAAAAACACACAGTTAGCGGTTTGGGTGGATTTAGAGAAGGCATTTGACAAAGTGTGGAAAGAGGGACTTAAAGTCAAGCTACGAAGAAGCGAAGTTTGTGGGAAAATGTACAGATGGATCAGCCACTACCTCGAAAACAGAATAGCCAGAGTTCAAGTACAATGGCAGTTAATATAAAAATCAAAGATGATTTATCATTTGGGGACAAAAAATGAAAGTGTTTGGAGAGAAATAGAAAGTGGGATGAACAAACAATGGTTGGAGTGTGCTATAGATCAAGTCAGAGGAAGATGAGGAGCTGATTAGTAGCATAGCAAAGGCAAGGGAAATTATTAATTAATGGGAGATTTCAACTTTCCAGAAATAAAATGGGATATGGCAGAAGCACTTGTAGAGTCAAAACCTTTTGTTAAGTGCATAACTGACAATTTTGTAATTCAACATGTAGAAGCAGCCACCAGAGGCAAACACATACTCGACCTACTTTTTACTACAGAGGAAAATACGATTGAAAAAGTTACCATTGGGGAACTGCTTGGCTCAAGTGACCATCAAATCATCCGTTGGGATCTTATTGCAGGCAAAGAAGTAAACATAGAACACGCGAACATACGACTACTCTAAGGCAGATGTTAAGAGGATGAAAGAGGCAGCGAACCACGTAATCTGGAAAGATATTGACGGAGGAACAGATGTCGAACAGGAGTGGGAGAGTTTTAAAACAGTTCTCAGGTCAGGTCAGGTCATCCCGTAACCGGTGAGGTCGTTGGGGCACACATGAAGACATCCCCACAACTCCACGCCATCCCTCTCTGTCAGATGCCGCTGCCTGTGACTCTTCTGGTCGGAGACTGGTCCATTCTTTTATGTTGTCCTCCCATCTCTTTTTGGACCGGCCTCTTCGTCGTCTGCCATGCACCTTCCCGTGGAGGATTGTGTTTGCAAGACCATTTGATGTCGATATGTGACCGTACCAAGTGAGTTTCCTTCTTTTGACAGTTGCCAAGAGATCTTCGAAAGGCCCTATTGCCGTCGTAATTCTATTTCGGATTTCCTCGTTTGTAACTCGATCTTTGTACGTGACGTTTAAAAGTCTTCGGAAACATCTCATCTCCAAGGCCTGTTTCCTTCGTTGAAGGTCAGCTGTAACTGTCCATGTCTCACACGCATAGAGAAATATTGACAGGACCAGTGTATGCATTAATCTGATTTTCGTGCATAGTGCTAACCGTTTATCTTGCCAGATTTTGTTAAGCCGTGCAAGCGCCGCTATTGTCTGTGCTATTCTGGCCAATACTTCACATTTTGATCCTTCATCACTGACAATCAGTTCTAGAAAAGCTAAAAGAGGAATGTGTTCCATGTAGGGAGGTAAATTCCAAGCGTAAAATGTGGATAACTAGATTTGTAGTGAAATATAGAAGAGCTAAAAATAAAGCATGGAAAAAATATATAGAGGCAGATAAATCAAAAAAAAATATTAAATTATTTGGACAATCAGAACATAGTGGAGGCAGGGACAGTTAATGGATTTAAGAAAAAATTGAATGAGCATAGCTTTGAGAGCAAAGAAATGTAAATGAAACTGGTTGTATGTAAACTCTGCAGGGTCTTCTAAACCAGTAAAAAAACGTTAAGTTCAGTTCACAGAAAATAAGAGAGCCAAGAGTGAGAGAGCCAAGAGTAAGAGAGCCAAGAAAGTAAGAGAGCCAAGAGTGTAAGAGAGCCAAGAGTAAGAGAGCCAAGAGTGTAAGAGAGCCAAGAGTGTAAGAGAGCCAAGAGTGTAAGAGAGCCAAGAGTAAGAGAGCCAAGAGTGTAAGAGAGCCAAGAGTGTACGACAGCCAAGAGTGTAAGAGAGCCAAGAGTAAGAGAGCCAAGAGTGTAAGAGAGCCATGAGTAAGAGAGCCAAGAGTGTAAGAGAGCCAAGAAAGTAAGAGAGCCAAGAGTGTAAGAGAGCCAAGAGTAAGAGAGCCAAGAGTGTAAGAGAGCCAAGAGTGTAAGAGAGCCAATAGTGTAAGAGAGCCAAGAGTGTAAGAGAGCCAAGAGTGAAAGAGAGCCAAATAAGAGAGCCAAGAGTGTAAGAGAGCCAAGAGTGTAAGAGAGCCAAGAGTGAAAGAGAGCCAAGTAATAGAGCCAAGAGTGTAAGAGAGCCAAGAGTGTAAGAGAGCCAAGAGTGAAAGAGAACCAAGTAAGAGAGCCAAGAGTGTAAGAGAGCCAAGAGTGTAAGAGAGCCAATAGTGTAAGAGAGCCAAGAGTGTAAGAGAGCCAAGAGTGTAAGAGAGCCAAGAGTGAAAGAGAGCCAAGAGTGTAAGAGAGCCAATAGTGTAAGAGAGCCAAGAGTGTAAGAGAGCCAAGAGTGTAAGAGAGACAATAGTGTAAGAGTGCCAAGAGTGTAAGAGAGCCAAGAGTGTAAGAGAGCCAAGAGTGAAAGAGAACCAAGTAAGAGAGCCAAGAGTGTAAGAGAGCCAAGAGTGTAAGAGAGCCAAGAGTGTAAGAGAGCCAAGAGTGTAAGAGAGCCAAGAGTGAAAGAGAACCAAGTAAGAGAGCCAAGAGTGTAAGAGAGCCAAGGAAGACAACAGGGAAAACCTGACCAACTGCATGGGGAAACAAGAGGAGAACATGATAAGTGAGAGCATGCTGAAAGGAGAGTTGATTGTGACAAGAAGTGATCCTCAAGGTATGGCACATGATGATGAGTTTCAGACTTACTGACATTGTTCTTGAACACTTCCGGAATTCACCGTTTTGCTTAAACAGGATTGTGCACCGTCAGCACATTTTCCGTCTGTCCGGCTCAGTAGGGCTGGAAACAAAACACAAGTGGTCATGTCCGTACATCACTAGCGTCAGGATTTGCACCCCCCCCCCCCCCCTTTCCCCATTAAACATTTCCACCCATCCTATGGTTAGCCGATCTATCTGGGCTGACCATCAGAATCTATATTCTAGATCACTAAACTCATGTTGATTTGATTGGCCAAACTAATTGAGAAGCCTTGTTCACACTTGACTGTACTTGTTCTTCTACCAGCGACGTTAGATTCCATTGGGGGGCTTCAATCGTCTTTCTTATGGCAAGGTGTTGTGTCCACTTTTGAGATATTTCTCTTATGACTTCTACCCATATGCTCTTCCTAGTGCCATGTAGCCATATGTTCTCGGGTTGTAAGTGCGCAGTAGTTTGCATTCCCATGAGATGATAAAAAGTTGAAATGTTCTGCCTGGCTATGCATTATCTGGCGGATGTCAGCACCGAGGCTCAACACCCTCTGCTGGTAATAGTATGACTTGTGGTGTGTCCATCACAGGGCACTAGTTCTCAACACGTTACTAATGCCTGCATTTCTCATTGGATCTCTCCTGGTGAGACTGGACTTCTCTCTTGGTGAGACTGGACTTCTCTCCTGGTGAGACTTGACTTCTCTCTTGGTGAGACTGGACCTCTCTTGGTGAGACTGGACCTATCTCTTGGTGAGACTGGACCTCTCTTGGTGAGACTGGACCTCTCTCGGTGAGACTGGACCTCTCTTGGTGAGACTGGACCTCTCTTGGTGAGACTGGACCTCTCTTGGTGAGACTGGACTTCTCTCTTGGTGAGACTGGACTTCTCTCTTGGTGAGACTGGACCTCTCTTGGTGAGACTGGACCTCTCTTGTTGAGACTGGACCTCTCTTGGTGAGACTGGACTTTTCTCTTGGTGAGTCTAGACCTCTCTTGGTGAGACTGGACTTTTCTCTTGGTGAGACTGGACCTCTTTTGGTGAGACTGGACTTTTCTTTTGGTGAGACTGGACTTTTCTTTTGGTGAGACTGGACTTTTCTTTTGGTGAGACTGGACATATGATGTGAGACTGGACATCTCTTGGTGAGACTGGACCTCTTTCTCGGTGAGACATGACTTCTCTATTTGTGAGTGGACTTTTCTTTAAGTGAGACTGGACTTCTCTCTTTGTGAGACTGGACATATGATGTGAGACTGGACATCTCTTGGTGAGACTGGACCTCTTTCTCGGTTAGATTAGACTTCTCACTTGGAGAACCTGGACCTCTCTTGGTGAAAAATGGACCTCTCTTGGTGAGACTAGACTTTTCTCTTGGTTAGATTGGACCTCTCTTGGTGAGACTAGACTTTTCTCTTGGTTAGACTGGACCTCTCTTGGTGAGATTCTGGACTTCTCTCTTTGTGAGACTGGACTTCTATCATGTGAGACTGTACATCTCTTGGTGAGACTGGACTTCTATCATGTGAGACTGCACCTCTCTTGTTGAGACTGGACTTCTCTCTTGGTAAGACTGGACCTCTCTTGGTGAGACTGGACTTCTCTCTTGGTAAGACTGGACCTCTCTTGGTGAGACTGGACTTCTCTCTTGGTGAGATTTGACCTCTCTTGGTCAGAATGTACATCTCTAGGTGACACTCTGCACTCTCTTGGTGAGACTGGACTTCTCTTGTTGAGACTATACTTTTCTCTTATTTAGACTGGACCTCTCTTGGTGCGACTGAATTTCTATCTTAATGACTGGACTACTTTCATTTTAGATTGGACTTCTTCCTTTGTGAGACTCTTGACTTTTCTCTTGGTGAAAACTGGACCTCTATTGGTAAGACTGGACTTATCTCTTTGTGAGACTGGACTTCTCTCTTGGTTAGAATGGACCTCTCTAGGTGACACTCTGGACTTCTCTCTTTGTGAGACTGGACAGTACGGCTTGTGTCACGAGCATGAAGAAGATCGTTTGTTATTGTACCATTCACCTTTAGTCCAGACATTTCTCTGACTCGACCCAAGACCATTCACCTTAAGTCCAGATATTTCTCTCACTCGATCTAAGATACTCTCGGTCTACATCCAGCAGAGGCAAGATGACGACATCAGTTAAACGATTATAGGTGTTCCTCCCTACACTCCCCTCCCCATCACCATTGCACAATTTCTCTGTCTTTCAACCCGCCATCTCTTTCCCTGCAAACCGGTCTGTCCCTGCCTCCAAACATAATCGATTATTCCTTCTTCCTTCAACCCCCCCCCCGCCCCTCCCCCTTTACCTTCTCGCTCCAGCCCCATTCAACCCCCCCCCTCCGCCTTTTCCCTTCACTTTCTTGCTCCAGCCCCATTCGACCCCCCCCCCCGCCTCTCCCCCTCACCTTCTTGCTCCAACCCCATTCAACCCCCCCCCCCCCTCCGCCCCTTCACCTCACCTTCTCGCTCCAGACCCATTCAACCCCCCCGCCCCTCCCCCTCACTTTCTTGCTCCAGCCCAATTCAACCCCCCCCCCCCCCCTCCGCTCGTCCCCTTCACCTTCTCGCTCCAGCCCCATTCAACCTCCCCCCCCTTCCGCCCTCCCCCTCACCTTCTCGCTCCAGCCCCCTTTAACCTCCCCCCCTCCGCCCCTCCCCCTCGCCTTCTTGTTCCAGCCCCACTCAACCCATCCAACCCTTCCCCTACAATCTCAACCCGTGGCTGCCTGGCTTAGATTGTGAGGTGAGTTCGTCCATACCTACCAAGAAGTGCAATGGAGATGTCAGGTCGGGGATAGCCATTGTAAAGCTGTGACTGACCTAATTATCCTACCCAAGACAAACCCTCGTGTCGGAGTGGCGACATTTTGATTTGACTATACACAACTCACTAATGACGTCATTTTGCGTGGTTCGATCAGCCAATCAAATATTCAACTCACACATCCGATAAAAAGACGGACAGAGACACCTTAGAGAAATAATAAAGTAGGATATCATAGCCAGACAGAAGATCTGGCTGCCAGCCAAACTACACACAATGAGAGGAACAGCAGCAGTTTATCAATGATAAATTATCCGACTTCCAGCATACTTCCCCTGTCAAAGCTTCTTTTCCTTTCAGCGTACTCTCCCCACCGGTCCATGTCTAAGCTCTCCTCCTCCCAGCGTTTTTCCCCTCCCCCCTGTTAAAGCTCTACTCTTCCCTCCCAGTCAAAGCTCTTCTTCTACTAGCATACTCCCCCCCCACTCCCTCTCCCCTCCGTCAAAGCTCTCCTCCTCCCAGCGTACTCCCCAACCCCCTGCCCTGTCAAAGTTCTCCTCTAACCCACCAATCTCTTTCTCCCCCTCCCCTCCAGTCGTCTAGCCTCCTCAATCATCCGGCCCATAACCATGCACATCACTTTCCATATCCGAGTCACTTACCGTATTTCTCCTCCAGCGTGTTAATGTTTACCCCCTCTAATCACACACCCCTTCGCCTATTAACCCCCACCCACTGTCTCCTTTTCCAACCTGCCCGTCTCTCTCCATCTTCGATCGGCCATGCTTGCTTCTGATTGATTTAAAGATAATTACTATATCTCATAATTATGGTGGGCAATGCCTCGTATCGTAGAGGTGCAGTTTTGTTTTGACCTCACAGAATAATAACGGCAAGCGCCTCATGTGGTAGACAGATTATGAGGACATGAAGTGAGTCAACCGGCCAGTTTCTCGCAACATCAGATGATTCTACCAGGCAATCAAATCTCCAGCGCAAACGTTGTATAACTAGAGAGACAGACAGAGAAACAGATAGACAGACAGACAGACATACATTAGAGACGCATTTAGATAGATCAGATGTCGTTTGACAGAAGATCAAAGGGTTGATAGAGAAGACGAAACTAAATGCCATCTCATGTACTGTTATGACTTATGAATTGTTGTGACTTACTAATTGCTCTGATTTACTAACTGGTGTGAAGAACAAACTGGTATGACTTACCAATTAGCGTGACTTATCAGCTGGTGTGACTTACCATATAGTGAAACTTACCAACTATTATCTGACATCAAAAGCTTCAAAGAGGAACAACAAACGCATACCATGTCTAAGACAAGTACACGGTCTCACCAAGAGAGAAGTCTAGTCTCACCAAGAGAGAAATCCAGTCTCACCAAGAGAGAAGTCTAGTCTCACCAAGAGAGAAGTCTAGTCTCACCAAGAGAGAAGTCTAGTCTCACCAAGAGAGAAATCCAGTCTCACCAAGAGAGAAGTCTAGTCTCACCAAGAGAGAAATCCAGTCTCACCAAGAGAGAAGTCTAGTCTCACCAAGAGAGAAATCCAGTCTCACCAAGAGAGAAGTCTAGTTTCACCAAGAGAGAGGCCCAGTCTTACCAAGAGAGAATTCTAGTCTCACAGAGAAAGATGTCCAGTCTCACAAAGAGAGGTCCAGCCTCACCAAGAAAGAAGTCCAGTCTCACAAAGAGAGGTCCAGCCTCACCAAGAGAGAAGTCCAGTCTCATAAAGAGAGGTCCAGCCTCACCAAAAGAGAAATCAAGTCTCACCTAGAGAGAGGCCCAGTCTTACCAAGAGAGAATTCTAGTCTCACCAAGAAAGATGTCCAGTCTCACAAAGAGAGGTCCAGCCTCACCAAGAAAGAAGTCCAGTCTCACAAAGAGAGGTCCAGCCTCACCAAGAAAGACGTCCAGTCTCACAAAGAGAGGTCCAGCCTCACCAAGAGAGAAGTCCAGTCTCACAAAGAGAGGTCCAGCCTCACCAAGAAAGACGTGCAGTCTCACAAAGAGAGGTCCAGCCTCACCAAGAAAGACGTCCAGTCTCACAAAGAGAGGTCCAGCCTCACCAAGAAAGACGTCCAGTCTCACAAAGAAAGAAGTCCAGTCTCACAAAGAGAAGACCAGTCTCAACAAGAGAGAAATCCAGTCGCAAACAAGAGAAGTGCAGTCTAACAAAGAGAAAAGTCTAATCTCACAAAATCTGGACTAAAGGTGAATGGTACAATAACAAACAATCTTCTTCATGCTCGTGACACAAGCCGTACTCTTGGCTGAATGGGGAGGGGGGGATGACAAGACCTGAATAGGGAGGGGGGGATGACAAGAGCTGAATGGGGAGGGAGGGGGATGACAAGAGCTGAATGGGGAGGGAGGGGGATGACAAGAGCTTAACGGGGAGGGGGGGATGACAAGAGCTGAATAGGGAGGGGGGGGATGACAAGAGCTGAATGGGGAGGGGGGATGACAAGAGCTTAACGGGGAGGGAGGGGAATGACAAGAGCTGAATGGGGAGGGGGGGATGACAAGAGCTTAACGGGGAGGGAGGGGGATGACAAGAGCTGAATGGGGAGGGAGGGGGATGACAAGAGCTTAACGGGGAGGGAGGGGGATGACAAGAGCTGAATGGGGAGGGGGGATGACAAGAGCTTAACGGGGAGGGAGGGGAATGACAAGAGCTGAATGGGGAGGGGGGATGACAAGAGCTTAACGGGGAGGGAGGGGGATGACAAGAGCTGAATGGGGAGGGGGGATGACAAGAGCTTAACGGGGAGGGAGGGGAATGACAAGAGCTGAATGGGGAGGGGGGGATGACAAGAGCTTAACGGGGAGGGAGGGGGATGACAAGAGCTGAATGGGGAGGGAGGGGGATGACAAGAGCTTAACGGGGAGGGAGGGGGATGACAAGAGCTGAATGGGGAGGGGGGATGACAAGAGCTTAACGGGGAGGGAGGGGAATGACAAGAGCTGAATGGGGAGGGGGGATGACAAGAGCTTAACGGGGAGGGAGGGGAATGACAAGAGCTGAATGGGGAGGGGGGGATGACAAGAGCTGAATGGGGAAGGGGGATGACAAGAGCTGAATGGGGAGGGGGGATGACAAGAGCTGAATGGGGAAGGGGGATGACAAGAGCTGAATGGGGAGGGGGGGATGACAAGAGCTTAACGGGGAGGGAGGGGAATGACAAGAGCTGAATGGGGAGGGGGGGATGACAAGAGCTGAATGGGGAAGGGGGATGACAAGAGCTTAACGGGGAGGGAGGGGGATGACAAGAGCTGAATGGGGAGGGAGATGTATTTGGAGGGCAGTCGTTGATGGCTAGGTTTGTATTTGGACAGTCGTTAATGGCTAGGTTTGTCTTTGGAGGGCAGTCGTTAATGGCTAGGTTTGTGTTTGGAGGGCAGTCGTGTATGGCTAGGTTTGTATTTGGGCAGTCGTTGATGGCTAGATTTGTGTTTGGAGGGTAGTCGTTGATGGCTAGGTTTGTGTTTGGAGGGTAGTTGTGAATTGATAATAAGAATATCTGCCCGCACAAATAATGACAGCAGCAAGAGAACACGTGCGAACTTGCAAGTAAACAAATTGTTACCTGCCAAGACCAGAAGACCAACGGTCCAGAGTAGATTGGCCATGATTACGTCTGATGGATAATCTGTGTTTCCTGTAGACAATGTTGTAGATGGTAATGTTGTAGATGGGAATGTTGTAGGTGTGAAATTTGTAGTTGTGAATGTTGTAGATGGAAATGTTGTAGATGTGAATGTTGTAGCTGTGAATGTTGTAGATGTGAATGTTGTAAATGGGAATGTTGTTGATGTGAATGTTGTAGATGAGAAATTTGTAGTTGTGAATGTTGTAGATGGAAATGTTGTAGATGTGAATGTTGTAGATTGGAATGTTGTAGATGTGAATGTTGTAGATTGGAATGTTGTAGATTGGAATGTTGTAGATGTGACTTTTTTACCAAACATAACTTTAAATAAAATACCATTTCCCAGAATTCAATTTATAAAACGAATAAACTTTCCAAAGTTAATTTTGAAATAGGTTAACTTACAGCAAACTTTGAGTAAAATTAAACTTTTAAAATATATCATTCCAAACTTATATATCAATATTATTTGAGCAAGCAAATATTTTCCATTTCGTTCACTTTAAAAAAGTTCTACAACATAATAACTAAATACTTATAGTTACTTGCCGTCTTTCGCTCGCGTGTGTGTGTGCTGAAACAGGATGTGCCCTAAACGTTTCAGTAACTTGCTGGCTCGTGATCGTGTGCGTGTGCAGAAACAGGATGTGTCCTCGACGTTTCAGTAACTTGCTGAGTCTCTCCCTCGCTCTTGCTCGTGTGTGTGCAGGACGTGCCCCAACACGATTTGTTGAAATAGTTTCATTTTGTGATGGTGCTTTCGTTTTCAATTACGAACTGAACCTACAATTTCCAGGAACCAGAATGACGTGTGAGCCTCATTATGCAAATATCTGAGCTCTTTAACTCTTGATTCGTTCATGTTCTCTCTGCTACTCAACTTCTCTAAGATTGCTATGATTGTTTTCATGTCTGTCCAAGATACACTCTCCATCCTTCTATAAATCTACTTTTCAAAGCATCACGTTTCTTCTCAATTCGTCTGTTTATTGTTCACGTACATAGGCCACACGCTAAAGGCGAGTTTACCTGATCAATCTTATTGTCAATGTGTGTACATGTGTGTACGTCACACGCTAAAGGCGACTTTACCTGATCAATCTTATTGTCCATGTGTGTACATGTGTATACGTCACACGCTAAAGTCGAGTTTACCTGATCAATCTTATTGTCCATGTGTGTACATGTGTGTACGTCACGCGCTAAAGGCGAGTTTACCTGATCACAATTTGCCGACTTTTGTTCATGAATGGAAGAATTAAGTCGGGTAACTCTTGTTCACTTGGAACCAGCTGAATTATCGCTCGCTTGTTTGAGATTATTTGTTTATCCTCCCCCGATAACGAGCTCTTACATTTTTTTATAATCTCTTGAAAATTGTTCTTTGTCAATGTTAAATAAGCAAGGAGAAGATAACATACCCTTCACACACTCCTCGTGTGCATGGCGAGGACAGCCTGTCAAATTTTAGAGGGGCAAGTTTCCTCTCAGTGCAGGCTACTGGGTATTCTTGTGTTTTTTCTATGCACAATCTTCACGAAACAAAAGAAAAGTTGTATGAGGACCTTGAGGCGCTCATCGCTCCAGTCCCCAAATCTGACAAACTGGTCCTCCTCGGTGATTTTAACGCTAGGGTTGGCACAGGTCATACAGCCTGGGAGGAAGCCATTGGCAGACATGGTATCGGAAAATGCAATAGTAACGGACTGCTCCTTCTGAGGACATGTGCCGGAAATGAACTATTCATTACAAACACAGCTTTCCGACTTTCGGTCCGAAATAGAACCACGTGGATGCACCCAATGTCGCGCCACTGGCACCTCATTGACTACATCATCATCAGACGTAGGGATCGAGCGGATGCTATGATAACGAAAAGCATGTGTGGTGCAGAATGTTGGACCGACCATCGACTTGTCATTGCCAAGTTAAACTTCAAGATCCAGCCCAAAATGCGCCCCCAGGGAAAGAAACCACCGAGGAGGCTAAATGTCTCTCAGCTGAAATACGAACCCACGAGAGGCGGCTTCCAGGAAGAGCTTGAGGGCAGATTATCTGAGCTTCGTTTTGAAAAGAACGACATCGAAGAGAACTGGGCATCATTGAGAAACACACTCTACGATACAGCTGTTAAGCACATTGGCCCACTCACGCGCAAGCATAAGGACTGGTTTGATGAGACCGATATGGAAATACAGGGCCTTCTCGATGCAAAACATGAAGCGCAAAGGGAATACCAGAGGGACACACAATCTCCAGCAGCAAAAGCTGCCTTCAATACTGCTCGCAAATCTGTCCAGACCAGGCTTAGAGAGATGCAAGACTCCTGGCTCAGCAAAAGAGCTGACGAAATTGAGCCTAGACGATGGGGTGGCAAGCAGAATAGTAAAGTCTGGCGATGGTCTGGGCACGTCGTGGCATCAGCGTCAAGACCAAACTCAAAGTCTACCATGAAACCATCATTCCAACCCTACTATACGCTTACGAAAGCTGGACTGTATACTCTGGACATGCAAGGAGGTTAAACCACTTCCACACAGGTTGCCTGAGGCGAATATTCCACATCCGATGGCAAGATCGTGTCACTGACATCGGGGTTCTCTCGAGGGCCTTCATGCCCAGCATCCACGCACTGCTAGAAAAAGCACGACTAGGATAGGCTGGACACCTCGTCCGTATGTCAGACGAGCGACTCCCAAAGAAGCTTCTCTACGGCGAGCTGAGAGACGGATGGCGCGAGAGGGCGCCCAAAGAAACGTTTTAAAGACGGTCTGAAGGATTCACTAAAAAGTTGCCAGATAGACATCGACACCTGGGAATGTCTTGCGCAAAACAGATCTGACTGGAGAAGCGCAGTCAAATCGGGTGTAGCTGCCGGTGAAGATGACCGTGTTATGAAAGCTCAGAGCAGACTCGAGACCCGGAAATCCCGAACAGCGGGAACACCATCCCCTTCTACAGACCTCGTGTGCCCGATATGTAGCAGATGTTTTCGTGCCCGCATTGGCCTGTTCAGCCACATGCGCACCCACACCCAACAGGGAAATCTGTGGCAAGGATGATGTCGGCGGTCCTCATCGACAACGATGGACAGCTGTTATTTGTTCAATGCTTCAGTTCTAATCGATGTGAAAATAAGAATGCTAGCGGTAAGAAGGAGAATAGTTACCTGTGATTTGTGGATCAAAATAAAGAAAATGTGAAATTAAATTGTTTAGAGTCCATCCATCCATCTCACTGATTTGATATACTAAACATAGTTAGGTTTGACATATATTCTTTACACTCATTAGATTTGATATACTAAACATAGTTAGGTTTGACATATATTCTTTACACTCATTAGATTTGATATACTAAACATAGTTAGGTTTGACATATATTCTTTACACTCATTAGATTTTATATACTAAACATAGTTAGGTTTGACATATATTCTTTACACTCATTAGATTTTATATACTAAACATAGTTAGGTTTGACATATATTCTTTACACTCATTAGATTTTATATACTAAACATAGTTAGGTTTGACATATATTCTTTACACTCATTAGATTTTATATACTAAACATAGTTAGGTTTGACATATATTCTTTACACTCATTAGATTTGATATACTAAACATAGTTAGGTTTGACATATATTCTTTACACTCATTAGATTTGATATACTAAACATAGTTAGGTTTGACATATATTCTTTACACTCATTAGATTTTATATACTAAACATAGTTAGGTTTGACATATATTCTTTACACTCATTAGATTTTATATACTAAACATAGTTAGGTTTGACATATATTCTTTACACTCATTAGATTTTATATACTAAACATAGTTAGGTTTGACATATATTCTTTACACTCATTAGATTTTATATACTAAACATAGTTAGGTTTGACATATATTCTTTACACTCATTAGATTTGATATACTAAACATAGTTAGGTTTGACATATATTCTTTACACTCATTAGATTTTATATACTAAACATAGTTAGGTTTGACATATATTCTTTACACTCATTAGATTTTATATACTAAACATAGTTAGGTTTGACATATATTCTTTACACTCATTAGATTTTATATACTAAACATAGTTAGGTTTGACATATATTCTTTACACTCATTAGATTTTATATACTAAACATAGTTAGGTTTGACATATATTCTTTACACTCATTAGATTTTATATACTAAACATAGTTAGGTTTGACATATATTCTTTACACTCATTAGATTTTATATACTAAACATAGTTAGGTTTGACATATATTCTTTACACTCATTAGAATGCTCATCTCTGCTGACGTCATGAGGAAATTTTTTTTTGTTGAAAATTCATTATTGCTTTTTTGTGGTTTGGAGACATTTTTATTGCACATAATAATGGTGACAAGTTTCAAATAAAATTGTGTGTGATATGAAGAAAATGAAGTGAACATTTGTGTGTGATGTGAAGTGAAATGAAGTGAACATTTTCAATAAGATGAAACATGAGATGGTTGGAGTTATATTTTGTGAAGTGAATGGTGACCTAACTTTAAAATGATGAAACTCTAAAAAATTCAGAAATTTACTTTCTTTTAAAAGATATTCGTGAATGCAATATCCGTACACCTGTGTACATACCCATCCATACATTTTCATTTATATACACACACACACACACACACATACACACACACATACACACATATACACATATGTACACACATACACACATACACACACACACATACACATATACACATACACACATACACACACACATGAACACACACATACACACACACATACACACACACACACACACACACACACACACATACACACACCCATATATATATTTGCGAGGCGTGTTGAAATGAAACCGGACCTAACTGCACCAAGTGAATATACGTAGGAAGCGCATGAATGCTGGCAGTGAATGAATGCTGGCAGTGAATGGTGACCTGAATTGCTGCATCGATTTTGACGAAAGCATCTTCTGACGCAACAATATGGGCCTGACCTAGTTACGGAAGATATTTCCTTAGCTCACGTCCTTTTTTTTAACAGCGTTCAGTTCTTCAATGATGTCTTCTACTCACTTTTGTCACCGTACACTGCCCACATTCTGCGATGGATGTCAACTGGTCGAAATCCTTCTGCTGTTAGATACCGAATCACGAAATCATAAACTCTGGACTGATTCGGCTTCACACTTGCCATATTTTCAAAAGTCTGCTGAGAAAACTATGAGTCGGAAGATAATGATATTTTAAAAACTGGCATAACAACGTATGTGCTGTTTTCCCCAGAATTAACCAAATCATGAGCATCGAACGTATGTTTACTTGGTGCAGTTAGGTCCGGTTTAATTTGAACAGACCTCGGACTTGCAGGAAACATTTCACTAATTTCACCCAAATGCGACTTAATGCAAGCCCTTGAATTCACCGTTTTCCTGAAAACACTCGAGCTTCGTCTGGCTAACCAGAAATCTACCACTTATAAAATAAACGCAGCAAACTCAGATAAGTATTTATGGTCGCTTTCTTGTCAAATCTGTTTGCAATCCCTCTTGCTTCTCTTCTTACCTCTTGCTTCTCTTCTTACCTCTTGCTTCTCTTCTTACCTCTTGCTTCTCTTCTTACCTCTTGCTTCTCTTCTTACCTCTTGCTTCTCTTCTTACCTGCTTCCTTCACGTTATTTCGTGGATGTGCTGAGTGCAATTCACGTGGTACCAAAATCCCTACTTGGTGGGCAAATTCGTGTCATAGTTTCCGTGGAATGATCCCCGCCGTTCTTCGAGATTGGACTACCCCTCTCCTTTATAAATGCCACTATCCACGTTTATCCTAACAACTTGCCGCTACAGCATTAGTGGATCTATTAATTCCACCACCACCATTCGGAATCCTGTCTTCCCTCACAATTCTAACTAAAAGTCTTAGGACCATCACGAATGTTTAACATGCCATGGACACGTGACCAACATTTAGAACGAACGTACTAAACTATGGATAATAATGTCGATAATAAACCAGAGTCAGTCTGACCAGCAAACTTGCCCTTGACGTTATTTCAAGACAATAAAAAGTGACATTTAGAAATCATACGGACTTTGTTCTAATGTCATATACAACTCACCTCTGCTAATGACCTATACAACTCACCTCTGCTAATGACCTATACAACTCACCTCTGCTAATGTCCTATACAACTCACCTCTGCTAGTGACCTATACAATTCACCTCTGCTAATGTCCTATACAACTGACCTCTGCTAATGTCCTATACAACTGACCTCTGCTAATGTCCTATACAAATGACCTCTGCTAATGTCCTATACAAATGACCTCTGCTAATGTCCTATATAAATGACCTCTGCTAATGACCTATACAAATGACCTCTGCTAATGACCTATACAACTCACCTCTGCTAATGACCTATACAACTCACCTCTGCTAATGACCTATACAACTCACCTCTGCTAATGACCTATACAACTCACCTCTGCTAATGTCCTATACAACTCACCTCTGCTAGTGACCTATACAATTCACCTCTGCTAATGTCCTATACAACTGACCTCTGCTAATGTCCTATACAACTGACCTCTGCTAATGTCCTATACAAATGACCTCTGCTAATGTCCTATACAAATGACCTCTGCTAATGTCCTATATAAATGACCTCTGCTAATGACCTATACAAATGACCTCTGCTAATGACCTATACAACTCACCTCTGCTAATGACCTATACAACTCACCTCTGCTAATGACCTATACAACTCACCTCTGCTAATGACCTATACAACTCACCTCTGCTAATGACCTATACAACTCACCTCTGCTAATGACCTATACAACTCACCTTTGCTAATGACCTATACAACTCACCTCTGCTAATGTCCTATACAACTCACCTCTGCTAATGTCCTATACAACTCACCTCTGCTAATGACCTATACAACTCACCTCTGCTAATGTCCTATACAACTCACCTCTGCTAATGACCTATACAACTCACTTCTGCTAATGACCTATACAACTCACCTCTGTTTGAGCAACACCTTTGTGTGAGTATGTCTGCCCATCTCCTTGCTCCCTACCAAGTAACAATCAGCTTTCAATGACCTTCTAGGTTCGGGATACTGGTAGAGATTTTCCCTGTGATCCTGCCAGATCCCTGTGGAAACCCTGACCCCGGCATCCCTGACATTGAATTCCTGAACCCAGGATCCCTGACCCCGGGACCCCTGACACTGAATCCCTGACCCCGGGACCACTGACACTGAATCCCTGACCGCGGGACCCCTGACCCCAGGACCCCTGACCCCGGGACCCCTGACACTGAATCCCTGCGCCGGGACCCCTGACACTGAATCCCTGACCCTGGGACCACTGACCATATCACAGTGTAGGGTGTATGGTGTTTGGAGAGTAGCAAATATGGCACCATACCGACTGCGGGTTTTACATTGCTCTGGTGTTTTAGTTCATTATGGATACCGCCAGGCCACAGATTAGCCTAGAATGCACACGTGTTGACGACTTGCACTTGCCTGGCCGGAAACGTGTGGTTTTTTTTCCATTTGGACTAGCTAATTCGTTCATTTGTTCGTTTCCATCTATCTGATTATGCTGGCATGAACATCGTCTATATGAACTGCTACTGCGGTTAAACCTGTGTCATATTTCCACGGTCTAATGAACATGGCTGAACACAAGATTGACGCCCTTTGCCCAAGCTGCAGACAGCGTCAGTTTTGGCGTGATTGTTAGATGTAGACATAACAGACTATAACACGACGCGTGGGAGACATGTCCAACACATAACTCACACACTGAGTGATGTTCCCGCGACCTATTGCGGTTATAGGAAAGGCCAGACACAACGACAGATGCCAAACAACCCCCTTCCTCCCTCATTTCTGCCTTGCAGGATTACTGTTCACGGAACAGGCTTCGGGAGCAAACCCTGAGTGAAAATCTGCTTCCTGTGCTATGTTCAGTCTTCTCGATAATGTCTTGCTTCCGTCCGAAGGTAGCTCAAGACGAGAAAGCGATGTTGAGAAATGACGCAGATGCTTCCTCATTTTAATCAAAAAAAACCTCGTAGGCTATCTATTCCAGTGGACCCAGCAAGAGACAAGACTGTCCACATGGCTGAACAGACAGAGTGGTCTTCATAACATGTGATGGACGAACATCTCCATGGTTTTGTGATGTAGTTTTGGTGTCTGGTGTTGTGATGTAGTTTTAGTGTCTGGTGTTTTGATGTAGTTTTGGTGTCTGGTGTTGTGATGTAGTTGGGGTGTCTGGTGTTGTGATGTAGTTTTGGTGTCTGGTGTTGTCATGTAGTTTTGGTGTCTGATGTTGTGATGTAGTTTTGGTGTCTGGTGTTGTCATGTAGTTTTGGTGTCTGATGTAGTTTTGGTGTCTGGTGTTGTGATGTAGTTTTGGTGTCTGGTGTTGTGATGTAGTTTTGGTGTCTGGTGTTGTGATGTAGTTTTGGTGTCTGGTGTTGGGATGTAGTTACGGTGTTTGGTGTTGTGATGTAGTAAGGGTGTCTGCTGTTGTGATGTAGTTAGGGTGTCTGGTGTTTTGATGTAGTTAGGGTGTCTGGTGTTGTGATGTAGTTAGGGTGTTTGGTGTTTTGATGTAGTTAGGGTGTCTGGTGTTGTTTGTTAGTTGTAGTGTTTGGTGTGGGATGTCGCCATTGTTTATGGTGTATGGTGTTATGCTGTGATTTACAGGGGTATGTTGTTTTTGTGCTTTTGTGTATGGTTATTTGGTGTTATGGTATATGGTGTAATGTTGTTAGTTAAGACGCCAATCCACAGTAAAACATAACAAATCTATAGGCATTATTTGGTGTCGCGGTAAACCCGTTAGAAAACCCGTCCCCTATTCTGTCCTTCCCAAGATCAAGGTAACCACATATACTGTCAACGGGGATGAGATGTTCACACCTACATTGTACCTGTTCATACCTTCATTGAACCTGTTCACACCTTCATTGTACCTATATACACCGTCTTTGTACCTGTTCACACATCATTGTACCTGTTCACACCTTCATTGTACCTGTTCATCCCTTCATTGTACCTGTTCACATCATTGTACCTGTTCACTCCTTCATTGTACCTGTTCACTCCTTCATTGTACCTGTTCACACCTTCATTGTACCTGTTCACATCATCGTTGTACTTTTATTTCTTAATAGTAAGCCAGATACCCATTGACAGCTCGGTTGACTGGAACGTGTCCGCAGCGTGAGTTTCTTCTTCTTCTTCTTCTTCTTCTTCTTCGTACGCAGTCAGACAGTAACCATTATTTTTTCGAAAAAAGCGGCGGTCATCCTGAAGCTGTCGACACTGCCATAGAGCTTCTCTTGTGGTTCCACTAATGATGGCCACATCTGCTCTCTCTGATCCTAGTATGTCGGGCAGTTCTGCAGCAGATGCTGAGCGGTCATTTTCTTGGTACCACATGGGCATTCGTCGGTACCACCTATCTTCAATTTGTTGAATAGGTGGTACCTCAGTCTATTGTGGCCAGTGCGAAGTCTGAAGACAACGACCTGCTCTCTTCTGTTCAACTGGTAATAGGCATCGTTTTTGGTGTAGCCGGTATGTTCAGTTTCCCATTTGGTCATGTATCTGGCTTTAATAAGCCGTTTTGACTCTTCGTACGTCATACTAGTATCTGTTTGTGGTAGTCTTGCACCTTCTTTTGCCAGTCTGTCTGCCTCCTCGTTGCCTTGGATGTTGCAGTGTGATGGGACCCACTGTACCACTACCCTTTTTGGTGCGGACTGCTGGCATAGTTGACAGAGTGCTGCTCTTAAGTCATTAAGCTCAGTGTTTTTCTGACTTTTTAGCGCTGTGACTACGGCCAGAGCATCTGTAAGCAGGACTATATGGCTTTCATTTTCTTTATTTGTCACCATTTCTTCCACTGCCGCCCTCAGTGCCTCTGCCTCCGCTCTGAAATTGCTTGTGTACTTACCAGTAGCGAATGACAGTGTTATTTTTCTGCAATTTGGTAGGTTCAGGAATGCTCCTGCTCTTCCGTTCTGTGTAGTGTCTGTTACAGAACCGTAGATGTATGCATGGGTCCATTCCATGCTTGAGTAGTTTTTCGATATAAAGCTTAGGGTAGTATCTCTCCTTTCTTTTTCAGTCAGGCAGTTTTTGTTTCCAATACCTGGTATGTTTTCTACCACCTCTGGAAATATATCCTGCCTCCGGGTAGGTTTTCGTACAGTAGTGATGGGTTTTGGTGTTGTTAGTGCGTTTATGGGATCTTCATGCATCTTTGCTTTGGCTATTTCTGCAAAGTTTCTCCGCTTTAGTTTGCCAGTTCCCAAATTGTTTAGTCTCTGGTGCATTGGGTGGTCAGTCAGTCTTCGGAGTTTCTCTGACTGCAGCTGGGCTCTGCAGTCTCTTCTATCGGTCATGGGTTGCAGCTTTGTAATCTTTTCAAGTTCTACAATTGGCATTGACTTCATGCCTCCTGTTATAACTCTCATGGCTTGGTTTTGAAGTTTGTTAACTTTATCGAAGTTCGCCTTTGCTGCTGTTGTCCATGCCGAAATGCCATACTCGAGAACTGGTCTCACTCTTCCAGTGTACAGTTTCTTTAGTATACTTTCGTCTGCTCCCCAGCTTGTGCCAGCTAGTTTCCTCATGATTACCATTCTTTCTCTGGCTCTCATTCGGTTTCTCTCGATCTGACTTTTCCATGTCATGCGCCGGTCAAATGTGACTCCCAGATAGTTAGGGTTGTCATTTGGCTGCAGCAATTTGCCCTTTAGACTTGATTTGGTGTTTTGTTGTTTGATTGAAATCGAGAATATTGTGCATGTGGTTTTCTCCTCGTTTATTTTGACCAGCCATGAGTTCGCCCACTCATTAGGGCCTGCTGCATCCGATTTCTTGCTATGGTGAGATTCTTTTCAGAGGTCCACATAGCCAGATCGTCAGCAAACATTGAGCTATGGACTCTCCTTGGTATATTCTCTGTAATGTCGTTTATATATACCAGGAAGAGTGTGGGTGACAGTACTCCCCCTTGGGGTACTCCCTGCTCGAGTGTCACCTTTTAGCTCATCTGCCCTTGTACTTGGACTCTGGCCGTTCTTTGTTTGAGGTAGTGGTTGATCCACTTGTACATTCTCCCACAAACTTCACTTCTCCTTAGCTTGACTCTAAGTTCATCTTTCCAGACTTTGTCAAATGCCTTTTCCAGGTCCACCCAAACAGCTACTGTGTGTTTCTGTGCCTGGTAGGCATCTTCTATTTCCTGGGCTATGAGGATGACCTGGTCCTCAGTGGATCTAGGCTGTCTAAAGACGGCTTGCTGTGGAATTAGTATTCGTTTTTCTTTCAGATGCCACATCAGTCTGGTGTTTATCATACGTTCCATCAGTTTGCCGACACAGCTCAGTAGGCTTATGTGCCTGTATCCATTTGGATCTGTTTTGTCCTTTCCCTTCTTTGGTACTGGTACCAGTATTGCGTCTTTCCATGCCTGGGGTACAATACCCCTTTTCCAGCTTCGGTTCAGGACCGATAGCAGTTTCCTCTTCGCTGTTTGGCCCAGCCCCATCAGCATTTCGTTTGTTATCCCGTATTTTCCGGGAGATTTCCTTTTCTTTAATGTTCTCATGGCCTCTTCCATTTCACTCATTGTTAGTTTGGCCATCATATTCTCTTATGGTGCCGTATTGATGTTGTCGTGCCCCTTTTGCTCTTCACTAATGTCTGCATGCATATCTGCAGGGACCTCGATGTGGTTTTCTTTGGCATAGTGTTCTACAAAAGCGTTTGCGGCTTTTTTCCCTGTGAGCAGGTTTTCGCCCTGCTTGATGGTAATTTGTTTGTTTGAGGGGGTTTCGTCGTTCATGGCTCTGACTAGCTTCCATAGCTTGTTCTCTTCTTTGTCTAGGTTGAGACTTTCCGTTTTGTTTTTCCAGCTCTCTTTTGCTGTTTGGTTGAGAGTGTATTTGTATTTCGACGTGGCGGCTTTGAGGGCGATGTTTGCCTCCATAGATTGTTCTCGCTCTGCCATGTTCCTAGCATTTGTTACTGCATCTTCCGCTTTCTGCAACTCATCATTCCAATAGGGCTTATAGTTTTTCCTTGCCCCTCTTGGGATGGTTTTAGTGGCGGCTTGCATTATTGCCTTGCTTAGGCTCTCCACCATGGGCTTCATTTTGGTGTTTCGTGTGTTGATGGTTTCACACAGCCCATCTATCAGGATTGCAAATCTGTCCCAGTCGGCTCGTTTGTAATTCCAACTTTGGAGCGGTTTTGTTTCCTGTGGGCCTACTTCCATGTCAATGGTTAGCCTGATCGGCCTGTGGTCGCTACCTGCCAGTTGGTTTAGCACCTGGCGGTTTATTTTATGGTGTATGTCCTGTGTGGAGAAGGCCAAATCTGGATTCGATGTGGTATACCATGTTCTAGAATAGAAACTAGGGCTATCCTCCGGCCTATTGATTAGGGAGAGATTTGTATCTATCTCCCAATCTTCCACTTCGTCACCTCTGCTGTCTGTGTCCGAGTATCCCCATCTCTCCGAGAGGCTGTTGAAGTCTCATACTACTATGCAGTTGGAGTCCTTGACGTCCATACTCGAGAGCAGCGTGAGTTTAATTCCGTACCCTTACTGTGAAAATCGAATGCTCTACCACTAGGCTAACCAGAGGCCTCAGAGTAAGTTTGTTTGTCACATCCAGACGCTGACACGTGATCTACACTTGTATGATGAGACGACCCTTGTACACTTGTATGATGAGACGACCCTTGTGCACAAGTACACTTGTATGATGAGACGACCCTTGTGCACAAGTACACTTGTATGATGAGACGACACTTGTGCACAAGTACACTTGTATGAGGAGACGACATTTGTACACCTAGTATACATATTAGAAAAGCTGGGCCAACGCTCAACCAACGTTTTCAGTTCATCTTCCACCATTGAGGTGTAGAGTCTTCTGTTATTTGTTTTAATGTTGATGTTTTTATGTGTTTGCCTCATTAGTTTCTACTTTAGTACTGCCAGCTCCCATCTCAAGACCCGGTAATACAGGGGCGCCAGCTCCCATCTCAAGATCCGGTAATACAGGGGCGCCAGCTCCGATCTCAAGACCCGGTTACACACCGGCGCCTAACTGCCAATTCACAGCAATGGGAGAGTTGTGGCACGCCGAAATCCCGCCGCTATGATCTCAGTGCTGATAGTGTTGTATGTTTAAAGAATCACAGAGCATCTTACGTGAGTCAAATTGGAAACTTTTTAGCACTCGGTAAACAGGGCTCCTCCTGTCTATAATTTGTTGCAAGATTTCTTAATGGCGTAACCAGCATCATCAGTGGTGATCCCCACCTCGTTGGTCCGATTTACCTCTCGCAGCCAGTTTCCAGGACCGGAGCGTGGACGCGCTGGCCGGTCTTGATCAGTATGTCTCACCTGACTCTGATGTTACTCGTCTCTCACCTTGATCAGTATGTCTCACCTGACTCTGATGTTACTCGTCTCCCACCTTGATCAGTATGGTTTACCTGATCCGGACCCCGATGTACTTTTCTCGATCAAACAAGATTAATAGACCAATTCTTACAGCAGCCAAATAATTAATCCACAGAGGACCTGATGAGAACGACATACTCTATTTGGCAATTGGTAAGTTTCCTCATAGGAGCAGGAGAGAATGCCACCAGACGTGTAGCCCAAAACCAGGTGTGGAACGACCAACAAGACGCTGGATCACATTACACTAACCTGAAAGCCATGACTCAGGCAAATATCGAGCCAAGGTACACACACAACAAACTTGCTGAGCAATGAATCCACGGATGCAGTCACCCTGACCCAAGCGAAGAAAACCGGTATAAGGGGGATACAGTATCATAAACATATTCAATAGAGCGAGCAGAGTATGCACAGCAGGGGAAAGGAAGAGATGCAACAAAGATGGGGGTAGCTAGGCTTACAGTAGACACGGTTGTACGGGGTGAAGTTCTGGAGACTTGTAGGAAGCCACAACTTGTTGTGCTGGAGACTTGTAGGAGGCCACAACTTGTTGTGCTGGAGACTTGTACTAGGCTACAATAGGTTGAAGGTTGTTACCCTCCTCTCTGTCGTTTCTTCCTTCACAGTAAGCTATCATACACAGGTGGGTTAACCTGAACGTGCTGTAACAAGAAATGAACTCAGTAACTTGCTCATTCATTACAAGTACTCTACCACTGCAATTTTCAGACACCAAGTTACAAATGTAACTCACTGAAAACATTATTAGATTATGGTGAGATCATGGTGAGATCATAGTCACATCATAGTGAGATCATGGTGAGATCATGGTCAGATCATAGTCACATCATAGTGAGATCATGGTGAGATCATGGTGAGATCATAGTCACGTCATAGTGAGATCATAGTGAGATCATGGTGAGATCATAGTGAGATCATGGTGAGATCAAGATGGGATCATGGTCAGATCATAGTGAGATAATAGTGAGATCATAGTGAGCTCAAGGTGAGATAATGGTGAGATCATGGTGAGATCATGGTGAGATCATGGTGAGATCATGGTGAGATCAACGTGAGATCATAGTGAGATCATGGTGAGATTAAGGTGAGACCATAGTGAGATCATGGTGAGATCATGGTGGGATCATGGTGAGATCATGGTGAGATCATAGTGAGATCAATGTGAGATCATGGTGAGATCAAGGTGAGATCATAGTGAGATCATGGTGAGATCAAGGTGAGACCATAGTGAGATCATGGTGAGATCATGGTGGGATCATGGTGAGATCATGGTGAGATCATAGTGAGATCAATGTGAGATCATGGTGAGATCAAGGTGAGATCATAGTGAGATCATGGTGAGATCAAGGTGAGACCATAGTGAGATCATAGTGAGATCATGGTGAGACCATAGTGAGATTATAGTGAGATCATATTGAGATCATAGTGAGATCATGGTGAGATGATGTGTGGTAGGGTCCAGGTTTAGCTAAGTAGTTTACTATCTAAACACTTACAACATGTATCTATCTACACCACGACACGACTTCAACACAGAAAAATACAGTAAACCCTTTCCTGACCATCAAACAAAACAATATCATTTATCAACATGAAAAATGGTTTCATAATATCAACAAAATGCAAAGCACATCTAAACTAAATAATCGAAATGTGTATATATATATATATATATTGAACTACAATAGGAAGTTTTAAGCACTAACTTTTGATGTTTCCTCTCAGATCTATGCTACCCAGAATACTATGTCTAAACCTACAGCAATAAAACTTCCCACCCTAATAAAAATATTATATCCACAACTTAATGGCTGCAGTCAGCTCGTCGACCTTTTTCTACACTCTTAACACACAATCACAAACTCGTCCTCACGATCGGAATACGTTCTCAGTCTTTCTGTGCATTCAAATATAATCAGATCACTTTCAATCAGGTGAACTGCACATTCACATACAATCGGTTCACGTATGATCATGGGATCTGTGCATTCGTTTGAAATTAGATCCCGTCACATAATCGGCTCACGTACTCACTTGTGATCACGTACTTAGTCGATCTGTGCATTCACGTAATCAGAACACACATCGTTACCAAGGTGTCCTACACTTACAACACACATTCAGATCTCTTACTGTTCACAGTGTGTCCATCATAAATACCTATTGGGGAGGACTGGCTACAACTCAAGATGTATGATGGATTGCAAAGTGACTCTGCAAACTCACTCACTTCAAGACTCGCTTTCTTTATTCCTGACAGCCTGTCAGCTTTCCTCCCAGCCAGTCTCCCTAGTTTTAACCTGCAGAGTAGTTTACAGTCTCACTCAATAACATGTCTGTCCAATGGTCTTCAGTAGGCTGTCTCGCCTAGCCATCACTCCAATTTGGAACTACGCCCAACTAAATTTTATTGTTGCCTATCCACGAGTAACTGTCACTCAAAATGTCGTAGAGGGCGTGGCAGCATCAGACTGGCACCAACCCCCCTCTGCGTCAATTCTGCACGGCAGAGTGGTCAGCTCAAAACACCCACCTCAGTACCAGACAAAGTCTTCTACCTAAACCCAAAGTTTCCTTGATGACCTTGTGTTGAAACGGTGATTAACCTTGACGTGACTTGCGTTCCTCCAACGGATTAAGGAAACTTTTTGTTCTTAGGGTCGTCAGACCAACCTCTCCTGCCCTAAACGCCCATGATCCAGCTAGAACTGTCACACGTGATGATAGCAGGACAAGAAGAAAACAGAAGAAGAACATGGTGATAAGACAAAGAGAACAAGGAGAAAAGAACACGAGAAAAGGACGAAAACAATGACGAGAAGACAAGAACTGAATGATAACAAGACAACAACACAATTAGTCACAGACTAAACTTACTCAACTGTTTGTGTAAATCATCAACTTACTCAACTGTTTAAGTGAATCATCAACTTACTCAACTGTTTGTGTGAATCATCAACTTACTCAACTGTTTAAGTGAATCATCAACTTACTCAACTGTTTGTGTGAATCATCAACTTACTCAACTGTTTGTGTGAATCATCAACTTACTCAACTGTTTAAGTGAATCATCAACTTACTCAACTGTTTAAATGAATCATCAATTTACTCAACTGTTTGTGTGAATCATCAACATATTCAACTGTTTGTGTGAATCATAAACTTACTCAACTGTTTAAGTTCAGGGCTTGGTAGCGGGAGATTGAGAACGTTCAGAGCTTGGTAGCGGGAGATTGAGAACGTTCAGGGCTTGGTAGCGGGAGATTGAGAACGTTCAGAGCTTGCTGGTGGGAGATTGAGAACGTTCAGAGCTTGGTAGCGGGAGATTGAGAACGTTCAGAGCTTGGTAGCGGGAGATTGAGAACGTTCAGAGCTTGGTAGCGGGAGATTGAGAACGTTCAGAGCTTGGTAGCGGGAGATTGAGAACGTTCAGAGCTTGGTAGCGGGAGATTGAGAACGTTCAGAGCTTGGTAGCGGGAGATTGAGAACGTTAAGGGCTTGGTAGAGGGAGTGAGAGAACGTTCAGAGCTTGGTAGCGGGAGATTGAGAACGTTCAGGGCTTGGTAGCGGGAGATTGAGAACGTTCAGGGCTTGGTAGAGAGAGATTGAGAACGTTCAGGGCTTGGTAGCGGGAGATTGAGAGCGTTCAGGGCTTGGTAGCGGGAGATTGAGAACGTTCAGGGCTTGGTAGCGGGAGATTGAGAGCGTTCAGGCCTTCATAGTGGGAGATTGAGAATCTTCCAGATCAACCGGACAATGTCTTCTAACACGGTAAATTGTTGTCAGAATCGGTCTACAACATGGCCACTCAGATACTCCCAGAGAATTAGTATATCTGGTTCATATTGTTGTTGTTGTTAGAATGTTGTTGTTGTTGTTCAAATGTCGTTGTTGTTCGACTATTGTTGTTGTTCAGTTGTTGTTGTTGTTGTTCGACTATTGGTGTTGTTCAGTTGTTGTTGTTCAATTGTTGTTGTTGTTGTTGTTGTTGTTCAATTGTTGTTGTTCAATTGTTATTCTTGTTGTTGTTCGACTATTGTTGTTGTTGTTCAATTGTTGTTGTTGTTGTTGTTCAATTGTTGTTGTTGTTCAATTGTTGTTGTTGTACGATTATTGCTGTTGTTCAATTGTTTGTATTGTTGATGTTCGACTATTGTTGTTGTTCAATTACTGTTGTTGTTGTTCAACTATTGTTGTTGTTGTTCAATTACTGTTGTTGTTGTTGTTCGACTATTGTGGTTGCTGTTCAGTTGTTGTTGTTGTTGTTCGACTATTGTTGTTGTTCAATTATTGTTGTTGTTTAACTATTATTGTTGTTGTTCGATTGTTGTTGTTGTTGCTCAATTATTATTGTTGTTTGATTGTTGTTGTTGTTGTTGTTCAATTGTTGTTGTTGTTGTTCAATTATTGTTGTTGTTGTAGTTCAATTGCTGATGTTGTTGTTCGTATGTTCTGCTCAGCTGATTTAAATGTTGCTGACGTTTCTTTAGTAGCAGTTTACAGTCGCTCCTCTTGACAGGGCTCCTCCTGTCTATAATTTGTTGCAAGATTTCTTAATGGCGTAACCAGCATCATCAGTGGTGATCCCCACCTCGTTGGTCCGATTTACCTCTCGCAGCCAGTTTCCAGGACCGGAGCGTGGACGCGCTGGCCGGTCTTGATCAGTATGTCTCACCTGACTCTGATGTTACTCGTCTCTCACCTTGATCAGTATGTCTCACCTGACTCTGATGTTACTCGTCTCCCACCTTGATCAGTATGGTTTACCTGATCCGGACCCCGATGTACTTTTCTCGATCAAACAAGATTAATAGACCAATTCTTACAGCAGCCAAATAATTAATCCACAGAGGACCTGATGAGAACGACATACTCTATTTGGCAATTGGTAAGTTTCCTCATAGGAGCAGGAGAGAATGCCACCAGACGTGTAGCCCAAAACCAGGTGTGGAACGACCAACAAGACGCTGGATCACATTACACTAACCTGAAAGCCATGACTCAGGCAAATATCGAGCCAAGGTACACACACAACAAACTTGCTGAGCAATGAATCCACGGATGCAGTCACCCTGACCCAAGCGAAGAAAACCGGTATAAGGGGGATACAGTATCATAAACATATTCAATAGAGCGAGCAGAGTATGCACAGCAGGGGAAAGGAAGAGATGCAACAAAGATGGGGGTAGCTAGGCTTACAGTAGACACGGTTGTACGGGGTGAAGTTCTGGAGACTTGTAGGAAGCCACAACTTGTTGTGCTGGAGACTTGTAGGAGGCCACAACTTGTTGTGCTGGAGACTTGTACTAGGCTACAATAGGTTGAAGGTTGTTACCCTCCTCTCTGTCGTTTCTTCCTTCACAGTAAGCTATCATACACAGGTGGGTTAACCTGAACGTGCTGTAACAAGAAATGAACTCAGTAACTTGCTCATTCATTACAAGTACTCTACCACTGCAATTTTCAGACACCAAGTTACAAATGTAACTCACTGAAAACATTATTAGATTATGGTGAGATCATGGTGAGATCATAGTCACATCATAGTGAGATCATGGTGAGATCATGGTCAGATCATAGTCACATCATAGTGAGATCATGGTGAGATCATGGTGAGATCATAGTCACGTCATAGTGAGATCATAGTGAGATCATGGTGAGATCATAGTGAGATCATGGTGAGATCAAGATGGGATCATGGTCAGATCATAGTGAGATAATAGTGAGATCATAGTGAGCTCAAGGTGAGATAATGGTGAGATCATGGTGAGATCATGGTGAGATCATGGTGAGATCATGGTGAGATCAACGTGAGATCATAGTGAGATCATGGTGAGATTAAGGTGAGACCATAGTGAGATCATGGTGAGATCATGGTGGGATCATGGTGAGATCATGGTGAGATCATAGTGAGATCAATGTGAGATCATGGTGAGATCAAGGTGAGATCATAGTGAGATCATGGTGAGATCAAGGTGAGACCATAGTGAGATCATGGTGAGATCATGGTGGGATCATGGTGAGATCATGGTGAGATCATAGTGAGATCAATGTGAGATCATGGTGAGATCAAGGTGAGATCATAGTGAGATCATGGTGAGATCAAGGTGAGACCATAGTGAGATCATAGTGAGATCATGGTGAGACCATAGTGAGATTATAGTGAGATCATATTGAGATCATAGTGAGATCATGGTGAGATGATGTGTGGTAGGGTCCAGGTTTAGCTAAGTAGTTTACTATCTAAACACTTACAACATGTATCTATCTACACCACGACACGACTTCAACACAGAAAAATACAGTAAACCCTTTCCTGACCATCAAACAAAACAATATCATTTATCAACATGAAAAATGGTTTCATAATATCAACAAAATGCAAAGCACATCTAAACTAAATAATCGAAATGTGTATATATATATATATATATTGAACTACAATAGGAAGTTTTAAGCACTAACTTTTGATGTTTCCTCTCAGATCTATGCTACCCAGAATACTATGTCTAAACCTACAGCAATAAAACTTCCCACCCTAATAAAAATATTATATCCACAACTTAATGGCTGCAGTCAGCTCGTCGACCTTTTTCTACACTCTTAACACACAATCACAAACTCGTCCTCACGATCGGAATACGTTCTCAGTCTTTCTGTGCATTCAAATATAATCAGATCACTTTCAATCAGGTGAACTGCACATTCACATACAATCGGTTCACGTATGATCATGGGATCTGTGCATTCGTTTGAAATTAGATCCCGTCACATAATCGGCTCACGTACTCACTTGTGATCACGTACTTAGTCGATCTGTGCATTCACGTAATCAGAACACACATCGTTACCAAGGTGTCCTACACTTACAACACACATTCAGATCTCTTACTGTTCACAGTGTGTCCATCATAAATACCTATTGGGGAGGACTGGCTACAACTCAAGATGTATGATGGATTGCAAAGTGACTCTGCAAACTCACTCACTTCAAGACTCGCTTTCTTTATTCCTGACAGCCTGTCAGCTTTCCTCCCAGCCAGTCTCCCTAGTTTTAACCTGCAGAGTAGTTTACAGTCTCACTCAATAACATGTCTGTCCAATGGTCTTCAGTAGGCTGTCTCGCCTAGCCATCACTCCAATTTGGAACTACGCCCAACTAAATTTTATTGTTGCCTATCCACGAGTAACTGTCACTCAAAATGTCGTAGAGGGCGTGGCAGCATCAGACTGGCACCAACCCCCCTCTGCGTCAATTCTGCACGGCAGAGTGGTCAGCTCAAAACACCCACCTCAGTACCAGACAAAGTCTTCTACCTAAACCCAAAGTTTCCTTGATGACCTTGTGTTGAAACGGTGATTAACCTTGACGTGACTTGCGTTCCTCCAACGGATTAAGGAAACTTTTTGTTCTTAGGGTCGTCAGACCAACCTCTCCTGCCCTAAACGCCCATGATCCAGCTAGAACTGTCACACGTGATGATAGCAGGACAAGAAGAAAACAGAAGAAGAACATGGTGATAAGACAAAGAGAACAAGGAGAAAAGAACACGAGAAAAGGACGAAAACAATGACGAGAAGACAAGAACTGAATGATAACAAGACAACAACACAATTAGTCACAGACTAAACTTACTCAACTGTTTGTGTAAATCATCAACTTACTCAACTGTTTAAGTGAATCATCAACTTACTCAACTGTTTGTGTGAATCATCAACTTACTCAACTGTTTAAGTGAATCATCAACTTACTCAACTGTTTGTGTGAATCATCAACTTACTCAACTGTTTGTGTGAATCATCAACTTACTCAACTGTTTAAGTGAATCATCAACTTACTCAACTGTTTAAATGAATCATCAATTTACTCAACTGTTTGTGTGAATCATCAACATATTCAACTGTTTGTGTGAATCATAAACTTACTCAACTGTTTAAGTGAATCATCAACTTACTCAACTGTTTAAGTGAATCATCAATTTATTCAACTTTTTAAATGAATCATCAACTTATTTAACTGTTTAAGTGAATCATCAACATATTGAACTGTTTAAGTGAATCATCAACTTACTCAACTGTTTGTGTGAATCATCAACTTACTCAACTGTTTAAGTGAATCATCAACTTTTTCAACTGTTTAAGTGAATCATCAACTTATTCAACTGTTTGTGTGAATCATCAACTTATTCAACTGTTTAAGTGAATCATCAACTTATTCAACTGTTTAAGCGAATCATCAACTTACTCAACTGTTTAAGTGAATCATCAACTTATTCAACTGTTTGTGTGAATCATCAACTTACTCAACTGTTTAAGTGAATCATCAACTTATTCAACTGTTTAAGTGAATCATCAACTTACTCAACTGTTTAAGTGAATCATCAACTTACTCAACTGTTTAAGTGAATCATCAACTTACTCAACTGTTTAAATGAATCATCAATTTACTCAACTGTTTGTGTGAATCATCAACTTACTCAACTGTTTGCGGGAGATTGAGAACGTTCAGAGCTTGGTAGCGGGAGATTGAGAACGTTCAGGGCTTGGTAGCGGGAGATTGAGAACGTTCAGAGCTTGGTAGCGGGAGATTGAGAACGTTCAGGGCTTGGTAGCGGGAGATTGAGAACGTTCAGAGCTTGGTAGCGGGAGATTGAGAACGTTCAGGGCTTGGTAGCGGGAGATTGAGAACGTTCAGAGCTTGGTAGCGGGAGATTGAGAACGTTCAGAGCTTGCTGGTGGGAGATTGAGAACGTTCAGAGCTTGGTAGCGGGAGATTGAGAACGTTCAGGGCTTGGTAGCGGGAGATTGAGAACGTTCAGGGCTTGGTAGCGGGAGATTGAGAACGTTCAGGGCTTGGTAGCGGGAGATTGAGAACGTTCAGAGCTTGGTAGCGGGAGATTGAGAACGTTCAGGGCTTGGTAGCGGGAGATTGAGAACGTTCAGAGCTTGGTAGCGGGAGATTGAGAACGTTCAGAGCTTGGTAGCGGGAGATTGAGAACGTTCAGAGCTTGGTAGCGGGAGATTGAGAACGTTCAGAGCTTGGTAGCGGGAGATTGAGAACGTTCAGAGCTTGGTAGCGGGAGATTGAGAACGTTAAGGGCTTGGTAGAGGGAGTGAGAGAACGTTCAGAGCTTGGTAGCGGGAGATTGAGAACGTTCAGGGCTTGGTAGCGGGAGATTGAGAACGTTCAGGGCTTGGTAGAGAGAGATTGAGAACGTTCAGGGCTTGGTAGCGGGAGATTGAGAGCGTTCAGGGCTTGGTAGCGGGAGATTGAGAACGTTCAGGGCTTGGTAGCGGGAGATTGAGAGCGTTCAGGCCTTCATAGTGGGAGATTGAGAATCTTCCAGATCAACCGGACAATGTCTTCTAACACGGTAAATTGTTGTCAGAATCGGTCTACAACATGGCCACTCAGATACTCCCAGAGAATTAGTATATCTGGTTCATATTGTTGTTGTTGTTAGAATGTTGTTGTTGTTGTTCAAATGTCGTTGTTGTTCGACTATTGTTGTTGTTCAGTTGTTGTTGTTGTTGTTCGACTATTGGTGTTGTTCAGTTGTTGTTGTTGTTGTTCAATTGTTGTTGTTGTTGTTGTTGTTGTTCAATTGTTGTTGTTGTTGTTCAATTGTTATTCTTGTTGTTGTTCGACTATTGTTGTTGTTGTTCAATTGTTGTTGTTGTTGTTGTTCAATTGTTGTTGTTGTTCAATTGTTTGTGTTGTTGATGTTCGACTATTGTTGTTGTTCAATTACTGTTGTTGTTGTTCAACTATTGTTGTTGTTGTTCAATTACTGTTGTTGTTGTTGTTCGACTATTGTGGTTGCTGTTCAGTTGTTGTTGTTGTTGTTCGACTATTGTTGTTGTTCAATTATTGTTGTTGTTTAACTATTATTGTTGTTGTTCGATTGTTGTTGTTGTTGCTCAATTATTATTGTTGTTTGATTGTTGTTGTTGTTGTTGTTCAATTGTTGTTGTTGTTGTTCAATTATTGTTGTTGTTGTAGTTCAATTGCTGATGTTGTTGTTCGTATGTTCTGCTCAGCTGATTTAAATGTTGCTGACGTTTCTTTAGTAGCAGTTTACAGTCGCTCCTCTTGACAGGGCTCCTCCTGTCTATAATTTGTTGCAAGATTTCTTAATGGCGTAACCAGCATCATCAGTGGTGATCCCCACCTCGTTGGTCCGATTTACCTCTCGCAGCCAGTTTCCAGGACCGGAGCGTGGACGCGCTGGCCGGTCTTGATCAGTATGTCTCACCTGACTCTGATGTTACTCGTCTCTCACCTTGATCAGTATGTCTCACCTGACTCTGATGTTACTCGTCTCCCACCTTGATCAGTATGGTTTACCTGATCCGGACCCCGATGTACTTTTCTCGATCAAACAAGATTAATAGACCAATTCTTACAGCAGCCAAATAATTAATCCACAGAGGACCTGATGAGAACGACATACTCTATTTGGCAATTGGTAAGTTTCCTCATAGGAGCAGGAGAGAATGCCACCAGACGTGTAGCCCAAAACCAGGTGTGGAACGACCAACAAGACGCTGGATCACATTACACTAACCTGAAAGCCATGACTCAGGCAAATATCGAGCCAAGGTACACACACAACAAACTCGCTGAGCAATGAATCCACGGATGCAGTCACCCTGACCCAAGCGAAGAAAACCGGTATAAGGGGGATACAGTATCATAAACATATTCACTAGAGCGAGCAGAGTATGCACAGCAGGGGAAAGGAAGAGATGCAACAAAGATGGGGGTAGCTAGGCTTACAGTAGACACGGTTGTACGGGGTGAAGTGCTGGAGACTTGTAGGAAGCCACAACTTGTTGTGCTGGAGACTTGTAGGAGGCCACAACTTGTTGTGCTGGAGACTTGTACTAGGCTACAATTTTTTGTGCTGGAAACTTGTACTAGGCTACAGTTTGTTGTGCTGGAGACTTGTAGGACGCCAAAATTTGTTGTG
Source organism: Ariolimax columbianus (assembly GCA_036924085.1). Taxonomy (NCBI): domain Eukaryota; kingdom Metazoa; phylum Mollusca; class Gastropoda; order Stylommatophora; family Arionidae; genus Ariolimax; species Ariolimax columbianus. Next base: position 122,578,722 of record JAVGWX010000005.1, read on the forward strand.
CTGGAGACTTGTACTAGGCTACAATTTATTGTGCTGGAGACTTGTAGGAAGCCACAACTTGTTGTGCTGGAGACTTGTAGGAAGCCACAATTTGTTGTGCTGGAGACTTGTACTAGGCTACAATTTATTGTGCTGGAGACTTGTAGGAGGCCACAACTTGTTGTGCTGGAGACGTGTACTAGGCTACAATTTGTTGAAGGTTGTTACCCTCCTCTCTGTCGTTTCTTCCTTCACAGTTAGCTATCATACACAGGTGGGTTAACCTGAACGTGCTGTAACAAGAAATGAACTCAGTAACTTGCTCATTCATGGCAAGTACTCTACCACTGCAATTTTCAGACACCAAGTTCCAAATCTAACTCACTGAAAACATTATTAGATTATGGTGAGATCATGGTGAGATCATAGTGAAAACTTAGTGAGATCATGGTGAGATCATGGTGACATCATAGTGAGATCATGGTGAGATCATGGTGAGATCATAGTCACATCATAGTGAGATCATGGTGATATCATGGTGAGATCATATTCACATTATAGTGAGATCATAGTGAGATCATAGTGAGATCATGGTGAGATCATAGTGAGATCATAGTAAGATCAAGGTGAGATAATGGTGAGATAATGGTGAGATCATGGTGAGATCATGGTGAGATCATGGTGAGATCATGGTGAGATCAAGGTGAGATCAAGGTGAGACCATAGTGAGATCATGGTGAGATCATGGTGAGATCATGGTGAGATCAAGGTGAGATCAAGGTGAGACCATAGTGAGATCATGGTGAGATAATGGTGAGATCATGGTGAGATCATGGTGAGATCATAGTGAGATCATGGTGAGATCATAGTGAGATCATGGTGAGATGATGTGTGGTAGGGTCCAGGTTTAGCTAAGTAGTTTACTATCTAAACACTTACAACATGTATCTATCTACACCACGACACGACTTCAACACAGAAAAACACAGTAAACCCTTTCCTGACCATCAAACAAAACAATATCATTTATCAACATGAAAAATGGTTTCATAATATCAACAAAATAAAATGCAAAGCACATCTAAACTAAATAATCGAAATGTGTATATATATATATATATATTGAATTACAATAGGAAGTTTTAAGCACTAACTTTTGATGTTTCCTATCAGATCTATGCTACACAGAATACTATGTCTAAACCTACAGCAATAAAACTTCCCACCCTAATAAAAATATTATATCCACAACTTAATGGCTGCAGTCAGCTCGTCGGCTTTTTTCTACACTCTCAACACACAATCACAAACTCGTCCTCGCGATAGAATACGTTCTCAGTCGTTCTGTGCATTCACATATAATCAGATCACTTTCTATCAGGTGAACTGCACATTCACATACAATCGGTGCACGTATGATCAAGGGATCTGTGCATTCGTTTGAAATTAGATCACGTCGCATAATCGGCTCACGTACTCACTTGTGATCACGTACTTAGTCGATCTGTGCATTCACGTAATCAGAACACACATCGTTCCCAAAGTGTCCTGCACGTACAACACACATTCAGATCTCGTCCTTAGGCGATATGTACACTCGTGTAACTATTTAGAACATGCATCGTTCCCAAGGTGTCCTACACTTACAACACACATTCAGATCTCTTACTGTTCACAGTGTGTCCATCATAAACACCTATTGGGAAGGACTGGCTACCACTCAAGATGTATGATGGATTGCAAAGTCACTCTGCAAACTCACTCACTTCAAGACTCGCTTTCAGTATTCCTGACAGCCTGTCAGCTTTCCTCCCAGCCAGTCTCCCTAGTTTTAACCTGCAGAGTAGTTTACAGTCTCACTCAATAACATGTCTGTCCAATGGTCTTCTGTAGGCTGTCTCGCCTAGCCATCACTCCAATTTGGAACTACGCCCAACTAAATTTTATTGTTGCCTATCCACGAGTAACTGTCACTCAAAATGTCGTAGCGGGCGTGGTAGCATCAGACTGGCACCAACCCCCCTCCGCGTCAATTCTGCACGGCAGAGTGGCCAGCTCAAAACACCCACCTCAGTACCAGACAAAGTCTTCTACCTAAACCCAAAGTTTCCTTGATGACCTAGTGTTGAACCGGTGATTAACCTTGACGTGACCTGCGTTCCTCCAACGGATTAAGGAAACCTTTTGTTCTTAGGGTCGTCAGACCAACCTCCCCTGCCCTAAACGCCCATGATCCAGCTAGAACTGTCACACGTGATGATAGCAGGACAAGAAGAAAACAGAAGAAGAACATGGTGATAAGACAAAGAGAACAACGAGAAAAGAACACGAGAAAAGGACGAGAACAATGACGAGAAGACAAGAACTGAATGATAACAAGACAACAACACAATTAGTCACAGACTAAACTTACTCAACTGTTTGTGTGAATCATCAACTTACTCAACTGTTTAAGTGAATCATCAACTTACTCAACTGTTTGTGTGAATCATCAACTTACTCAACTGTTTGTGTGAATCTGAGACCACACAATGACATTGATGTGCCGAGATCTGTGGAGCCTGAAACCACACAATGACATTGATGTACCGAGATCTGAGGAGTATGAGACCACACAATGACATTGATGTACCGAGATCTGTGGAGTATGAGACCACACAATGACATTGATGTACGGAGATGTGTGGAGTCTGAGACCACACAATGACATTGATGTACCGAGATCTGTGGAGTCTGAGACCACACAATGACATTTATGTACCGAGATGTGTGGAAACTGAAATCACACAATGACATTGATGTACCGAGATCTGTGGAGTCTGAGACCACACAATCACATTGATGTACCGAGATCTGTGGAGTCTGAGACCACACAATGACATTGATGTACCGAGATCTGGGTTGTGGAGTCTGAGACCACACAATGACATTGATGTACCGAGATCTGTGGAGTCTGAGACCACACAATGACATTCATGTACCGAGATGTGTGGAGCCTGAAACCACACAATGACATTGATGTACCGAGATCTGTGGAGTCTGAGACCACACTATGACATTGATGTACCGAGATCTGTGGAGTCTGAGACCACACAATGACACTGATGTACTGAGAGGTGTGGAGTCTGAGACCACACAATCACATTGATGTACCGAGATCTGTGGAGTCTGAGACCACACAATGACATTGATGTACGGAGATCTGTGGAGTCTGAGACCACACAATGACATTGATGTACCGAGATCTATGGAATCTGAGAGCACACAATGACATTGATGTACGGAGATCTGTGGAGTCTGAGACCACACAATGACATTGATGTACCGAGATCTGTGGAGTCTGAGACCACATAAAGACATTGATGTACCGAGATCTGTGGAGTCTGAGACCACACTATAACATTGATGTACCGAGATCTGGGGAGTCTGAGACCACACTATGACATTGATGTACCGAGATCTGAGGAGTCTGAGACCACACAATGACATTGATGTACCGAGATGTGTGGAGTCTGAGACCACACAATGACATTGATGTACCGAGATGTGTGGAGTCTGAGACCACACAATGACATTGATGTACCGAGATGTGTGGAGTCTGAGACCATACAATGACATTGATGTACCGAGATGTGTGGAGTCTGAGACCACACAATGACATTGGTGTACCGAGATCTGAGTTGTGGAGAACTGTAAGGGGGATATGCTTAATCTGCTGAAAGTTTGTTAGCGGGAGAAACGTCATCCATGAGAAGCCACATCTAGTATCCATAAGAAGCCACATCTAGTATCCATGAGAAGCCTCATCTAGTATCCATGAGAAGCCTCATCTAGTATCCATGAGAAGCCCCATCTAGTATCCATGAGAAGCCTCATCTAGTATCCATGAGAAGCCTCATCTAGTATCCATGAGAAGCCTCATCTAGTATCCATGAGAAGCTTCATCTAGTATCCATGAGAAGCCTCATCTAGTATCCATGAGAAGCCTCATCTAGTATCCATGAGAAGCCTCATCTAGTATCCATGAGAAGCCTCATCTAGTATCCATGAGAAGCTTTATCTAGTATCCATGAGAAGCCTCATCTAGTATCCATGAGAAGCCTCATCTAGTATCCATGAGAAGCCTCATCTAGTATCCATGAGAAGCCTCATCTAGTATCCATGAGAAGCCTCATCTAGTATCCATGAGAAGCCTCATCTAGTATCCATGAGAAGCCTCATCTAGTATCCATGAGAAGCCTCATCTAGTATCCATGAGAAGCCTCATCTAGTATCCATGAAAAGCCTCATCTAGTATCCATGAGAAGCCTCATCTAGTATCCATGAGAAGCCCCATCTAGTATCCATGAGAAGTATCATCTAGTATCCATGAGAAGCCTCATCTAGTATCCATGAGAAGCCTCATCTAGTATCCATGAGAAGCTTCATCTAGTATCCATGAGAAGCCTCATCTAGTATCCATGAGAAGCCTCATCTAGTATCCATGAGAAGCTTTATCTAGTATCCATGAGAAGCCTCATCTAGTATCCATGAGAAGCCTCATCTAGTATCCATGAGAAGCCTCATCTAGTATCCATGAGAAGCCTCATCTAGTATCCATGAGAAGCCTCATCTAGTATCCATGAGAAGCCTCATCTAGTATCCATGAGAAGCCCAATCTAGTATCCATGAGAAGCCTCATCTAGTATCCATGAGAAGCCTCATCTAGTATCCATGACCACGAGAAGCAAGTATTTACGTGAAGTACACGAAATCGTAAACAATCTTATGATATTGTGTATGTAGAAAGAAAAACATGAATAAATGCTCAACGCACAAGTGAAACGGAACGGCAGTTAGCAGATGGAACGATTAGAAAGATTAGTACCAGGTGGTAAAGGATAGAGCGTGATAATAGCACGTGCAGGTAGCAGACATAATGGGCTGGTGAAAGATGCAGAACTTGTGTTTACTTCCAATTGTACGGACAATCTGGACTATCATCCCGAGATGAATGGGAACATATTTAGAGAGTAGATTGAAAAAAAACTGTTATTCCGTCCTTAGATAGACCCTCATGGCTGATAATGGACAATTCATCATACCATAACTCGGTGACACAAGAAGACAAAATCCTGACATCATCCAGTACAAAAGACCCAATAAAGAAATGGCTCACAAAAGAACACATACCATCTAGCGTAACGTATGTAAAACCTGAATTGTTTTCCCTTGTCAAGCAAACACGAAAGGAAAACATATTTCACATAGACAAGTTGATCTAGGAGCATGGTCATGTGTGTTTGAGACTGCCACCTTATCATTCACACTTAAACCCAGATGTTTGAGACTGCCACCATTCACACTTAAACCCAGTTGTTTGAGACTGCCACCATTCACACTTAAACACAATTGTTTGAGACTGCCACCATTCACACTTAAACCCAACTGTTTGAGACTGCCACCATTCACACTTAAACCCAGTTGTTTGAGACTGCCACCATTCACACTTAAACCCAATTGTTTGAGACTGCCACCATTCACACTTAAACCCAATTGTTTGAGACTGCCACCATTCACACTTAAACCCAACTGTTTGAGACTGCCACCATTCACACTTAAACCCAATTGTTTGAGACTGCCACCATTCACACTTAAACCCAATTGTTTGAGACTGCCACCATTCACACTTAAACCCAACTGTTTGAGACTGCCACCATTCACACTTAAACCGAATTGATCTCGCTTGGGCAAAAGTTAAAGACAAGTAACAGCTGAAAATGAAACTTTCAAACTATACGACATGGGAATTAGGGATTCGTACAGGTTTCACTGAAACATGAGCAGCCTTTGCCAATCAAGCCAACAGTACCTCCTTGAGCGGACCACTAGCTGGGCCCGGTGTGGTCCACTAGCTGGGCCCCGTGTGGTCCACTAGCTGGGCCCGGTGTGGTCCACTAGCTGGGCCCCGTGTGGTCCACTAGCTGGGCCCGGTGTGGTCCACTATCTGGGCTCGGTGTGGTCCACTAGCTGGGCCCGGTGTGATCCACTAGCTAGGCCCGGTGTGGTCCACTATCTGGGCCCGGTGTGGTCCACTATTTGGGCCCGGTTTGGTCCACTAGCTGGGTCCGTTGTGGTCCACTAGCTGAGCTCGGTGTGGTCCACTATCTGATCCCGGTGTGGTCCACTAGCTGTGTCCGGTGCTCCCCGTTTAAACTAACACGGCAATGGCGAACAGCGAGTATCCGGCGCTGACAAACCGAACTCCCGGGGCCTGAAGGGATACAATAGTAGGCTATGGGTGGGGTAACCAAAACAGAAACCCTCTGGAGAGTGTGACCCCTCTGTCAGCTGCGGCAGATGCTGGGCCCACCGGCGCGTGGACATGACCCGATTCCCACCAAGGTCCCACACAGGGAGCTACCCTGGTTAAAAGAAAAGCAACTGAAGCCCGGCAGACAGTGTTTGGATGATCCGGGACATGGATAGGAAGACTCCTAAACTTCCCCCACCGAAGACAAACACAGAGCACGTTTGACCTGGGGAATACAGAGCACGCCTGACCTCGCCTGACCTGGAGAACACAGAGCACGCTTGACCTGGAGAACACAGAGCACGCCTGACCTTTAAAACACAGAGGACGCCTGGCCTGGAGAATACAGAGCACGCCTGACCTGGAGAACACAGAGCACGCCTGACCTTTAAAACACAGAGGACGCCTGGCCTGGAGAACACAGAGCACGCCTGACCTGGAGAACACAGAGCAAGCCCGACCTAGAGAACACAGAGCACGCCTGACCTATAAAACACAGAGCACGCCTACCCTTGAGAACACAGAGCACGCCTGACCTGAAGAACACAGAGCAAGCCTGAGTTGGAGTACACAGAGCACGCCTGACCTGAAGAACACAGAGCACGCCTAACCTAGACAACAATGAGCACGCCTGACGTCGCTTGACCTGGAGAACACAGAGCACGCCGGCCCTCGTCTGACCAAGAGAACACATAGCAAGCCTGACCTAGAGAACACAGAGCACGCCTGACCTGGGGTACACAGAGCACGCCTGACCTGGAGAACACAGAGCACGCCTGACCTAGAGAACACAGTGGACGCCTAACCTAGAGAACACAGAGCACGCCTAGCCTGGAGAGCACACAGCACCCCTGACTTTGAGAACACAGAGCACGCCTGACCTAGAGAACACAGAGCACACCTAATCTAAAGAACACAGAGCACACCTGACCTCGCCTGACCTAGAGAAAACAGAGCACGCATGACCTGAAGAACACAGAGCACACCTGATCTAGCAATGACGACCGAGAACATTCAGAGGCGCACACAAAGAGAGGTAATGAGGCAGATTGGAGGATGTCATGAGGCAGATTGGAGGATGTCATGAGGCAGATTGGAGGATGTCATGAGGCAGATTGGAGGATGTCATGCGGCAGATTGGACGATGTCATGAGGCAGATTGGAGGATGTCATAAGGCAGATTGGAGGATGTCATGCGGCAGATTGGACGATGTCATGAGGCAGATTGGAGGATGTCATAAGGCAGATTGGAGGATGTCTTGAGGCAGATTGGAGGATGTCATCACAAACCAGTTATGATCACAATTGAGGATTCAGAACTAGCCATAAACAGAAAAAAGAGCAGACTGGAACCTCTACAAGAAATTAACTGAAGACAAATTAACAACACCCTTCACTTCAATCAATGTCAGACAAAACACTACAACACTTCCAAACATCGATCAATGGTAGACAATACACTACAACACCTTTCACATCAATCAATGTCAAACAAAACACTACAACACTTCCAAACATCGATCAATGTCAGACAATACACTACAGCACCTTTCACATCAATCAATGTCAGACAAAACACTACAACACTTCCAAACATCGATCAATGGCAGACAAAACACTACAACACGCTTTACATCAATCAATGTCAAACAAAACACTACAACACTTCCAAACATCGATCAATGGCAGACAAAACACTACAACACGCTTTACATCAATCAATGTCAGACAAAACACTACAACACACTTCACATCAATCAATGTCAGACAAAACACTACAACACTTCCAAACATCGATCAATGGTAGACAATACACTACAACACCTTTCACATCAATCAATGTCAAACAAAACACTACAACACTTCCAAACATCGATCAATGTCAGACAATACACTACAGCACCTTTCACATCAATCAATGTCAGACAAAACACTACAACACTTCCAAACATCGATCAATGGCAGACAAAACACTACAACACGCTTTACATCAATCAATGTCAAACAAAACACTACAACACTTCCAAACATCGATCAATGGCAGACAAAACACTACAACACGCTTTACATCAATCAATGTCAAACAAAACACTACAACACTTCCAAACATTGATCAATATCAGACAAAACACTACAACACACTTCACATCAATCAATGTCAGACAAAACACTACAACACACTTCACATCAATCAATGTCAGACAAAACACTACAACACGCTTTACATCAATCAATGTCAAACAAAACACTACAACACTTCCAAACATCGATCAATGTCAGACAAAACACTACAACACACTTCACATCAATCAATGTCAAACAAAACACTACAACACTTCCAAACATCGATCAATGGCAGACAAAACACTACAACACGCTTTACATCAATCAATGTCAAACAAAACACTACAACACTTACAAACATCATCACAGCGGCAGCGGAAAAATCTATTACCACGAGGCAGAGGACAGAATTATAAACCTATTTAGACTAGGGAGCTACAAGAACTGCATGACAGGGCTACCAAAGCAAGAACCACTATGGAGCAAGATCCATCAGACTTTAACTTCACAGAACACAACAAACAGCAAGCTATATACAAGAACGAAAAACTCACGTGTGTCAGAAAAGGTTGGCAGGACAAAACCGTATCCCTCAACATGGAGAAAGTCACCACATCCCTCAACGTGGAGAAAGACACCAGAAAACTTTGGAGTCTGGTGAGGAGCCTAAATGAGGAGAACACCATCAGCCATGCAAAAACGGTACTTGAAGAGAGTGTGGAGACATATACAGGAAAACTTGAAGAGAGTGTGGAGACATACAGGAAAACTTGAAGAGAGTGGACAGACATATACAGGAAAACCTGAAGAGAGTGGCCAGACATATACAGGAAAACCTGAAGAGAGTGACGAGACATATACAGGAAAACTTGAAGAGAGTGGGGAGAGACATACAGGAAAACTTGAAGAGAGTGACGAGACATATACAGGAAAACCTGAAGAGAGTGACGAGACATATACAGGAAAACTTGAAGAGAGTGACGAGACATATACAGGAAAACCTGAAGAGAGTGGCCAGACATATACAGGAAACTTGAAGAGAGTGGAGAGACATACAGGAAAACTTGAAGAGAGTGACGAGACATATACAGGAAAACCTGAAGAGAGTGACGAGACATATACAGGAAAACTTGAAGAGAGTGACGAGACATATACAGGAAAACCTGAAGAGAGTGGCCAGACATATACAGGAAACTTGAAGAGAGTGGAGAGACATACAGGAAAACTTGAAGAGAGTGACGAGACATATACAGGAAAACCTGAAGAGAGTGGCCAGACATATACAGGAAACTTGAAGAGAGTGGAGAGACATACAGGAAAACTTGAAGAGAGTGTGGAGACATATACAGGAAAACTTGAAGAGAGTGGGGAGACATACAGGAAAACTTGAAGAGAGTGTGGAGACATATATAGGAAACCTGAAGAGAGTGTGGAGACATATATAGGAAACCTGAAGAGAGTGTGGAGACATATATAGGAAACTTGAAGAGAGTGACGAGACATATAGAGGAAACTTGAAGAGAGTGTGGAGACATATATAGGAAACCTGAAGAGAGTGTGGAGACATATATAGGAAACCTGAAGAGAGTGTGGAGACATATATAGGAAACTTGAAGAGAGTGACGAGACATATAGAGGAAACTTGAAGAGAGTGTGGAGACATATATAGGAAACCTGAAGAGAGTGTGGAGACATATATAGGAAAACTTAAAGAGAGTGTGGAGACATATATAGGAAACCTGAAGAGAGTGTGGAGACATATATAGGAAAACTTGAAGAGAGTGTGGAGACATACAGGAAAACTTGAAGAGAGTGTGGAGACATACAGGAAAACTTGAAGAGAGTGTGGAGACATACAGGAAAACTTGAAGAGAGTGTGGAGACATACAGGAAAACTTGAAGAGAGTGTGGAGACATACAGGAAAACCTGAAGAGAGTGGCCAGACATATACAGGAAACGTGAAGAGAGGGGAGAGACATACAGGAAAACGTGAAGAGAGGGGAGAGACATATACAGGAAAACGTGAAGAGAGGGGAGAGACATACAGGAAAACAAGCAGCCAATCTTCTTGCTGCGGGTTTTGCAAAAGACACCAAAATAAACATGCCCAAGGTTAGAGAGGTGGAAAATGAACTAAAAAAGAGAAGGAAAAGGAAAGAAAACAATGAGGATGAAATAAACAAGCTTTTCAGCATCCACGAATTGAATTGGGCAATAGGAAAACTTAGGATGAAAAAGGCACCTGGGTCCGACGCAATAACAAATGAAATGATTTCACACTTGGGACCAATAGGCAGACAGCGATTCCTGGACCTGATAAACCAATCGTGGACTCAAGGATTGTTCCCAAATGAATGGAAGGAGGCAGAAATAATCCCAATCCTCAAGAAGGGAAAACCAAAAGAAAACAAAACAAGCTATCGTCCAATCAGCCTCCTAAGCTGTCTGGGAAAGACAATGGAAAGGCTAGTGAACAATAGAATGCTAACTTTCCTTGAGAAAAACAAAATCCTGGACGAGTGTCAGTCTGACTATAGAAAATACAGGCGTACCGACGACCAGACCGCTTATCTGACCCAGGAAATCGAAGATGCCTTTCAGAGGAAATGCAAACTATTGGTCACCTTCTTTGACCTGACTAAAGCTTTTGACAAAGTCTGGAAGAAAGGACTAATGTTAAAATTAGTGGGCTGCGGAATAAGGGGGAAAATACTTGATTGGATCACAGACTACCTCCACTCACGGTGTGCGAGAGTCAGACTGGATCAAAGACTGCCTCCACTCACGATGTGCGAGAGTCAGACTGGATCAAAGACTACCTCCACTCACGACGTGAGAGAGTCAGGCTGGATCAAAGACTACCTCCACTCACGATGTGTGAGATTCAGACTGGATCAAAGACTACCTCCACTCACGATGGGCGAGAGTCAGGCTGTAAGAACACAGGAGCAAAATGGTTAAACTGCATGAGGGGGTTCCCCAGGGAGGATCACTATCCCCTACCTTGTTTATCATCTTCATTAATGATCTGCTAAACCAGTTCAGACCACACATCCACAAGGCACTCTATGCGAACGACCTGGCCATATGGACCCAGGCAGAAAACATTGGAACCACAAAAGCAAGGTTAAGGAAGAAATAAATCCTTAAAGAAATGGGCAGACTCATGGGGTATCACAATAAACAAAAGCAATACCCTCTCAACACTCTTCTCGCTCTCTACAAAGCCAGAGCAGGTCGACCTATATTTAGAAAACAGCCTACTTTGTAGAGAAAACAATCCTACATACCTAGGGATGAGATATGACAAAAGATTAACATGGGGCCCACACATAGAGGATACTCAAAAGAAGGCCACACTCAGACTAAGGCTGATGAAAAAACTGGCAGGGACAAATTGGGGAGCAGATGCAACACAACAGTCAGACAGGTCTACACCGGATACATAAGGCCAACGCTGGAATATGGCATGGGTGCCTATGCAACAGCGGCAAAGACCAACCTACATAACCTAGACAGGGCACAGAATACAGGACTCCGAATAAACATCCAATGCATAGAAAAGTCAATAAATTAACACAAAATCGCATAAAAAGAACAAGATTCAATCATCTATCAAAATCCCTTACAGCCAGGAACAGTGACATAATATCAAAATGTCCAACGACATGGGAAATGATACAAGTATATGAAAATACAGACCAACAGCCCAACTTCACGGTGGAAGCGAAAACACAAGGTATCGATAGAAAGGTGGAAGAATCAGGCCATGTATTGAGAGGAAAAACCACAAAGCATATTGGAGACGCCTATCCTCAACTCAACCCATGAGGACGCACATTTACACAGATGGATCATCAGAGGAAGCATTGGGGAAAGGAAGGGCGGGACTCGTCATATTTCTACAGGATGGAACCGTCATTGGAAGAGAACCACGAGACAGTATGGAAAAGAACTCATATGCCAGCTAAACAAACTCTCAGACCACAATAAAATCACCCTCCAGTGGATTCCAGCTCACTGCGGCCTACCTGGGAATGAATGGGCGGACAGGCTAGCCAGGGAGGGAAGACAAAGAGAACAATTCACCAACCCAGTGTCACTGCCAAAAGTCAAGGCAAACATCCAAAGAAAATATAAACAACAGTGGATAGAGAGAACAAACAGTAAATACCCACAGGACCCAATCAATTGACTGAATAAGAAACAGTATACCACAATTTTTCGCCTCAGAACAGGTCATTATAGACTAAATGCACACATGCATAAAATGAAAGCAGCACAGACTGCACAAAGCACATGTCAGAGATGACCCCAGACTCCAGAACACATCCTGCAAACATGTCCACTGCACCAAGACTCCCGTGAGAAGACCTGGCCCGAGGAGAGAATCATACAAGACAAACTGTGGGGAACCATTGAGGACCTGCGACTGATGTGTCACTTCATGGAGGCAGCCCATCTGGTGGCATCAAACGAGCGTACATTACCGAATGCAAAGAAGAAGAAGAAGAAGAAACTAGGTGATTTGAAAGAACATATGCCACCTTATCAAATTTAAACAAAGATTATTGCACTAAATGTGAGGACCACGTCTTGAAAGAGAAACAAAGATTATTGCACTAAATATGAGGACCACGTCTTGAAAGAGAAACAAAGATTATTGCACTAAATATGAGGACCACGTCTTGAAAGAGGAACAAAGATTATTGCACTAAATATGAGGACCACGTCTTGAAAGAGAAACAAAGATTATTGCACTAAATATGAGGACCACGTCTTGAAAGAGAAACAAAGATTATTGCACTAAATATGAGGACCACGTCTTGAAAGAGAAACAAAGATTATTGCACTAAATATGAGGACCACGTCTTGAAAGAGGAACAAAGATTATTGCACTAAATATGAGGACCACGTCTTGAAAGAGAAACAAAGATTATTGCACTAAATATGAGGACCACGTCTTGAAAGAGAAACAAAGATTATTGCACTAAATATGAGGACCACGTCTTGAAAGAGAAACAAAGATTATTGCACTAAATATGAGGACCACGTCTTGAAAGAGAAACAAAGATTATTGCACTAAATATGAGGACCACGTCTTGAAAGAGAAACAAAGATTATTGCACTAAATATGAGGACCACGTCTTGAAAGAGGAACAAAGATTATTGCACTAAATATGAGGACCACGTCTTGAAAGAGAAACAAAGATTATTGCACTAAATATGAGGACCACGACTTGTAGAGAAACAAAGATTATTGCACTAAATATGAGGACCACGTCTTGAAAGAGAAACAAAGATTATTGCACTAAATATGAGGACCACGTCTTGAAAGGGAAACAAAGATTATTGCACTAAATATGAGGACCACGTCTTGAAAGAGGAACAAAGATTATTGCACTAAATATGAGGACCACGTCTTGAAGGAGAAACAAAGATTATTGCACTAAATATGAGGACCACGTCTTGAAAGAGGAACAAAGATTAATGCACTAAATATGAGGACCACGTCTTGAAAGAGAAACAAAGATTATTGCACTAAATGTGAGGACCACGTCTTGAAAGAGGAACAAAGATTATTGCACTAAATGTGAGGACCACGTCTTGAAAGAGAAACAAAGATTATTGCACTAAATATGAGGACCACGTCTTGAAAGAGGAACAAAGATTATTGCACTAAATATGAGGACCACGTCTTGAAAGAGAAACAAAGATTATTGCACTAAATATGAGGACCACGTCTTGAAAGAGAAACAAAGATTATTGCACTAAATATGAGGACCACGTCTTGAAGGAGGAACAAAGATTATTGCACTAAATATGAGGACCACGTCTTGAAAGAGAAACAAAGATTATTGCACTAAATATGAGGACCACGTCTTGAAAGAGGAACAAAGATTATTGCACTAAATATGAGGACCACGTCTTGAAAGAGAAACAAAGATTATTGCACTAAATATGAGGACCACGTCTTGAAAGAGAAACAAAGATTATTGCACTAAATATGAGGACCACGTCTTGAAAGAGGAAGCAGGCTATTGGAAAAAAAGAAAGACTGTCGTTCGTTCAACTGAGAGCAGCATTTAGGTCGGGGGAGATTGGACTAGTCATTCTAAGAACAAAGGTGGCCTGAATGTGTACCAAGGTCAATCACCGTCTCCATACTTGGGCGAAAAAAGGAAACGGGGGGTTTAGGTGGTCTGGTACAGGGGGCGGCGGTGTTCGGATTTGGGCTTTCAAATTGGCATAGTGGGGGTGGTGACAGTCAGATGCTGCCACGACCGACTACGACATTTAAAGTGATTGGGATTCGGGGATTCTCATCTAATTTTAATTAGTTGAGGTAGTTCCAGATTAGAGTGAGGGTTAAGTCAGATAACCAACAGGTCCATAGGAAAGCCATGTTGTTGCTTGCGGATATAACATACTTTGCGAAGATGAACACAGGAGGCTGGCTAGGAGATGGACTGTCAGGAGTCTGTGAGTGGGTGAGTTTGCAGGGTGACTGGACCAGCATACACTCGAGTTTTGACCAATCGCTCTTTAAGTGTTTATGTTAATCACCCTGTGAACAATAAGAGATCTGAATGTGTGTCGTGTGTGTCGTGTGTGTCGTGTGTGTAGGACACTTTGAGAACCGATTCTATGGGGATGTATAGATCACATGATTGAAGGTGATCTGATTATGTGTGAATGCACAGATCCACTGAGTACGTAATCCGATAGTGAGGACGAGTTTGTGATTGTATGTTGAGTGTGCAGATAAGGGAGTGCAACGGCAGGAGCCTGGGTATCATGTCCTTGGAGGATTCATCAAAGGCTAGGGTTTTAAACCTCTGATTGTAGTTCAATATATGTATTATGATTATTTTGTTCAGATGTACTTTGTGTTTGTTTTAGTTAATATTGTTTTGTTTTAACAATTAATACATTGATGCTTGTATTATATCAAGATTAGTGTTTACTGTTATATTTACTGTGTGAAATCGTGTCGTGGTGTGGGTACATGTTGTAACTCTTTAGATAAGTAAACTACTCAGCTAAACCTAGACTCTACCACATGTTGTAACTCTTTAGATAAGTAAACTACTCAGTTAAACCTATACTCTATCACATATCTTATTTTGGTCCGAGTGACCAGGATATCTTTGATAGGTTAAGGACTAGGCAACTCTAAACGCCTTACACTGCCACAATTTGTTGGAATCGCCCGTCTCTGATTGTAAAAAATTAAATTACATATTTCTTTTCTCAGAAATATAAGTTTCCATTTCCTTGGCAAAACGGTCCCTTTCAGGGCCATCCCAATCAGATAGAAGATGGGTTCCAGAACTGGTCACCCCAGCTAGAAGATGGCTCTCAGAACTGGCCACACCAATCAGCTAGAAGATGGAACTCAGAACTGATCACACCAGCTAGAAGATGGATCTCAGAACTGGTCACCCCAGCTAGAAGATGGATCTCATAACTGGTCACCCCAGCTAGAAGATGGGTCTAAGAACTGGTCACCCCAGCTAGAAGATGGATCTCACAACTGGTCACCCCAATCAGCTAGAAGGTGGATCTCAAAACTGGTCACCCCAATCAGCTAGAAGATGGATCTTAGAACTGGTGACCCCAGCTAGAAGATGTATCTCAGAACTGGCCACCCCAGCTAGAAGATGGATCTCAGAACTGTTCACCCCAATCAGCTAGAAAGTGGATCTCAAAACTGGTCACCCCAATCAGCTAGAAGATGGATCTTAGAACTGGTGACCCCAGCTAGAAGATGTATCTCAGAACTGGCCACCCCAGCTAGAAGATGGATCTCAGAACTGGTTACCCCAATCAGCTAGAAGATGGATCTCAGAATTGGTCACCCTAATCAGCTAGAAGATGGATCTCAGAACTGACCACCCCAATCAGCTAGAAGATGGATCTCAGAACTGGTCACCCCAATCAGCTAGAAGATGGATCTCAGAACTGGCCATCCCAGCTAGAAGATGAATCTCAGAACTGGGAACCCCAGCTAGAAGATGGATCTCAGAACTGGTCACCCCAGCTAGAAGATGGATCTCAGAAATGGACACCCCAGCTAGAAGATGGGTCTCAGAACTGGTCACCCCAATCAGCTAGAAGATCGATCTCAGAACTGGCCAACCAAACTAGAAGATGAATCTCAGAACTGGTCACGCCAATCAGCTAGATGATGGATCTCGGAACTGGGCACCCCAGCTAGAAGATGGATCTCAGAACTGGGCACCCCAGTTAGAAGATGGATCTCAGAACTGGGCACCCCAGCTAGAAGATGGATCTCAGAACTGGGCACTCAAGCTAGAAGATGGATCTCAGAACTGGTCACCCCAATCAGCTAGAATATGAATCTCAGAATTGGGCACCCCAGCTAGAAGATGGATCTCAGAACTGGTCTCCCCAATCAGCTAGAAGATGGATCTCAGAACTGGGCACCCCAGCTAGAAGATGGATCTCAGAATTGGGCACCTCAGCTAGAAGATGGATCTCAGATCTGGTGACCCCAATCAGCTAGTAGATGGATCTCAGAACTGGGCACCTCAGCTAGAAGATGGATCTCAGAACTGGTCACCCCAATCAGCTAGAAGATGGATCTCAGAACTGGTCACCCCAATCAGCTAGAAGATGGATCTCAGAACTGGTCACCCCAATCAGCTAGAAGATGGATCTCAGAACTGGTCACCTCAATCAGCTAGAAGATGGATCTCAGAACTGGTCACCCCAGCTAGAAGATGGATCTCAGAACTGGTCACTCTAGCTAGAAGATGGATCTCAGAACTGGTCACCCCAGCTAGAAGATGGATCTCAGAACTGGGCACCTCAGCTAGAAGATGGATCTCAGAACTGGTCACCCCAATCAGCTAAAAGATAGATCTCAGAACTGGTCACCCCAGCTAGAAGATGGATCTCAGAACTGGTCCCCCCAATCAGCTAGAAGATGGATCTCAGAACTGGTCACCCCAATCAGCTAGAAGATGGATCTCAGAACTGGTCGATCCCAATCAGCTAGAAGATGGATCTCAGAACTGGTCACCCCAGCTAGAAGATGGATCTCAGAACTGGTCCCCCCAATCAGCTAGAAGATGGATCTCAGAACTGGTCCCCCCAATCAGCTAGAAGATGGATCTCAGAACTGGTCCCCCCAATCAGCTAGAAGATGGATCTCAGAACTGGTCACCCCAATCAGCTAGAAGATGGATCTCAGAACTGGTCACCCCAGCTAGAAGATGGATCTCAGAACTGGTCCCCCCAATCAGCTAGAAGATGGATCTCAGAACTGACCACCCCAATCAGCTAGAAGATGGATCTCAGAACTGATCAGCCCAGCTAGAAGATGGATCTCAGAACTGGTCACCCCAGCTAGAAGATGGATCTCAGAACTGGTCACCCCAGCTAGAAGATGGATCTCAGAACTGGTCCCCCCAATCAGCTAGAAGATGGATCTCAGAACTGGTCACCCCAATCAGCTAGAAGATCTCAGAACTGAATTATAACCATTTATTGTTTGTTCCAGCATCGATTCACAAAACTAGACCAATCCATCTGAAGTATGTACTTCATATTTTATATATATCATGTGCTTGTACATCTTCACACATGCATTCTACGAAATGCGCAGTTACTTCTTACAGTACCTACAAGACATGAACTACAGTAAACAGGACATATTTGTGTTTACTAATGTAGAAAATCTCATGCAATTGGAGAGATGCCTTTGCCTACAGAAAGACAATTCTTTTTAAAGTACGATAAATTATTTTCTGCAGGGACAAACAAATAATTTGCTAACAAACATCAAAGGAACTAGCTGTTTTAAGAAAACAGCATTACCTGAGAAAATGTACATTATAAAATCGTTGGGACATTGCAAAAATAAGACCACGTGCATAGATTCAGGCAAGGTTTATTGAGATATTAGACGGATGATTGACGGAAATCATTGTGAAACGGACTACTGTCAACACACACGAGTACACGAAATTATAACAAACAGGGAGTGCCCCAGCACATTGAATGCTCACTTCAGTGTGCCTGGACATGCATCAAGAACACGCTTAGTTGAGACAATATCAGGTCAACAGCTCACCTCCATAGGATGTTGAGCTAACGTTACGAGTCATTGCACAGCACAGCATAGCACAGCACAGCGCAGCATAGCACAGCACAGCACAGCGTAGCACAGCACAGCTACAAGATAAAGGATGTTGATAAGGAACACTCCCCCCCCCCCCCCCCCAACAGACGCGCGCACATAATTGGTGCTTTCAATAAAGGTACACACTTTTCTGCCAAACCTAAGCGGCATTAAATTAACAGAAAGAACCAGCTTCACATTACGTTCAACCGCTGGACACAAGACAACCAAGAACATGAGATCAATAACGTTAGAGACAAGACAGACAGGGACCTTAGATCAAAAACGCTGGAGACCAGACAACCTGAGACCAGACCAACAGGGACCTAAGATAAATATCGCTGGAGACCAGACAGACAGGGACCTTAGATCAGTAACGCTAGAGACAAGGCAGATAAGGACCTGAGATCAATATCACTGGAGACCAGAGACCTGAGATCAATCACGCTGGAGACCAGACAGACAGGGACCTTAAATCAATAACGCTAGAGACGAGACAGATAAGGACCTGAGATCAATATCTCTGGACACCAGACAAGGACCTGATATCAATAATTCTGGACACCAGACAAGGACCTGAGATCAATAACTCTGGACACCAGACAGACAGGGACCTGAGAACAATAACGCTGGACACCAGACAGGGACCTGAGAACAATAACGCTGGACACCAGACAGGGACCTCAGACCGCTGCTATTTTTAGTTCCACTGTGATGTTTGTGTGTAATTTCTATAAACAATATATTTCCGATATGGGTATTATTCCTTTAACCGATTCTATTCATTTCGCGGATTGTATTCCTTTCTCCAATTCTATTCGTTTCACCGATTCTATTTATTTCACTGATTCTATTCCTTTCACCTTTCTATTCCTTTCACCGATTCTATTCCTTTCACCGATTCTATTTCTTTCATCGATTCTATTCCTTTAATCGATTCTATTCCTTTCACCAATTCTATTCCTTTCACCAATTCTATTCCTGCTCTGTTTGACCCACCTGTGTGTACAAATAAAAGCTATAGTTGAATGTCAGGTGCAGGCTGACGCCGGTTCACTGCACATCGTCTTCTGCCGTATTGTCTGCAGCTCCCTCCTCAGGGTCATCTTCACTTAACGCCACGAGTGAATGATCGGGGGGTTACTTTTTAAAAAATGATAACTTCAAAACAGGTTTCATCTGCCTAAATGATGACGCCTGGAAAACACAGATCACCCGATTCGTTAGAGCGGAACAAAGAATATGACAGGTGTTTGCTGTTTTGCACGCTGTAAGCGATTCTGGGAACAGCGGACACAGTTTTCGCAAAACATACTTCTAACAATCACCACAACCGGTTAAATCGTTAACATTTTCATCACAATGTCTGGTTATAGAAGTTGTGTCACATCAGTTGTAGTCGGCGTAATGTTAACTTTGGACATTTGCAAGACTAATACGTTGAGCATAGATAGACTTCTATAAACACCTCATCGAATACATAGACTTCTACAAACAGCTCAGCATAGACTTCTACAAACAGCTCAGCTAATACATAGACTTCTACAAACACCTCAGCATAGACCTCTACAAACAGCTAATCTAATACATAGACTTATATAAACACCTCATCTAATACATAGACTTCTACAAACAGCTCAGCTAATACATAGACCTCTACAACCAGCTCAGCTAATACATAGACCTCTACAACCAGCTCAGCTAATACATAGACCTCTACAACCAGCTCAGCTAATACATAGACCTCTACAACCAGCTCAGCTAATACATAGACCTCTACAAACAGATCAGCTTATATGGACGGGACTTGTTGTTTGAATGCTGAACCAGGTCTACTTATATCTTGGTCACGTGAACCATGTTTACAGTATTCGTGTTCAGGGGCCGTGTAAGGTTGTGGGTTAGAGTGTTTCCACCCCTAATACTGAACGTCACGACTTCAACATAGAAAACATAGCATTAGCTACGGTGACATGATGGGACGGGCCAATCACGACTGGATCAATGCACATCTGGCAAGGATGGAACCAGTAATTGAGGTCTTCAACTTTTATTTGTAAAGTGCCCAAACTGAAAGGATACGTGCTGCATGAGGAACGCCAGGGCAACAATGAACGCCCCATTATTATGTAGACCTGGGAAATTAGGAAGCCGTTATACTTAGGTAGACTTTCGGAGAAAATCGCCAACATTTAATTACACTTAAGAGAAAAGTCGCTAAAGTTAGGTAGACTTCTGAAGAAAGTCGCTAAAGTTAGATAGACTTTCGGAGAAAGTCGCCAACATTAATTACACATAAGAGGAAAGTCGCTAAAGTTAGGTAGACTTCTAAAGAAAGACTCTAAAGTTAGGTACTCTTCTGGTGAAAGTCGCTAACGTTAGGTAGACGTCTGGAGAAAGCGCTAAAGTTATGTAGACTTCTCAAGAAAGTCGCTAAAGTTAGGTAGACTTCTGGAGAAAATCGCTAAAGTCAGTTTCACTTAAGAAGGAAACCGCTAAAGCTAGGTAGACTTGAGGAGGAAGTCGCTAAAGTTTGGTAGACTTAAGGAGAAAGTCGCTAAAGTCGGATAGACTTGTGGACAAAGTCGCTAAAATTAGGTAGACGTCTGGAGAATGTCGCTAAAAGTAAGTAGACTTGTGGAGAAAGTCGCTAAAGTCATGTAGACTTTTAGAGAATGTCACACAAGTTAAGTAGACTTCAGAAGAAATTCGCTAAAGTTAGAAAGACTTCTTGAGAAAGTCGCTAAAGTTAGGTAGACTTCTGGAGAAAATCGCTAAAGTTAAGTAGACTTGAGTAGAAAGTCGCTAAAGTTCGGTAGACTTCGGGAGAAAGTCGCTAAAAGTAGGTAGACTTGAGCAGAAAGTCGCAAAAGTCATGCAGACTTCTAACGAAAGTCACACAAGTTAGGTAGACTTCTGGATAAAGTCGTTAAGGTTAGGTCGACGTCTGGAGAAATTCGCTAAAGTTAGGTAGACTTCTGGAGAAAGTCAACGAGCAGACTCAAAAGCCCGCAGACTTTCTGAAAAAATTCAGAACTTTTATGGATACTAATTGCAGCTGTAGCACGCTGGATGTACACACTTTTGATGTCCCCTTTCTCTCGTTCTCTCTCTTTCTCTTAAGGACCCTTTCCTTCTGAATCAGTTTAAATGTCAATCTTCTTCAATCTGGGGATCGCCATCACACGACAACAGTCGCACCCTCAGACAAGTGGTCAATGATTTCAAGATCTGCCATCTTGACTTTCATGACTTGTATTTTGGGGACAACACAAATGGGTAGTGGGGAAAATGGATAGCGGGGACAAATGGATAACGGAGACAAATGGATGGCGGGGGCAGATGGATAGCGGAGACAAATGGATGGCGGGGGCAGATGGATAGCGGAGACAAATTGATAGCAGGGACAAATGGATAGCGGAGACAAATGGATAGCGGACAGAAATGGATAGCGGAGACAAATGGATAGCGGAGACAAATGGATAGTGGGAACAAATGGATGGCGGAGACAAAACAAATGAATAGCACGGACAAATGGATAGTGGAGACAAATTGATAGCAGGGACAAATGAATAGCGGAGATAAATGGATAGCAGAGAAAAATGGATAGCGGGGGCAGATGGATAGCGGAGACAAATGGATAGCAGGGACAAATGGATGGCGGAGACAACATAAATGGATAGCAGAGACAAATGGATAGCGGAGACAACATAAATGGATAGCAGAGCCAAATGGATAGCGGAGACAACATAAATGGATAGCAGAGACAAATGGATAGCGGAGACAACATAAATGGAAAGCAGAGACAAATGGATAGCGGAGACAACATAAATGGATAGCGGAGACAACATAAATGGATAGCAGAGACAAATGGATAGCGGAGACAACATAAATGGATAGCGGGGACAAACGCGACACAAAACTGAAGAAATATCAAACATAAATATTTGAATTTAATGGAGCGAAATGTTCAAAATAAGCACACATATTATTATGTTAGGATCGTTACAGATCTAATTCAATAGCAAATGTTCAAAATATTTGTGATGGGAACACCAGTCAATCGTTGGAGTGGTTCATCGAGGAGGACATGGCAGGACAGGACAGGACAAGACAGCCCCATTGGAACCTTCTGAGCATGTCTTACAAGGCAACAAGAGGGTTGTGTGCGTGGCTAACATCCTCATAACGTGTACCTTACAACTACTGAAACTGTCACATGAGAATATTCTCAAACAGGTTTCCCATTGAGGGGCCCATCTGTGGGGGCAGCACATGAAGTGAATTCATTGAGCGACATTTATGGTCATGGTTGAAGAGAAACCAGATACACCCCCCCCCCCCCCTCCCCCAAGGCCTATCACGTGCGCTCTCCACGTTTTGATGTGAGCATTTCCGGGTTGCGTTTTCTTCTTCTTTTCGGTGTCCTGTTTGTGCCTTCCAGCGTCAGGTAATGAATTATGAAGAGGTTTCTTGACCGGGCCCTAGTATGTGCTTGTGTCTTTCAGCGTCAGGTTATGAAGAGGTTTCTTGATCGGGCCCTAGTTTGGGATTGTGCCTTTCAGCGTCAGGTTATGAAGAGGTTTCTTGATCAGGCCCTAGTATGTGATTGTGCCTTCCAGCGTCAGGTTTTGAAGAGGTTTCTTGACCGGGCCCTAGAATGTGATTGTGCCTTCCAGCGTCAGGTAATGAAGAGGTTTCTTGATCGGGCCCTAGTATGTGATTGTGCCTTCCAGCGTCAGGTTATGAAGAGGTTTCTTGACCGGGCCCTAGTATGTGCTTGTGCCTTTCAGCGTCAGGTTATGAAGAGGTTTCTTGACCGGGCCCAAGTATGTGATTGTGCCTTCCAGCGTCAGGTTATGAAGAGGTTTCTTGACCGGGCCCTAGTATGTGCTTGTGCCTTTCAGCGTCAGGTTATGAAGAGGTTTCTTGATCGGGCCCTAGTACGTGATTGTGCCTTCCAGCGTAACTCTTCATAACCTCCAACAGTGCAGCTGATAGAGTCCAAGACCAGATTGTTCAGTATTTATCTGGATACAAGAAGAGTCACTGTAACCTGCTAACAGACATTAGGGGAAAAACCAAGTCTGAGTGGCATCTACAAGAACAACTGAAGTCTAGATGTACAATCTGAAGACAAATAGAAGACAAGCAGAAGACAAACATGCCTTAACTCAAACCATACTAAATGTAGAAAAACATGTCTCAAACTAAACTATACAAACTGGAGATAAACATGCCTCAAACTGTTCCTAAAACGATACACATATTTCAAACTATACTAATTGTGTACAAACAGGACTCAAACTGTTCATAAAGAAGATAGTGAGAAAAAATAAATGAAAAAAAATTATTGAAGTTGATTAAAATTAAATTTAATCAAAATGTTTAAATGGGTCTAGTCAGATACCGCACCGAGACGAGAACACAAACAAAACCGGCGTTACGACCAATATGCCTTCATCAGGAACACCAAATAACAACAGTACTGAATTAGCAAATCATAGAAGAGGGGATAAATACATGTATGGCGGATGGCATCATGTAAGGAAAAGAAGGGTCTACTTATCTGATATAGAGTCTCACATGGCGACGTATCGAGACAAATGCTTGGCTCGAAGATATAGGCAGTGTGCCGATAAGGTAGCCAGGAGAACGTGAGTGGGACAGGGACGGAGGAGCCAGTGGCGACCTAATACGGAAAAGACAAAATAGGGATCCAAGTGGCGGGAACAAACAGAAAGTGATATAAGCTAGGGGGAGAGGGGGGGGGGGGGATATGGCTTGTCTAAGTTGGGGCGGGGGGGGGGGGGGGCAAACAGATGGGTGACAGTATGAGATTTTAAGAAAAGGTATGGAAGATATACATGCCATGTGGTTGGAGGCAACCCATGCTGGAGATAAGTCTATTCTCAAGGACGAACCGATGACGATCGTCAGAGAAGCAAGAAACTAGACCAGTGACACTAACGTCAGCCCTACCCCGGTGTCAGAGAAGCACGAAACTAGACCAGTGACACTAACGTCAGCCTTACCCCGGTGTCAGAGAAGCAGGAAACTAGACCAGTGACACTAACGTCAGCCTTACCCCGGTGTCAGAGAAGCAAGAAACTAGACCAGTGACACTAACGTCAGCCCTACCCCGGTGTCAGAGAAGCAAGAAACTAGACCAGTGACACTAACGTCAGCCTTACCCCGGTGTCAGAGAAGCAAGAAACTAGACCAGTGACACTAACGTCAGCCCTACCCCGGTGTCAGAGAAGCAAGAAACTAGACCAGTGACACTAACGTCAGCCCTACCCCGGTGTCAGAGAAGCACGAAACTAGACTAATTACACTAACGTCAGCCTTACCCCGGTGTCAGAGAAGCAAGAAACTAGATCAGTGACACTAACGTCAGCCCTATTCCGGTGTCAGAGAAGCAAGAAACTAGACCAGTGACACTAACGTCAGCCCTACCCCGGTGTCAGAGATGCACGAAACTAGACTAATTACATTAACGTCAGCCTTACCCCGGTGTCAGAGAAGCAAGAAACTACATCAGTGACACTAACGTCAGCCTTACCCCGATGTCAGAGAAGCAAGAAACTAGACCAGTGACACTAACGTCAGTCAGCCCTACCCCGGTGTCAGAGAAGCAAGAAACTAGATAAGTTACACTAACGTCAGCCCTACCCCGGTGTCAGAGAAGCAAGAAACTAGACCAGTGACACTAACGTCAGCCCTACCCCGTTTTCAGAGAAGCAAGAAACTAGACCAGTGACACTAACGTCAGCCTTACCCCGGTGTCAGAGAAGCAAGAAACTAGACCAGTGACACTAACGTCAGCCTTACCCCGGTGTCAGAGAAGCAAGAAACTAGATCAGTGACACTAACGTCAGCCTTACCCTGGTGTCAGAGAAGCAAGAAACTAGATAAGTGACACTAACGTCAGCCTTACCTCGGTGTCAGAGAAGCAAGAAACTAGACCAGTGACACTAACTTCAGCCTTACCGCGGTGTCACAGAAGCAAGAAACTAGACCAGTGACACTAACGTCAGCCCTACCCCAGTGTCAGAGAAACAAGAAACTAGACCAGTGACACTAAAATCAGCCTTACCGCGGTGTCACAGAATCAAGAAACTAGACCAGTGACACTAACGTCAGCCCTACCCCGGTGTCAGAGAAACAAGAAACTAGACCAGTGACACTAACGTCAGCCTTACCCCGGTGTTACAGAAGCAAGAAACTAGACCAGTGACACTAACATCAGCCTTACCGCGGTGTCACAGAAGCAAGAAACTAGACCAGTGACACTAACTTCAGCCTTACCCCGGTGTCACAGAAGCACGAAACTAGACCAGTGACACTAACGTCAGCCTTACCCCGGTGTCAGAGAAGCACGAAACTAGACCAGTGACACTAACTTCAGCCTTACCCCGGTGTCAGAGAAGCACGAAACTAGACCAGTGACACTAACGTCAGCCTTACCACAGTGCTCAGGACCCATTTCCGATATGGGTATTATTCATTTAACTGATTCTATTCATTTCGCGGATTGTATTCCTTTCTCCAATTCTATTCGTTTCACCGATTCTATTTATTTCACTGATTCTATTCCTTTCACCTTTCTATTCCTTTCACCGATTCTATTCTTTTCACCGATTCTATTCCTTTCACCAATTCTATTCCTGCTCTGTTTGACCCACCTGTGTGTACAAATAAAAGCTATAGTTGAATGTCAGGTGCAGGCTGACGCCGGTTCACTGCACAACGTCTTCTGCCGTATTGTCTGCAGCTCCCTCCTCAGGGTCATCGTCACTTAACGCCACGAGTGAATGATCAGGGGGTTACTTTTAAAAAAATGATAACTTCAAAACAGGTTTCATCTGCCTAAATGATGACGCCTGGAAAACACAGATCACCCGATTCGTTAGAGCGGAACAAAGAATATGACAGGTGTTTGCTGTTTTGCACGCTGTAAGCGATTCTGGGAACAGCGGACACAGTTTTCGCAAAACATACTTCTAACAATCACCACAACCGGTTAAATCGTTAACATTTTCATCACAATGTCTGGTTATAGAAGTTGTGTCACATCAGTTGTAGTCGGCGTAATGTTAACTTTGGACATTTGCAAGACTAACACGTTGAGCATAGATAGACTTCTATAAACACCTCATCTAATACATAGACTTCTACAAACAGCTCAGCATAGACTTCTACAAACAGCTCAGCTAATACATAGACTTCTACAAACACCTCAGCATAGACCTCTACAAACAGCTAATCTAATACATAGACTTATATAGACACCTCATCTAATACATAGACTTCTACAAACAGCTCAGCTAATACATAGACCTCTACAACCAGCTCAGCTAATACATAGACCTCTACAACCAGCTCAGCTAATACATAGACCTCTACAACCAGCTCAGCTAATACATAGACCTCTACAACCAGCTCAGCTAATACATAGACCTCTACAAACAGATCAGCTTATATGGACGGGACTTGTTGTTTGAATGCTGAACCAGGTCTACTTATATCTTGGTCACGTGAACCATGTTTACAGTATTCGTGTTCAGGGGCCGTGTAAGGTTGTGGGTTAGAGTGTTTCCACCCCTAATACTGAACGTCACGACTTCAACATAGAAAACATAGCATTAGCTACGGTGACAT
This sequence comes from Ariolimax columbianus, assembly GCA_036924085.1. Taxonomy (NCBI): domain Eukaryota; kingdom Metazoa; phylum Mollusca; class Gastropoda; order Stylommatophora; family Arionidae; genus Ariolimax; species Ariolimax columbianus. The sequence goes on from JAVGWX010000005.1 coordinate 122,605,872, forward strand.
GATGGGACGGGCCAATCACGACTGGATCAATGCACATCTGGCAAGGATGGAACCAGTAATTGAGGTCTTCAACTTTTATTTGTAAAGTGCCCAAACTGAAAGGATACGTGCTGCATGAGGAAGGCCAGGGCAACAATGAACGCCCCATTATTATGTAGACCTGGGAAATTAGGAAGCCGTTATACTTAGGTAGACTTTCGGAGAAAATCGCCAACATTTAATTACACTTAAGAGAAAAGTCGCTAAAGTTAGGTAGACTTCTGAAGAAAGTCGCTAAAGTTAGATAGACTTTCGGAGAAAGTCGCCAACATTAATTACACATAAGAGGAAAGTCGCTAAAGTTAGGTAGACTTCTAAAGAAAGACTCTAAAGTTAGGTACTCTTCTGGTGAAAGTCGCTAACGTTAGGTAGACGTCTGGAGAAAGCGCTAAAGTTATGTAGACTTCTCAAGAAAGTCGCTAAAGTTAGGTAGACTTCTGGAGAAAATCGCTAAAGTCAGTTTCACTTAAGAAGGAAACCGCTAAAGCTAGGTAGACTTGAGGAGGAAGTCGCTAAAGTTTGGTAGACTTAAGGAGAAAGTCGCTAAAGTCGGATAGACTTGTGGACAAAGTCGCTAAAATTAGGTAGACGTCTGGAGAATGTCGCTAAAAGTAAGTAGACTTGTGGAGAAAGTCGCTAAAGTCATGTAGACTTTTAGAGAATGTCACACAAGTTAAGTAGACTTCAGAAGAAATTCGCTAAAGTTAGAAAGACTTCTTGAGAAAGTCGCTAAAGTTAGGTAGACTTCTGGAGAAAATCGCTAAAGTTAAGTAGACTTGAGTAGAAAGTCGCTAAAGTTCGGTAGACTTCGGGAGAAAGTCGCTAAAAGTAGGTAGACTTGAGCAGAAAGTCGCAAAAGTCATGCAGACTTCTAACGAAAGTCACACAAGTTAGGTAGACTTCTGGATAAAGTCGTTAAGGTTAGGTCGACGTCTGGAGAAATTCGCTAAAGTTAGGTAGACTTCTGGAGAAAGTCAACGAGCAGACTCAAAAGCCCGCAGACTTTCTGAAAAAATTCAGAACTTTTATGGATACTAATTGCAGCTGTAGCACGCTGGATGTACACACTTTTGATGTCCCCTTTCTCTCGTTCTCTCTCTTTCTCTTAAGGACCCTTTCCTTCTGAATCAGTTTGAATGTCAATCTTCTTCAATCTGTGCATCGCCATCACACGACAACAGTCGCACCCTCAGACAAGTGGTCAATGATTTCAAGATCTGCCATCTTGACTTTCATGACTTGTATTTTGGGGACAACACAAATGGGTAGTGGGGAAAATGGATAGCGGGGACAAATGGATAACGGAGACAAATGGATGGCGGGGGCAGATGGATAGGGGAGACAAATGGATGGCGGGGGCAGATGGATAGCGGAGACAAATTGATAGCAGGGACAAATGGATAGCGGAGACAAATGGATAGCGGACAGAAATGGATAGCAGAGACAAATGGATAGCGGAGACAAATGGATAGTGGGAACAAATGGATGGCGGAGACAAAACAAATGAATAGCACGGACAAATGGATAGTGGAGACAAATTGATAGCAGGGACAAATGAATAGCGGAGATAAATGGATAGCAGAGAAAAATGGATAGCGGGGGCAGATGGATAGCGGAGACAAATGGATAGCAGGGACAAATGGATAGCGGAGACAACATAAATTGATAGCAGAGACAAATGGATAGCGGAGACAACATAAATGGATAGCAGAGCCAAATGGATAGCGGAGACAACATAAATGGATAGCAGAGACAAATGGATAGCGGAGACAACATAAATGGAAAGCAGAGACAAATGGATAGCGGAGACAACATAAATGGATAGCGGAGACAACATAAATGGATAGCAGAGACAAATGGATAGCGGAGACAACATAAATGGATAGCGGGGACAAACGCGACACAAAACTGAAGAAATATCAAACATAAATATTTGAATTTAATGGAGCGAAATGTTCAAAATAAGCACACATATTATTATGTTAGGATCGTTACAGATCTAATTCAATAGCAAATGTTCAAAATATTTGTGATGGGAACACCAGTCAATCGTTGGAGTGGTTCATCGAGGAGGACATGGCAGGACAGGACAGGACAGGACAGCCCCATTGGAACCTTCTGAGCATGTCTTACAAGGCAACAAGAGGGTTGTGTGCGTGGCTAACATCCTCATAACGTGTACCTTACAATTACTGAAACTGTCACTTGAGAATATTCTCAAACAGGTTTCCCATTGAGGGGCCCATCTGTGGGGGCAGCACATGAAGTGAATTCATTGAGCGACATTTATGGTCATGGTTGAAGAGAAACCAGATACACCCCCCCCCCCTCCCCCAAGGCCTATCACGTGCGCTCTCCACGTTTTGATGTGAGCATTTCCGGGTTGCGTTTTCTTCTTCTTTTCGGTGTCCTGTTTGTGCCTTCCAGCGTCAGGTTATGAAGTGGTTTCTTGACCGGGCCTTTGTATGTGATTGTGCCTTTTAGCGTCAGGTTATGAAGAGGTTTCTTGACCGGGCCCTAGTTTGGGATTGTGCCTTTCAGCGTCAGGTTATGAAGAGGTTTCTTGATCAGGCCCTAGTATGTGATTGTGCCTTCCAGCGTCAGGTTTTGAAGAGGTTTCTTGACCGGGCCCTAGAATGTGATTGTGCCTTCCAGCGTCAGGTAATGAAGAGGTTTCTTAATCGGGCCCTAGTATGTGATTGTGCCTTCCAGCGTCAGGTTATGAAGAGGTTTCTTGACCGGGCCCTAGTATGTGCTTGTGCCTTTCAGCGTCAGGTTATGAAGAGGTTTCTTGATCGGGCCCTAGTACGTGATTGTGCCTTCCAGCGTAACTCTTCATAACCTCCAACAGTGCAGCTGATAGAGTCCAAGACCAGATTGTTCAGTATTTATCTGGATACAAGAAGAGTCACTGTAACCTGCTAACAGTCATTAGGGGAAAAACCAAGTCTGAGTGGCATCTACAAGAACAACTGAAGTCTAGATGTACAATCTGAAGACAAATAGAAGACAAGCAGAAGACAAACATGCCTTAACTCAAACCATACTAAATGTAGAAAAACATGTCTCAAACTAAACTATACAAACTGGAGATAAACATGCCTCAAACTGTTCCTAAAACGATACACATATTTCAAACTATACTAATTGTGTACAAACAGGACTCAAACTGTTCATAAAGAAGATAGTGAGAAAAAATAAATGAAAAAAAATTATTGAAGTTGATTAAAATTAAATTTAATCAAAATGTTTAAATGGGTCTAGTCAGATACCGCACCGAGACGAGAACACAAACAAAACCGGCGTTACGACCAATATGCCTTCATCAGGAACACCAAATAACAACAGTACTGAACTAGCAAATCATAGAAGAGGGGATAAATACATGTATGGCGGATGGCATCATGTAAGGAAAAGAAGGGTCTACTTATCTGATACAGAGTCTCACATGGCGACGTATCGAGACAAATGCTTGGCTCGAAGCTATAGGCAGTGGGCCGATAAGGTAGCCAGGAGAACGTCAGTGGGACAGGGACGGAGGAGCCAGTGGCGACCTAATACGGAAAAGACAAAATAGGGATCCAAGTGGCGGGAACAAACAGAAAGTGATATAAGCTAGGGGGAGAGGGGGGGGGGGATATGGCTTATCTAAGTTGGGGCGGGGGGGGGGGGCAAACAGATGGGTGACAGTATGAGATTTTAAGAAAAGGTATGGAAGATATACATGCCATGTGGTTGGAGGCAACCCATGCTGGAGATAAGTCTATTCTCAAGGACGAACCGATGACGATCGTCAGAGAAGCAAGAAACTAGACCAGTGACACTAACGTCAGCCCTACCCCGGTGTCAGAGAAGCACGAAACTAGACCAGTGACACTAACGTCAGCCTTACCCCGGTGTCAGAGAAGCACGAAACTAGACCAGTGACACTAACTTCAGCCTTACCCCGGTGTCAGAGAAGCACGAAACTAGACCAGTGACACTAACGTCAGCCTTACCACAGTGCTCAGGACCCATTTCCGATATGGGTATTATTCATTTAACTGATTCTATTCATTTCGCGGATTGTATTCCTTTCTCCAATTCTATTCGTTTCACCGATTCTATTTATTTCACTGATTCTATTCCTTTCACCTTTCTATTCCTTTCACCGATTCTATTCTTTTCACCGATTCTATTCCTTTCACCAATTCTATTCCTGCTCTGTTTGACCCACCTGTGTGTACAAATAAAAGCTATAGTTGAATGTCAGGTGCAGGCTGACGCCGGTTCACTGCACAACGTCTTCTGCCGTATTGTCTGCAGCTCCCTCCTCAGGGTCATCGTCACTTAACGCCACGAGTGAATGATCAGGGGGTTACTTTTAAAAAAATGATAACTTCAAAACAGGTTTCATCTGCCTAAATGATGACGCCTGGAAAACACAGATCACCCGATTCGTTAGAGCGGAACAAAGAATATGACAGGTGTTTGCTGTTTTGCACGCTGTAAGCGATTCTGGGAACAGCGGACACAGTTTTCGCAAAACATACTTCTAACAATCACCACAACCGGTTAAATCGTTAACATTTTCATCACAATGTCTGGTTATAGAAGTTGTGTCACATCAGTTGTAGTCGGCGTAATGTTAACTTTGGACATTTGCAAGACTAACACGTTGAGCATAGATAGACTTCTATAAACACCTCATCTAATACATAGACTTCTACAAACAGCTCAGCATAGACTTCTACAAACAGCTCAGCTAATACATAGACTTCTACAAACACCTCAGCATAGACCTCTACAAACAGCTAATCTAATACATAGACTTATATAAACACCTCATCTAATACATAGACTTCTACAAACAGCTCAGCTAATACATAGACCTCTACAACCAGCTCAGCTAATACATAGACCTCTACAACCAGCTCAGCTAATACATAGACCTCTACAACCAGCTCAGCTAATACATAGACCTCTACAACCAGCTCAGCTAATACATAGACCTCTACAAACAGATCAGCTTATATGGACGGGACTTGTTGTTTGAATGCTGAACCAGGTCTACTTATATCTTGGTCACGTGAACCATGTTTACAGTATTCGTGTTCAGGGGCCGTGTAAGGTTGTGGGTTAGAGTGTTTCCACCCCTAATACTGAACGTCACGACTTCAACATAGAAAACATAGCATTAGCTACGGTGACATGATGGGACGGGCCAATCACGACTGGATCAATGCACATCTGGCAAGGATGGAACCAGTAATTGAGGTCTTCAACTTTTATTTGTAAAGTGCCCAAACTGAAAGGATACGTGCTGCATGAGGAAGGCCAGGGCAACAATGAACGCCCCATTATTATGTAGACCTGGGAAATTAGGAAGCCGTTATACTTAGGTAGACTTTCGGAGAAAATCGCCAACATTTAATTACACTTAAGAGAAAAGTCGCTAAAGTTAGGTAGACTTCTGAAGAAAGTCGCTAAAGTTAGATAGACTTTCGGAGAAAGTCGCCAACATTAATTACACATAAGAGGAAAGTCGCTAAAGTTAGGTAGACTTCTAAAGAAAGACTCTAAAGTTAGGTACTCTTCTGGTGAAAGTCGCTAACGTTAGGTAGACGTCTGGAGAAAGCGCTAAAGTTATGTAGACTTCTCAAGAAAGTCGCTAAAGTTAGGTAGACTTCTGGAGAAAATCGCTAAAGTAAGTTTCACTTAAGAAGGAAACCGCTAAAGCTAGGTAGACTTGAGGAGGAAGTCGCTAAAGTTTGGTAGACTTAAGGAGAAAGTCGCTAAAGTCGGATAGACTTGTGGACAAAGTCGCTAAAATTAGGTAGACGTCTGGAGAATGTCGCTAAAAGTAAGTAGACTTGTGGAGAAAGTCGCTAAAGTCATGTAGACTTTTAGAGAATGTCACACAAGTTAAGTAGACTTCAGAAGAAATTCGCTAAAGTTAGAAAGACTTCTTGAGAAAGTCGCTAAAGTTAGGTAGACTTCTGGAGAAAATCGCTAAAGTTAAGTAGACTTGAGTAGAAAGTCGCTAAAGTTCGGTAGACTTCGGGAGAAAGTCGCTAAAAGTAGGTAGACTTGAGCAGAAAGTCGCAAAAGTCATGCAGACTTCTAACGAAAGTCACACAAGTTAGGTAGACTTCTGGATAAAGTCGTTAAGGTTAGGTCGACGTCTGGAGAAATTCGCTAAAGTTAGGTAGACTTCTGGAGAAAGTCAACGAGCAGACTCAAAAGCCCGCAGACTTTCTGAAAAAATTCAGAACTTTTATGGATACTAATTGCAGCTGTAGCACGCTGGATGTACACACTTTTGATGTCCCCTTTCTCTCGTTCTCTCTCTTTCTCTTAAGGACCCTTTCCTTCTGAATCAGTTTGAATGTCAATCTTCTTCAATCTGTGCATCGCCATCACACGACAACAGTCGCACCCTCAGACAAGTGGTCAATGATTTCAAGATCTGCCATCTTGACTTTCATGACTTGTATTTTGGGGACAACACAAATGGGTAGTGGGGAAAATGGATAGCGGGGACAAATGGATAACGGAGACAAATGGATGGCGGGGGCAGATGGATAGGGGAGACAAATGGATGGCGGGGGCAGATGGATAGCGGAGACAAATTGATAGCAGGGACAAATGGATAGCGGAGACAAATGGATAGCGGACAGAAATGGATAGCAGAGACAAATGGATAGCGGAGACAAATGGATAGTGGGAACAAATGGATGGCGGAGACAAAACAAATGAATAGCACGGACAAATGGATAGTGGAGACAAATTGATAGCAGGGACAAATGAATAGCGGAGATAAATGGATAGCAGAGAAAAATGGATAGCGGGGGCAGATGGATAGCGGAGACAAATGGATAGCAGGGACAAATGGATAGCGGAGACAACATAAATTGATAGCAGAGACAAATGGATAGCGGAGACAACATAAATGGATAGCAGAGCCAAATGGATAGCGGAGACAACATAAATGGATAGCAGAGACAAATGGATAGCGGAGACAACATAAATGGAAAGCAGAGACAAATGGATAGCGGAGACAACATAAATGGATAGCGGAGACAACATAAATGGATAGCAGAGACAAATGGATAGCGGAGACAACATAAATGGATAGCGGGGACAAACGCGACACAAAACTGAAGAAATATCAAACATAAATATTTGAATTTAATGGAGCGAAATGTTCAAAATAAGCACACATATTATTATGTTAGGATCGTTACAGATCTAATTCAATAGCAAATGTTCAAAATATTTGTGATGGGAACACCAGTCAATCGTTGGAGTGGTTCATCGAGGAGGACATGGCAGGACAGGACAGGACAGGACAGCCCCATTGGAACCTTCTGAGCATGTCTTACAAGGCAACAAGAGGGTTGTGTGCGTGGCTAACATCCTCATAACGTGTACCTTACAATTACTGAAACTGTCACTTGAGAATATTCTGAAACAGGTTTCCCATTGAGGGGCCCATCTGTGGGGGCAGCACATGAAGTGAATTCATTGAGCGACATTTATGGTCATGGTTGAAGAGAAACCAGATACACCCCCCCCCCCCCCCCTCCCCCAAGGCCTATCACGTGCGCTCTCCACGTTTTGATGTGAGCATTTCCGGGTTGCGTTTTCTTCTTCTTTTCGGTGTCCTGTTTGTGCCTTCCAGCGTCAGGTTATGAAGTGGTTTCTTGACCGGGCCTTTGTATGTGATTGTGCCTTTTAGCGTCAGGTTATGAAGAGGTTTCTTGACCGGGCCCTAGTTTGGGATTGTGCCTTTCAGCGTCAGGTTATGAAGAGGTTTCTTGATCAGGCCCTAGTATGTGATTGTGCCTTCCAGCGTCAGGTTTTGAAGAGGTTTCTTGACCGGGCCCTAGAATGTGATTGTGCCTTCCAGCGTCAGGTAATGAAGAGGTTTCTTAATCGGGCCCTAGTATGTGATTGTGCCTTCCAGCGTCAGGTTATGAAGAGGTTTCTTGACCGGGCCCTAGTATGTGCTTGTGCCTTTCAGCGTCAGGTTATGAAGAGGTTTCTTGATCGGGCCCTAGTACGTGATTGTGCCTTCCAGCGTAACTCTTCATAACCTCCAACAGTGCAGCTGATAGAGTCCAAGACCAGATTGTTCAGTATTTATCTGGATACAAGAAGAGTCACTGTAACCTGCTAACAGTCATTAGGGGAAAAACCAAGTCTGAGTGGCATCTACAAGAACAACTGAAGTCTAGATGTACAATCTGAAGACAAATAGAAGACAAGCAGAAGACAAACATGCCTTAACTCAAACCATACTAAATGTAGAAAAACATGTCTCAAACTAAACTATACAAACTGGAGATAAACATGCCTCAAACTGTTCCTAAAACGATACACATATTTCAAACTATACTAATTGTGTACAAACAGGACTCAAACTGTTCATAAAGAAGATAGTGAGAAAAAATAAATGAAAAAAAATTATTGAAGTTGATTAAAATTAAATTTAATCAAAATGTTTAAATGGGTCTAGTCAGATACCGCACCGAGACGAGAACACAAACAAAACCGGCGTTACGACCAATATGCCTTCATCAGGAACACCAAATAACAACAGTACTGAACTAGCAAATCATAGAAGAGGGGATAAATACATGTATGGCGGATGGCATCATGTAAGGAAAAGAAGGGTCTACTTATCTGATACAGAGTCTCACATGGCGACGTATCGAGACAAATGCTTGGCTCGAAGCTATAGGCAGTGGGCCGATAAGGTAGCCAGGAGAACGTCAGTGGGACAGGGACGGAGGAGCCAGTGGCGACCTAATACGGAAAAGACAAAATAGGGATCCAAGTGGCGGGAACAAACAGAAAGTGATATAAGCTAGGGGGAGAGGGGGGGGGGGGGATATGGCTTATCTAAGTTGGGGCGGGGGGGGGGGGCAAACAGATGGGTGACAGTATGAGATTTTAAGAAAAGGTATGGAAGATATACATGCCATGTGGTTGGAGGCAACCCATGCTGGAGATAAGTCTATTCTCAAGGACGAACCGATGACGATCGTCAGAGAAGCAAGAAACTAGACCAGTGACACTAACGTCAGCCCTACCCCGGTGTCAGAGAAGCACGAAACTAGACCAGTGACACTAACGTCAGCCTTACCCCGATGTCAGAGAAGCAAGAAACTAGACCAGTGACACTAACGTCAGTCAGCCCTACCCCGGTGTCAGAGAAGCAAGAAACTAGATAAGTTACACTAACGTCAGCCCTACCCCGGTGTCAGAGAAGCAAGAAACTAGACCAGTGACACTAACGTCAGCCCTACCCCGTTTTCAGAGAAGCAAGAAACTAGACCAGTGACACTAACGTCAGCCTTACCCCGGTGTCAGAGAAGCAAGAAACTAGACCAGTGACACTAACGTCAGCCTTACCCCGGTGTCAGAGAAGCAAGAAACTAGATCAGTGACACTAACGTCAGCCTTACCCTGGTGTCAGAGAAGCAAGAAATTAGATAAGTGACACTAACGTCAGCCTTACCCCGGTGTCAGAGAAGCAAGAAACTAGACCAGTGACACTAACATCAGCCTTACCGCGGTGTCACAGAAGCAAGAAACTAGACCAGTGACACTAACGTCAGCCCTACCCCGGTGTCAGAGAAGCACGAAACTAGACTAATTACATTAACGTCAGCCTTACCCCGGTGTCAGAGAAGCAAGAAACTACATCAGTGACACTAACGTCAGCTTTACCCCGATGTCAGAGAAGCAAGAAACTAGACCAGTGACACTAACGTCAGTCAGCCCTACCCCGGTGTCAGGGAAGCAAGAAACTAGATAAGTTACACTAACGTCAGCCCTACCACGGTGTCAGAGAAGCAAGAAACTAGACCAGTGACACTAACGTCAGCCCTACCCCGTTTTCAGAGAAGCAAGAAACTAGACCAGTGACACTAACGTCAGCCTTACCCCGGTGTCAGAGAAGCAAGAAACTAGACCAGTGACACTAACGTCAGCCCTACCCCGGTGTCAGAGAAGCACGAAACTAGACCAGTGACACTAACGTCAGCCTTACCCCGATGTCAGAGAAGCAAGAAACTAGACCAGTGACACTAACGTCAGTCAGCCCTACCCCCGGTGTCAGAGAAGCAAGAAACTAGATAAGTTACACTAACGTCAGCCCTACCCCGGTGTCAGAGAAGCAAAAAACTAGACCAGTGACACTAACGTCAGCCCTACCCCGTTTTCAGAGAAGCAAGAAACTAGACCAGTGACACTAACGTCAGCCTTACCCCGGTGTCAGAGAAGCAAGAAACTAGACCAGTGACACTAACGTCAGCCTTACCCCGGTGTCAGAGAAGCAAGAAACTAGATCAGTGACACTAACGTCAGCCTTACCCTGGTGTCAGAGAAGCAAGAAATTAGATAAGTGACACTAACGTCAGCCTTACCCCGGTGTCAGAGAAGCAAGAAACTAGACCAGTGACACTAACATCAGCCTTACCGCGGTGTCACAGAAGCAAGAAACTAGACCAGTGACACTAACGTCAGCCCTACCCCGGTGTCAGAGAAGCACGAAACTAGACTAATTACATTAACGTCAGCCTTACCCCGGTGTCAGAGAAGCAAGAAACTACATCAGTGACACTAACGTCAGCCTTACCCCGATGTCAGAGAAGCAAGAAACTAGACCAGTGACACTAACGTCAGTCAGCCCTACCCCGGTGTCAGGGAAGCAAGAAACTAGATAAGTTACACTAACGTCAGCCCTACCACGGTGTCAGAGAAGCAAGAAACTAGACCAGTGACACTAACGTCAGCCCTACCCCGTTTTCAGAGAAGCAAGAAACTAGACCAGTGACACTAACGTCAGCCTTACCCCGGTGTCAGAGAAGCAAGAAACTAGATCAGTGACACTAACGTCAGCCTTACCCTGGTGTCAGAGAAGCAAGAAACTAGATAAGTGACACTAACGTCAGCCTTACCCCGGTGTCAGAGAAGCAAGAAACTAGACCAGTGACACTAACATCAGCCTTACCGCGGTGTCACAGAAGCAAGAAACTAGACCAGTGACACTAACGTCAGCCCTACCCCAGTGTCAGAGAAACAAGAAACTAGACCAGTGACACTAAAATCAGCCTTACCGCGGTGTCACAGAATCAAGAAACTAGACCAGTGACACTAACGTCAGCCCTACCCCGGTGTCAGAGAAACAAGAAACTAGACCAGTGACACTAACGTCAGCCTTACCCCGGTGTTACAGAAGCAAGAAACTAGACCAGTGACACTAACATCAGCCTTGCCGCGGTGTCACAGAAGCAAGAAACTAGACCAGTGACACTAACTTCAGCCTTACCCCGGTGTCACAGAAGCACGAAACTAGACCAGTGACACTAACGTCAGCCTTACCCCGGTGTCAGAGAAGCACGAAACTAGACCAGTGACACTAACGTCAACCTTACCCCGGTGTCAGAGAAGCACGAAACTAGACCAGTGACACTAACGTCAGCCTTACCCCGGTGTCAGAGAAGCACGAAACTAGACCAGTGACACTAACGTCAGCCTTACCACAGTGCTCAGGACCCATTTCCGATATGGGTATTATTCATTTAACTGATTCTATTCATTTCGCGGATTGTATTCCTTTCTCCAATTCTATTCGTTTCACCGATTCTATTTATTTCACTGATTCTATTCCTTTCACCTTTCTATTCCTTTCACCGATTCTATTCCTTTCACCGATTCTATTCCTTTCACCAATTCTATTCCTGCTCTGTTTGACCCACCTGTGTGTACAAATAAAAGCTATAGTTGAATGTCAGGTGCAGGCTGACGCCGGTTCACTGCACAACGTCTTCTGCCGTATTGTCTGCAGCTCCCTCCTCAGGGTCATCGTCACTTAACGCCACGAGTGAATGATCAGGGGGTTACTTTTAAAAAAATGATAACTTCAAAACAGGTTTCATCTGCCTAAATGATGACGCCTGGAAAACACAGATCACCCGATTCGTTAGAGCGGAACAAAGAATATGACAGGTGTTTGCTGTTTTGCACGCTGTAAGCGATTCTGGGAACAGCGGACACAGTTTTCGCAAAACATACTTCTAACAATCACCACAACCGGTTAAATCGTTAACATTTTCATCACAATGTCTGGTTATAGAAGTTGTGTCACATCAGTTGTAGTCGGCGTAATGTTAACTTTGGACATTTGCAAGACTAACACGTTGAGCATAGATAGACTTCTATAAACACCTCATCTAATACATAGACTTCTACAAACAGCTCAGCATAGACTTCTACAAACAGCTCAGCTAATACATAGACTTCTACAAACACCTCAGCATAGACCTCTACAAACAGCTAATCTAATACATAGACTTATATAAACACCTCATCTAATACATAGACTTCTACAAACAGCTCAGCTAATACATAGACCTCTACAACCAGCTCAGCTAATACATAGACCTCTACAACCAGCTCAGCTAATACATAGACCTCTACAACCAGCTCAGCTAATACATAGACCTCTACAACCAGCTCAGCTAATACATAGACCTCTACAAACAGATCAGCTTATATGGACGGGACTTGTTGTTTGAATGCTGAACCAGGTCTACTTATATCTTGGTCACGTGAACCATGTTTACAGTATTCGTGTTCAGGGGCCGTGTAAGGTTGTGGGTTAGAGTGTTTCCACCCCTAATACTGAACGTCACGACTTCAACATAGAAAACATAGCATTAGCTACGGTGACATGATGGGACGGGCCAATCACGACTGGATCAATGCACATCTGGCAAGGATGGAACCAGTAATTGAGGTCTTCAACTTTTATTTGTAAAGTGCCCAAACTGAAAGGATACGTGCTGCATGAGGAAGGCCAGGGCAACAATGAACGCCCCATTATTATGTAGACCTGGGAAATTAGGAAGCCGTTATACTTAGGTAGACTTTCGGAGAAAATCGCCAACATTTAATTACACTTAAGAGAAAAGTCGCTAAAGTTAGGTAGACTTCTGAAGAAAGTCGCTAAAGTTAGATAGACTTTCGGAGAAAGTCGCCAACATTAATTACACATAAGAGGAAAGTCGCTAAAGTTAGGTAGACTTCTAAAGAAAGACTCTAAAGTTAGGTACTCTTCTGGTGAAAGTCGCTAACGTTAGGTAGACGTCTGGAGAAAGCGCTAAAGTTATGTAGACTTCTCAAGAAAGTCGCTAAAGTTAGGTAGACTTCTGGAGAAAATCGCTAAAGTAAGTTTCACTTAAGAAGGAAACCGCTAAAGCTAGGTAGACTTGAGGAGGAAGTCGCTAAAGTTTGGTAGACTTAAGGAGAAAGTCGCTAAAGTCGGATAGACTTGTGGACAAAGTCGCTAAAATTAGGTAGACGTCTGGAGAATGTCGCTAAAAGTAAGTAGACTTGTGGAGAAAGTCGCTAAAGTCATGTAGACTTTTAGAGAATGTCACACAAGTTAAGTAGACTTCAGAAGAAATTCGCTAAAGTTAGAAAGACTTCTTGAGAAAGTCGCTAAAGTTAGGTAGACTTCTGGAGAAAATCGCTAAAGTTAAGTAGACTTGAGTAGAAAGTCGCTAAAGTTCGGTAGACTTCGGGAGAAAGTCGCTAAAAGTAGGTAGACTTGAGCAGAAAGTCGCAAAAGTCATGCAGACTTCTAACGAAAGTCACACAAGTTAGGTAGACTTCTGGATAAAGTCGTTAAGGTTAGGTCGACGTCTGGAGAAATTCGCTAAAGTTAGGTAGACTTCTGGAGAAAGTCAACGAGCAGACTCAAAAGCCCGCAGACTTTCTGAAAAAATTCAGAACTTTTATGGATACTAATTGCAGCTGTAGCACGCTGGATGTACACACTTTTGATGTCCCCTTTCTCTCGTTCTCTCTCTTTCTCTTAAGGACCCTTTCCTTCTGAATCAGTTTGAATGTCAATCTTCTTCAATCTGTGCATCGCCATCACACGACAACAGTCGCACCCTCAGACAAGTGGTCAATGATTTCAAGATCTGCCATCTTGACTTTCATGACTTGTATTTTGGGGACAACACAAATGGGTAGTGGGGAAAATGGATAGCGGGGACAAATGGATAACGGAGACAAATGGATGGCGGGGGCAGATGGATAGGGGAGACAAATGGATGGCGGGGGCAGATGGATAGCGGAGACAAATTGATAGCAGGGACAAATGGATAGCGGAGACAAATGGATAGCGGACAGAAATGGATAGCAGAGACAAATGGATAGCGGAGACAAATGGATAGTGGGAACAAATGGATGGCGGAGACAAAACAAATGAATAGCACGGACAAATGGATAGTGGAGACAAATTGATAGCAGGGACAAATGAATAGCGGAGATAAATGGATAGCAGAGAAAAATGGATAGCGGGGGCAGATGGATAGCGGAGACAAATGGATAGCAGGGACAAATGGATAGCGGAGACAACATAAATTGATAGCAGAGACAAATGGATAGCGGAGACAACATAAATGGATAGCAGAGCCAAATGGATAGCGGAGACAACATAAATGGATAGCAGAGACAAATGGATAGCGGAGACAACATAAATGGAAAGCAGAGACAAATGGATAGCGGAGACAACATAAATGGATAGCGGAGACAACATAAATGGATAGCAGAGACAAATGGATAGCGGAGACAACATAAATGGATAGCGGGGACAAACGCGACACAAAACTGAAGAAATATCAAACATAAATATTTGAATTTAATGGAGCGAAATGTTCAAAATAAGCACACATATTATTATGTTAGGATCGTTACAGATCTAATTCAATAGCAAATGTTCAAAATATTTGTGATGGGAACACCAGTCAATCGTTGGAGTGGTTCATCGAGGAGGACATGGCAGGACAGGACAGGACAGGACAGCCCCATTGGAACCTTCTGAGCATGTCTTACAAGGCAACAAGAGGGTTGTGTGCGTGGCTAACATCCTCATAACGTGTACCTTACAATTACTGAAACTGTCACTTGAGAATATTCTGAAACAGGTTTCCCATTGAGGGGCCCATCTGTGGGGGCAGCACATGAAGTGAATTCATTGAGCGACATTTATGGTCATGGTTGAAGAGAAACCAGATACACCCCCCCCCCCCCCTCCCCCAAGGCCTATCACGTGCGCTCTCCACGTTTTGATGTGAGCATTTCCGGGTTGCGTTTTCTTCTTCTTTTCGGTGTCCTGTTTGTGCCTTCCAGCGTCAGGTTATGAATTATGAAGAGGTTTCTTGACCGGGCCCTAGTATGTGCTTGTGCCTTTCAGCGTCAGGTTATGAAGAGGTTTCTTGACCGGGCCCTAGTTTGGGATTGTGCCTTTCAGCGTCAGGTTATGAAGAGGTTTCTTGATCAGGCCCTAGTAATTGATTGTGCCTTCCAGCGTCAGGTTTTGAAGAGGTTTCTTGACCGGGCCCTAGAATGTGATTGTGCCTTCCAGCGTCAGGTAATGAAGAGGTTTCTTGATCGGGACCTAGTATGTGATTGTGCCTTTCAGCGTCAGGTTATGAAGAGGTTTCTTGACCGGACCCTAGTATGTGCTTGTGCCTTTCAGGGTCTGGTTATGAAGAGGTTTCTTGACCGGGCCCTAGTATGTGATTGTGCCTTTCAGCGTCAGGTTATGAAGTGGTTTCTTGACCGGGCCTTTGTATGTGATTGTGCCTTTTAGCGTCAGGTTATGAAGAGGTTTCTTGACCGGGCCCTAGTTTGGGATTGTGCCTTTCAGCGTCAGGTTATGAAGAGGTTTCTTGATCAGGCCCTAGTATGTGATTGTGCCTTCCAGCGTCAGGTTTTGAAGAGGTTTCTTGACCGGGCCCTAGAATGTGATTGTGCCTTCCAGCGTCAGGTAATGAAGAGGTTTCTTAATCGGGCCCTAGTATGTGATTGTGCCTTCCAGCGTCAGGTTATGAAGAGGTTTCTTGACCGGGCCCTAGTATGTGATTGTGCCTTTCAGCGTCAGGTTATGAAGAGGTTTCTTGATCGGGCCCTAGTACGTGATTGTGCCTTCCAGCGTAACTCTTCATAACCTCCAACAGTGCAGCTGATAGAGTCCAAGACCAGATTGTTCAGTATTTATCTGGATACAAGAAGAGTCACTGTAACCTGCTAACAGTCATTAGGGGAAAAACCAAGTCTGAGTGGCATCTACAAGAACAACTGAAGTCTAGATGTACAATCTGAAGACAAATAGAAGACAAGCAGAAGACAAACATGCCTTAACTCAAACCATACTAAATGTAGAAAAACATGTCTCAAACTAAACTATACAAACTGGAGATAAACATGCCTCAAACTGTTCCTAAAACGATACACATATTTCAAACTATACTAATTGTGTACAAACAGGACTCAAACTGTTCATAAAGAAGATAGTGAGAAAAAATAAATGAAAAAAAATTATTGAAGTTGATTAAAATTAAATTTAATCAAAATGTTTAAATGGGTCTAGTCAGATACCGCACCGAGACGAGAACACAAACAAAACCGGCGTTACGACCAATATGCCTTCATCAGGAACACCAAATAACAACAGTACTGAACTAGCAAATCATAGAAGAGGGGATAAATACATGTATGGCGGATGGCATCATGTAAGGAAAAGAAGGGTCTACTTATCTGATACAGAGTCTCACATGGCGACGTATCGAGACAAATGCTTGGCTCGAAGCTATAGGCAGTGGGCCGATAAGGTAGCCAGGAGAACGTGAGTGGGACAGGGACGGAGGAGCCAGTGGCGACCTAATACGGAAAAGACAAAATAGGGATCCAAGTGGCGGGAACAAACAGAAAGTGATATAAGCTAGGGGGAGAGGGGGGGGGGGATATGGCTTATCTAAGTTGGGGCGGGGGGGGGGGGGGGGGCAAACAGATGGGTGACAGTATGAGATTTTAAGAAAAGGTATGGAAGATATACATGCCATGTGGTTGGAGGCAACCCATGCTGGAGATAAGTCTATTCTCAAGGACGAACCGATGACGATCGTCAGAGAAGCAAGAAACTAGACCAGTGACACTAACGTCAGCCCTACCCCGGTGTCAGAGAAGCACGAAACTAGACCAGTGACACTAACGTCAGCCTTACCCCGGTGTCAGAGAAGCAAGAAACTAGACCAGTGACACTAACGTCAGCCTTACCCCGGTGTCAGAGAAGCAAGAAACTAGACCAGTGACACTAACGTCAGCCCTACCCCGGTGTCAGAGAAGCAAGAAACTAGACCAGTGACACTAACGTCAGCCTTACCCCGGTGTCAGAGAAGCAAGAAACTAGACCAGTGACACTAACGTCAGCCCTACCCCGGTGTCAGAGAAGCAAGAAACTAGACCAGTGACACTAACGTCAGCCCTACCCCGGTGTCAGAGAAGCACGAAACTAGACTAATTACACTAACGTCAGCCTTACCCCGGTGTCAGAGAAGCAAGAAACTAGATCAGTGACACTAACGTCAGCCTTACCCCGGTGTCAGAGAAGCAAGAAACTAGACCAGTGACACTAACGTCAGCCTTACCCAGGTGTCAGAGAAGCACGAAACTAGACCAGTGACACTAACGTCAGCCTTACCCCGGTGTTACAGAAGCAAGAAACTAGACCAGTGACACTAACGTCAGCCCTACCCCGGTGTCAGAGAAGCACGAAACTAGACTAATTACATTAACGTCAGCCTTACCCCGGTGTCAGAGAAGCAAGAAACTACATCAGTGACACTAACGTCAGCCTTACCCCGATGTCAGAGAAGCAAGAAACTAGACCAGTGACACTAACGTCAGTCAGCCCTACCCCGGTGTCAGAGAAGCAAGAAACTAGATAAGTTACACTAACGTCAGCCCTACCCCGGTGTCAGAGAAGCAAGAAACTAGACCAGTGACACTAACGTCAGCCCTACCCCGTTTTCAGAGAAGCAAGAAACTAGTCCAGTGACACTAACGTCAGCCTTACCCCGGTGTCAGAGAAGCAAGAAACTAGATCAGTGACACTAACGTCAGCCTTACCCTGGTGTCAGAGAAGCAAGAAACTAGATAAGTGACACTAACGTCAGCCTTACCCCGGTGTCAGAGAAGCAAGAAACTAGACCAGTGACACTAACATCAGCCTTACCGCGGTGTCACAGAAGCAAGAAACTAGACCAGTGACACTAACGTCAACCCTACCCCGGTGTCAAAGAAGCACGAAACTAGACTAATTACATTAACGTCAGCCTTACCCCGGTGTCAGAGAAGCAAGAAACTACATCAGTGACACTAACGTCAGCCTTACCCCGATGTCAGAGAAGCAAGAAACTAGACCAGTGACACTAACGTCAGTCAGCCCTACCCCGGTGTCAGAGAAGCAAGAAACTAGATGGGTTACACTAACGTCAGCCCTACCCCGGTGTCAGAGAAGCAAGAAACTAGACCAGTGACACTAACGTCAGCCCTACCCCGTTTTCAGAGAAGCAAGAAACTAGACCAGTGACACTAACGTCAGCCTTACCCCGGTGTCAGAGAAGCAAGAAACTAGACCAGTGACACTAACGTCAGCCTTACCCCGGTGTCAGAGAAGCAAGAAACTAGATCAGTGACACTAACGTCAGCCTTACCCTGGTGTCAGAGAAGCAAGAAACTAGATAAGTGACACTAACGTCAGCCTTACCCCGGTGTCAGAGAAGCAAGAAACTAGACCAGTGACACTAACATCAGCCTTACCGCGGTGTCACAGAAGCAAGAAACTAGACCAGTGACACTAACGTCAGCCCTACCCCAGTGTCAGAGAAACAAGAAACTAGACCAGTGACACTAAAATCAGCCTTACCGCGGTGTCACAGAATCAAGAAACTAGACCAGTGACACTAACGTCAGCCCTACCCCGGTGTCAGAGAAACAAGAAACTAGACCAGTGACACTAACGTCAGCCTTACTCCAGTGTTACAGAAGCAAGAAACTAGACCAGTGACACTAACATCAGCCTTACCGCGGTGTCACAGAAGCAAGAAACTAGACCAGTGACACTAACTTCAGCCTTACCCCGGTGTCACAGAAGCACGAAACTAGACCAGTGACACTAACGTCAGCCTTACCCCGGTGTCAGAGAAGCACGAAACTAGACCAGTGACACTAACGTCAGCCTTACCCCGGTGTCAGAGAAGCACGAAACTAGACCAGTGACACTAACGTCAGCCTTACCACAGTGCTCAGGACCATTGAAGTGGCTGGCAATTCCACTCTTAACACATAAAGGAGATTCAAATATCTCAAACTATGGTAACACAATTATAGAAAAACTGGCAAGGTTCATTGATGACATGCTCAGGACAGAAAGTCTTGAGGACATTGTAACACCGTGAAACATCGAGGGACAGAGGCGAAAATGTGACAACGTGAAACATCGAGGGACAAAGGGGGACATTGTAACAACATGAAACATCGAGGGACAAAGGGGGACATTGTGACAACGTGAAACATCGAGGGACAAAGGGGGACATTGTGACAACGTGAAACATCGAGGGACAAAGGGAGACATTGTGACAACGTGAAACATCGAGAGACAAAGAGGGACATTATGACACAGCGAAATATCGAGGGACAGAATGGGACATTGTGACACCGTGAAACATCGAGGGACAGAGGGGGACATTGTGACAACGTGAAACATCGAGGGCGGACAGACAGAGGAGACCAGAGAGATTTGATCTTGGATGGCCAAACAAAAACTGGCTGGTAAAACAATGACCCTCTTTGTTTGAAGGGTGTCGGTTGTGTAGGGAATTGATCTGGGCAGCCAACTGGTATGGCACTTGATGATGACGGAGGCTAGAACTCTGGCTTGTCGACCATCTCCTTAATGGTAGTAGATGTCTGAACTTCTGAGGATCGAGCCGATGGCGCTGTAGCCTGGAACGTTCTGAAATATGAAGGAGAAACATGACCATTATTCTGAAAAAGGTCACAAAACAGAACAACCCAGAACCAACACGACAGACCTATGATCTGCTTGACCTTGGCCTTGTGCTTTATACGACGCATGTCGCCACTCCCACGCATGTACCACTCCAACTACTGTACCACTCCAACTACTGTACCACTCTAACTACTGTACCACTCCAACTACTGTACCACTCTAACTACTGTACCACTCCAACTACTGTACAACTCCAACTACTGTACCACTCCAACTACTGTACCACTCCAACTACTGTACCACTCCAACTACTGTACAACTCCAACTACTGTACCACTCCAACTACTGTACCACTCCAACTACTGTACAACTCCAACTACTGTACAACTCCAACTACTGTACCACTCCAACTACTGTACCACTCCAACTACTGTACAACTCCAACTACTGTACCACTCCAACTACTGTACAACTCCAACTACTGTACAACTCCAACTACTGTACAACTCCAACTACTGTACCACTCCAACTACTGTACAACTCCAACTACTGTACAACTCCAACTACTGTACCACTCCAACTACTGTACAACTCCAACTACTGTACCACTCCAACTACTGTACCACTCCAACTACTGTACCACTCCAACTACTGTACCACTCCAACTACTGTACCACTCCAACTACTGTACAACTCCAACTACTGTACCACTCCCACGCATGTACCACTCCTACTCACGTACCACTCCAACTAATGTACCACTCCCCCTCATGTCACCACTCCCACTCATGTCACCACTCCCACTCATGTCACCACTCCCCCTCATGTCACCACTCCCACTCATGTCACCACTCCCACTCATGTCACCACTCCCACTCATGTCACCACTCCCCCTCATGTCACCACTCCCACTCATGTCACCACTCCCACTCATGTCACCACTCCCACTCATGTCACCACTCCCCCTCATGTCACCACTCCGACTCATGTCACCACTCCTACAAATGGTGTCCCTCTCACTGATGTCATACAAAACGACTGAAGAGAGTTGTACATGGGGCTTATTTATTACTGATGATATACCCATTCCTGAGTCCACCTAGGAGACTCGTAGATCTCAGGAATAAAGATCGTTTGTCTCTGCAGTCGCCACGTAGATTTCTATTGGAGCTTGGATGCACCAAGCCGCACACTGTGCCTAGGTTGTGGGCGGTTGGCCACCTCACCTTACCCCTCTCTTCTATCATCAGCTGACAGATCAAGAAGAACTCACTGACCACCGCGCCTGTGGGTCTTTCTGGTCAGCATCGCACTTCCTCCACTCAACGCGGTCGCCAGATATTCTTTGCATGCTTGCAAGCACTGGGTCATGATTGCTTTCACATTTCTATGGCTCCTTGTCGAGATGGAATAGGTCGGTTCCTTGAGAAGTTGTCTTATGTAGGTTTCTGTGGTTCCTCTCCAAGACGGTTTAGGTGGGTTTCTTGGTTCCTCGCTGAGACGG
This sequence comes from Ariolimax columbianus, assembly GCA_036924085.1. NCBI lineage: Eukaryota > Metazoa > Mollusca > Gastropoda > Stylommatophora > Arionidae > Ariolimax > Ariolimax columbianus. Next base: position 122,627,276 of record JAVGWX010000005.1, read on the forward strand.
CTAAGGTAGGTTTCTTGGTTCCTCGCCAAGGCTTAGGTAGGTTTCTGTGGTTACTCGCCGAGGCGGCTTAGGTGGGTTTCTGTGGTTCCTCTCCAAGACCGCTTAGGTGGGTTTCTGTGGTTCCTCTCCAAGACGGCTTAGGTCGGTTTCTGTGGTTCCTCTCCAAGACGGCTTAGGTGGGTTTCTGTGGTTCCTCGCCGAAACGGCTTAGGTAGGCTTCTGTGGTTCCTCGCCGATACGGCTTAGGTAGGTTTCTGTGGTTCCTCGCCGATACGGCTTAGGTAGGTTTCTGTGGTTCCTCTCCAAGACGGCTTAGATAGGTTTCTATGGTTCCTCGCCGAGATGTCTTAGGTAGGTTTATGTGGTTCCTCGCCGAGATGTCTTAGGTAGGTTTATGTGGTTCCTCGCCGAGATGTCTTAAGTAGGTTTATGTGGTTCCTCGCCAAGATGTCTTAGGTAGGTTTATGTGGTTCCTCGCCGAGATGTCTTAGGTAGGTTTATGTGGTTCCTCGCCAAGATGTCTTAGGTAGGTTTATGTGGTTCCTCGCCAAGATTCTGGCAATCTTGTCATATCCGGTCCATTTCTTGGCTGTTCCGATTGGAGATGGTGCTCGACTATAACAGTACAGACATCTTAGACAGCTTGGGTGGACAGAACGTCTCCTCTTCTGGTACTCGCCAGCACACATCAGCGTACAGACGCCCAGAACATTCTCAACTCTTGCATATTCTGAGCTTGGCGTCTGAGCTGTACCCTGAAGACTTCAACATTGTTAAATCTGACAAAGATTCTGGCTTTTTTGGTTGGTTGGTTGGTTGGTGGGTTGGTTGGTCGGTTGGTTGGTTGGGTGGTTGGTTGGTTAGTGGGTTGGTTGGTTATTTGGTGGGTTGGTTGGTGGGTTGGTTGGTTGATTGGTTGGTTGATTGGTTGGTTGGTTGGTTTGTTGGTTAGTTGCTTGGTTGGTTGGTTGGTTGCTTGGTTAGTTGGTTGGTTCGTTGCTCGGTTAGTTGGTTGGTTGATTGTTTGGTTGGTTGTTTTGCTGGTTGGTTAGTTGGTTGTTTTGTTGGTTGATTGGTTGCTTGGTTGATTGGTTGTTTGCTTGGTTGGTTGCTAATACCAACAATGGGTTGATAACCATTTTGTGCGCCCTGAAAAGGAGGGAACTTATGGCAGAGTGTAGTAGCTTTCCTGACATCCCGAGCGTGCTGATGAAGTGGACCGGATGTCCTATTGGCGGTTGTGCAATGCTTGGCTTTATCTGTGTGTCACACACTACTAGGGAGTTCACATCGAACCTCACCTTGTTAACCAGACTGTTGTCTTCGACAACAGCCAGTTTCCAGGACGACCAACGGGGAGGTCAGGTGAGGGTCTTGGCCAGTATATTTCTCCTGACCCTGGCTAACATTGTCTGATCTGTGTGTTTGGCCTGACCAGACGTTAGCCTCATCGTCCTGACCAGACGTTAGCCTCATCGTCCCACTGACTTTGTTCGTTCTCATGTTCGTGTCTGATGTTGGTGTCTAACCGTTCTCATGTTCGCTGGTCTGAAGTGTGTAATAAGTTGTCTATGTTTTCCTAAGTTTGAATTAGGTTGCCTTTATTCTCATGTGTGAAATAAGTTGTCTGAGTGTGTGCTTTGCTCGTGACCTCCTTATATAATCGTGCCTGCAGACCGGGATGCTGCCCCCTCCTCCGTAAACCATGTTTATTTGTGAATTTCTTGGAGGTTTGTCTTTGGTTGACTTTCCGCAGAACAGTTTTATTGGTCATGGTCAAATATATCCCGTACTAAGTCTTCCTCGTATTGGTCAAATATATCCCGTACTAAGTCTTCCTCGTATTGGTCAAATATATCCCGTACTAAGTCTTCCTCGTATTGGTCAAATATATCCCGTACTAAGTCTTCCTCGTATTGGTCAAATATATCCCGTACTAAGTCTTCCTCGTATTGGTCAAATATATCCCGTACTAAGTCTTCCTCGTATTGGTCAAATATATCCCGTACTAAGTCTTCCTCGTATTGGTCAAATATATCCCGTACTAAGTCTTCCTCGTATTGGTCAAATATATCCCGTACTAAGTCTTCCTCGTATTGGTCAAATATATCCCGTAATAAGTCTTCCTCGTATTGGTCAAATATATCCCGTACTAAGTCTTCCTCGTATTGGTCAAATATATCCCGTACTAAGTCTTCCTCGTCAGATAATGGGCTATAAAATTCATGGCCTACATTATCGTCTTTATTCCTTGTGCTCCTTACAAAGCATGGAAGCACTGAGGCAACTGTCTCGATACTTAACACCAGCAACAAAACTCTTTATTTTAGTGATTATGTATATAATAATTTGGTTTAGATAATGAGGTTGCTAGCCCAAAACACAATCCTCACTTAGTCGTCCATAACGACACGCTAGGAAGGCCGTTGCAGACCTGTTAAATGCTAATGTCCAGTCGTGACATAAGGACACTTAACAATGGTTGTACAAATCATTTTGTTAGGAGAATGTCAACTTACCGAAAAACTTCGAGAGAGTGAGTCTACGCCAGTGGGCACCCCGGAGGAAGGTGGGGACGGACTGTACCTCGAAAGACCTGGTCTGGTCAAGTCCAGAGCAGGGATCATGACTGGAATCAATGGGTTTCTTCTGGGTCGTTCAGGTGGCGTTACACGAGTGGGTTCTCGTTTGACAAACTCGTCCAGAGTAACTGGTATAATTGGTGGGAATATGGGTTGGGGGTTGTTAGCGGAAGTTCGGTAACTGATGAGGTCAAGGTTAGGTCTGGGCTCATCACGAGGTTCTGGCGATGGGGCGGGGAAGGGGGAGACAGCCGCTCTTCGTTTAGGTCCTTGAACTTGAGGCATATCGACCCGTGGCCGCTTTTGACTGACAGCTGTCACCGGAGGCTTGTGAATGACGTGTTTCTGAGAGACGTAATAAATAACAATTGAACATTACCTCAGCAAGGACAATACCTCGACATAGACAATACCTCAACATGGACAATACCTCAACATGGACAATACCTTGACATGGAGATTACCTCAACATGGACAATACCTCGACATGGAGATTAACTCAACATGGACAATGCCTCAACATGGACAATACCTCAACATGGACAATACCTCGACATGGAGATTACCTCAACATGGACAATGCCTCAACATGGAGATTACCTCAACATAGACAACAGATATCTCTATCACATCCAGACCTCTACCAACAGGTGTCTCCCTCACTTCCAGACCTTCACCAACAGGTGTCTCCCTCACTTCCAGACCTTCACCAACAGGTGTCTCCCTCACTTCCAGACCTTCACCAACAGGTGTCTCCCTCACATCGAGACCTTCCATTAACAGATGTCTCCCTCACATCCAGACCTCTACCAACAGGTGTCTCCCTCACTTCCAGACCTTCACCAACAGGTGTCTCCCTCACTTCCAGACCTTCACCAACAGGTGTCTCCCTCACTTCCAGACCTTCACCAACAGGTGTCTCCCTCACTTCCAGACCTTCACCAACAGGTGTCTCCTCACTTCCAGACCTTCACCAACAGGTGTCTCCCTCACATCGAGACCTTCCATTAACAGATGTCTCCCGCACATCCAGACCTTCCCTTAACAGATGTCTCCCTCACATCCAGACCTTCCATTAACAGGTGTCTCCCTCACTTCCAGACCTCTACCAACAGATTTTTCCCTCACATCCAGACCTCTACCAACAGATGTCTCCCTCACATCCAGACCTTTACCGACATCACGCATGTAAAATCAGACAATGTACTATTACCATAGCAACACGCGATACAGTCGAGGATTGGGTAGAGAGTCTGGTGATCGATAGAAGAGGTTGTTTTAAAGTCTAGGAAGTTAACCCAAATGCGATGTAGAAAGAAAAGCCTGCCGAAGACGGATGTGTTGGACCGAAAGGTGCAAATATCGCTATCAAACTGTAAACTAGCGACACATTGGAAATCCGCTTTCTGGACCACATCTTGCTACTTGGAAAGCCCTGTTCAGGGATTGGTGGCGGGAGATTGAGAATGAACGAAGAAGAAAAAGAAGAAAAGAAAAAGAAGAAAAAGAAGAAGAAGAAGAAGAAGAAGAGAAGAAGAAGAGAAGAAGAAGAAGAGAAGAAGAAGAAGAAGAAGAAGAAGAAGAAGAAGAAAAGAAGAAGAAGAAGAAAACAAGAAGAAGAAGAGAAGAAGAAGAAGAAGAAGAAGAAGAAGAAGAAGAAGAAGAAAAGAAGAGAACAAGAAAACAAGAAGAAGAAAAGAAGAAGAAGAAGAAGAAGAAGAAGAAGAGAAGAGGAAGAAGAAGAGAAGAAGAAGAAGAAGAAGAAGAGAAGAAGAAAACAAGAAGAAGAAGAAGAAGAAGAGAAGAAGAAGAAGAAGAGAAGAGGAAGAAGAAGAATAAGAAGAAGAAGAAGAAGAAGAAGAGAAGAAGAAGAAGAAGAAGAAGAAGAAGAAGAAGAAGAAGAAGAAGAGAAGAAGAAGAGAAGAAGAGAAGAAGAAAACAAGAAGAAGAAGAAGAAGAACAAGAAGAAGAAGAAGAAGAAGGAGAAGAAGAAGAAGAAGAGAAGAAGAGAAGAAGAAGAGAAGAAGAGAAGAAGAAAACAAGAAGAAGAAGAAGAAGAACAAGAAGAAGAAGAAGAAGAAGGAGAAGAAGAAGAAGAAGAGAAGAAGAAGAAGAAAAGAAGAAGAGAAGAAGAGAAGAAGAAAACAAGAAGAAGAAAAGAAGAAGAGAAGAAGAAGAAGAAGAAGAGAAGAAGAAGAAGAAAAAGAAGAAGAAGAAGAAGAAGAGAAGAAGAAGAAGAAGAGAAGAAGAGAAGAAGAAGAAGAAGAGAAGAAGAGAAGAAGAAGAAGAAGAGAAGAAGAGAAGAAGAAAACAAGAAGAAGAAAAGAAGAAGAGAAGAAGAAGAAGAAGAAGAGAAGAAGAAGAAGAAGAAGAAGAAGAAGAGAAGAAGAAGAAGAAGAGAAGAAGAGAAGAAGAAAACAAGAAGAAGAAGAGAAGAAGAAGAAGAAGAAGAAGAAGAAGAAGAAGAAGAGAAGAAGAAGAAGAAGAAGAGAAGAAGAAGAAGAAAACAAGAAGAAGAAAAGAAGAAGAGAAGAAGAAGAAGAAGAAGAGAAGAAGAAGAAGAAGAGAAGAAGAAGACAAGAAGAAGAAGAAGAAGAAGAAGAAGAAGAGAAGAAGAAAACAAGAAGAAGAAAAGAAGAAGAGAAGAAGAAGAAGAAGAAGAGAAGAAGAAGAAGAAGAAGAAGAAGAAGAAGAAGAAGAAGAAGAGAAGAAGAGGAAGAAGAAGAAGAAGAAGAAGAAGAAGAAGAGAAGAAGAAAACAAGAAGAAGAAAAGAAGAAGAGAAGAAGAAGAAGAAGAAGAGAAGAAGAAGAAGAAGAAGAAGAAGAAGAAGAAGAAGAAGAAGAGGAAGAAGAAGAAGAAGAAGAAGAAGAAGAAGAAGAAGAAGAAGAAGAAGAAGAGAAGAAGAAGAAGAAGAGAAGAAGAGAAGAAGAAGAAGAAAAGAAGAAGAGAAGAAGAAGAAGAAGAAGAGAAGAAGAAGAAGAAGAAGAAGAAGAAGAAGAAGAAGAAGAAGAAGAAGAAGAAGAGAAGAAGAGAAGAGAAGAAGAAGAAGAAGAAGAAGAAGAAGAAGAAGAAGAAGAAGAAGAAGAAGAAGAAAAAGAAGAAGAAGAAGAAGAAGAGAAGAAGAAGAAGAAGAGAAGAAGAAAACAAGAAGAAGAAAAGAAGAAGAGAAGAAGAAGAAGAAGAAGAAGAAGAAGAAGAAGAAGAAGAAGAAGAAGAAGAAGAAGAAGAAGAAGAAGAAGAAGAAGAGAAGAAGAGTAAGAAGAAGAAGAAGAAGAAGAAGAAGAAGAAGAAGAAGAGAAGAAGAGTAAGAAGAAGAGAAGAAGAAGAAGAAGAAGAGAAGAAGAGGAAGAAGAAGAGGAAGAAGAAGAAAGGAACCCACGGAAGACGTGGCGAGTAGGCCCACAGACATAATAGCTGGCGAGGAACGGTGGTAAGGGGTTCAATGCAGCTTGAGTCTTGTGGTTTGAAGTCAAGAAGACAGCACCAGAAGGGATGACTGACTGAAGTCGTACTGTCCACAGCGCACCAGAACAAATGACTGGAGATGACTGACTACAGTCGTACTGTCCACAGCGCACTAGAACAAATGACTGGAGATGACTGACTGAAGTCGTACTGTCCACAGCGCACCAGAACAAATGACTGGAGATGACTGACTGAAGTCGTACTGTCCACAGCGCACCAGAACAAATGACTGGAGATGACTGACTGAAGTCGTACTGTCCACAGCGCACCAGAACAAATGACTGGAGATGACTGACTGAAGTCGTACTGTCCACAGCGCACCAGCAGGCACAATGAAGATGCTAAATTCAATCATTAATCCAAGAGGAATAACCCTTGAATGAAAGACATGCAGCCAATATCTGTCTTACTTCCCCTTTCAGGAACATAAAATCTCAAGAAAATCCTGCTGGACATCGCCGGCGGCCAGAGTGCTCAGGCTCACAGTTTCTCAAGATAGTAATCTATTTTATGATATTAAAAAATGCGCGCTGCAGTCGGATGCACTAAGACATTAAATCTTAAACGTTATACAAAGTGTATCGCCTTAGAATAGATGGAGAGAGTACTGCAGAACCATGTATGGAGACAGCACAAAGCGCTCAGTTACAGTTCTACCGAAGGATGAGAAAGAACCTGAACCAACATTGGAAGAAGTACGTTCTGCAATTAAAAGCCTGAAAAAGGGAAAGTCCCCAGGATGCGATGATATCCCAGCAGAGCTAATACAAGCAGGAGGAGAGGCATGTGCTCGAGTCTACCACAAGCTGTGTAAACAGATATGGCACAGTGCAGAGTGGCCAGAAGCATGGAAGAAATCAATTTATATTCCCCTCCCCAAAAAAGGCAACCTGAAGCTGTGCACGTACTACAGAACTATCGTGCTGATCAGCCATGCTAGCACGATACTCCTGCGAATCCTATTAAGAAGGATAGAGAAAAGGTTTGAATCTGAAATTCACGTAGTCCAGGCAGGTTTTAGGAAAGACAGAGGGACTCGGGACCACATATTCAATTTAAAGAATATCTTTGAAAAATGTAGAGAGTTTAATGTAGACCTGTACACATGTTTCATTGATTACACTAAGGCCTTCGACACGGTAAAACATCAAAATCTGTGGAGAATCTTGAAGGAAATGTGGTTTCCTTTGCATATAGTCCATCTCATTGAAACATTATACCAAGATTAACAAGCCGCTGTCCGAGTATCTGGGCAAACATCAGATTGGTTTGCAGAACAAAAGGGAGTCCGACAGGGATGTATCCTCTCACCTTCTGTACAACATATATGCGGAATGTATAATGAGAAATGTTCGAGAAGATGAGAACGTTGAAAGTTTCGACCCATTTACGATTGGGGGGTACGAGATTCCAGAGTTACGATATGCAGATGACACAGTGATACTATCAAGAAGTTCGGAAGAGCTAGAGCAGCTACTTTCAGCCGTTAATGGACATAGTAAAGATCAAAATCTGTTCATAAACAAAACAAAGATAATGACCACCGGTAAAACACAATGTCAGCATAAATTTACAGTGGGTAGTGAGGAAATAGATCAGGTCACACATTTTGAATATCTGGGCTCCAGAATCGACAAAAATGGTGACTGCTCGAAAGAAATCAGAAGAAGACTAGCTATGGCAATGCAGAGACTGAACAGCCTGAAAAAATTATGGCAGGGCACCAACAAAACGATAAAAGGAAAAGTCTTGAGAGCCTGTGTTTTTCCTGTGGCAGCTTATGGCTGTGAAGCATGGACGATTACCAAAACTTCTAGACAAAGAATCGAATCCTTCGAGTCAAAATGTTACAGAAAGATCCTCAGAATATCCTGGACAGAGAAAAGAACAAATGTAGACATCCGGCAAGAGTTGAGCATAGAGGAGAACTGGTTTATCAATTCCATTTTGGCTAGAACATGCAAATACTTTGGTCACATCATGAGATACAACGGTCTTGAGAGAACGGTGATGGAAGGTTTGGTGCCAGGCAAAAGAGGAAGGGGTAGACCAAGAAGACGATGGCACCAAGATATCCAGGAGTGCCTGAGTCTGACAGTGGCGGAAGCTGGTGTTTTGGCAAGGGAACGAGTTTCTTTCAGACAGACTGTGATGGGAGCGACGTTCTACAAGGACATGCTACATGATGATCGCCTTAGAACAGAATTTAATGCTCAAAAATACATAAAAATAAAAAAGACAATATCATTTGACATGTCGTTCTTAGGCCTTGGTTTGGGCCTTTGTTTGACACTGATGACAGAGAGATGGTCAGGGTCCACGTCTGGGTCAATATCAGGGTCCATGTCTGACACAGATAACAGAGAGTAGGTCAGGGTCCATGTCTGACACAGATAACAGAGAGTCTGGGTCCATGTCTGACACTGATAACAGAGAGTCAAGGTCCATGTCTGACACTGAAAACAGAGAGTTGGTCAGGGTCCATGTCTGACACAGATAACAGAGAGTCTGGGTCCATGTCTGACACTGATAACAGAGAGTCAAGGTCCATGTCTGACACTGATAACAGAAAGTCAGGGTAAATGTCTGACACTGAAAACAGAGAGTTGGTCAGAGTCCATGTCTGACACTGATAACAGAGAGTCTGGGTCCATGTCTGACACTGATAACAGAAAGTCAGGGTCCATGTCTGACACTGAAAACAGAGAGTTGGTCAGGGTCCAAGTCTGACACTGCTAACAGAGAGTTGGTCAGGGTCCATGTCTGACACTGAAAATAGAGAGTTGGTCAGGGTCCATATCTGACACTGATAACAGAGAGTCAGGGTCCATGTCTGACACTGATAACAGAGAGTCAGGGTCCATGTCTGATACTGATAACAGAGAGTCAGGGTCCATGTCTGACACTGATAACAGAGAACTGGTCAGAGTCCTAAGTCAATCGTCAAGGTCACCTCTGTCTTTGTACATAAACCTGTGTAGTTCTTTTTTTTTTTTCACGAGTTTATTACCAGAATATGACTTCCTTGACAACTATGCAGGAGAAATCTGTCGTTTTCTCTCCTGTGAAGTAGACGTTTTCTGTAGTTTGGTGTAGATGTTTTTGTAGTTTGGTGTAGATGCTTTCTGTAGTTTGGTGTAGATGTTTTCTGTAGTTTGATGTAGATGTTTTCTATAGTTTGGTGTAGATGTTTTCTGTAGTTTGGTATAGATGTACTATCGTACCTAGGAATCTACTTGTCTCACAGTGTAACATTGATATTTGGATTTGTAACACAGTTGACATGGGACCTAGGTGGCCTGAAGGCTAGCCCCGCCCACTCCCAGAGAAACACAAATAAAGAAAAAGGAACCTGTTTGTCCTGAACCTGGTGGTTCAAGTTTTCGGGTTGGTGGCTCGTGGTGTCAGTCACTTGTTTGTCTTCAACCCGGCGGTGCATGTTTTCGGGTTGGTAGCTTGGGTTGTCAGTCATCTGTTTTTTCTGAGGCCTGGCTGTCCTCGGGGGAATATCCTTCTTTACTGTCTGTGGAACAGAATATAGAACACTGTAACTTACTCAGCAGGCCATAATAGGTTGCTAAGGAAAGCAGATGTTACAGGATAACGTCCTGCAGAAATAAAAAAATCAAAGTGAAAAAAAAATATAAATAGGTCTGGTCATATACCACACTGAGACGAAGGTCTGGTCATATACCGCACTGAGACGAAGGTCTGGTCATATACCGCACTGAGACGAAGGTCTGGTCATATACCCCACTGAGACGAAGATCTAGTCATATACCGCACTGAGACGAAGGTCTTGTCACATGCCGCACTGAGACGAAGGTCTGGTCATACACCGCACTGAGACGAAGGTCTTGTCATATACCGCACTGAGACAAAGGTCTGGTAATATACCGCATTGAGACGAAGGTCTATTCACGTACCACACTGAGATGAAGATCTATTCACATACCACACTGAGATGAAGGTCTATTCACATACCACGCTGATATGAAGGTCTATTGACATACCACACTGAGATGAAGGTCTATTCATATAACACATTGAGACGAAGGTCTATTCACATACCACATTGAGACGAAGGTCTATTCACATACCACATTGAGACGAAGATCTAATCACATACCACATTGAGATGAAGGTCTATTCATATAACACATTGAGACGAAGGTCTATTCACATACCACATTGAGACGAAGGTCTATTCACATACCACATTGAGACGAAGATCTAATCACATACCACATTGAGATGAAGGTCTATTCATATACCACATTGAGACGAAGGTCTATTCATATACCACATTGAGACGAAGGTCTATTCACATACCACATTGAGACGAAGATCTAATCACATACCACATTGAGATGAAGGTCTATTCATATACCACATTGAGACGAAGGTCTATTCACATACCACATTGAGACGAAGGTCTATTCACATACCACATTGAGACGAAGATCTAATCACATACCACATTGAGACGAAGGTCTATTCACATACCACATTGAGACGAAGATCTAATCACATACCACATTGAGACGAAGGTCTATTCATATACCACATTGAGACGAAGGTCTATTCACATACCACATTGAGACGAAGGTCTATTCACATACCACATTGAGACGAAGATCTAATCACATACCACATTGAGACGAAGGTCTATTCATATACCACATTGAGACGAAGGTCTATTCACATACCACATTGAGATGAGAACACGAACCAAACCTAGGCTACGGCCAATAAGCCTTCACCAGGGACAACATATAACAACAATAATGAACTCACGAATCAGAGAAGAAAGGATTAATACATAATGGGAGATGTCAATATATTCGGCTGAAAATGGGGTACTGAGAAGTTCACTCCCTTCTAGACGGGGGACAGGAACCAAAGGGACGGACAAGGCGGGATAAAGTGGTCAGAAGACGGTAGGAAGTGGGAAAAGGCCGGGTAAGCCAGTGGCGGCCAGATGTGGAAGGACAAACTAGGGATTTCAGTAGAGAGGAAAGGGGTTGGGAGATGGAGGCCGGTATGAAATGAGGATTCAAGAAAAGGTATGGAAGAAATTAATGCCATTTGGCGGGAGATACGAGCAATAGAAGAATACATCGACGTGTCATGGTAGAAGACTCTACACTTTATGGTAAAAAATGAGCTACTAATTAAAATGTAATGTTTAATGTAATGAGTGACACGAGTGACACACAGCTCATGTCTCTTCGTTCTCGTCTCCATAACTATCCTCGTAATCCATATCTGATCTATTGGAATACAATTCCCACAAGCAGTCACTGAGGCAGACGATAAATCATTGCTAGTTTATCTGGTCACCACCTCCCACAGACGATAAATCATTGCTAGTTTATCTGGTCACCACCTCCCACAGACGATAAATCATTGCTAGTTTATCTGGTCACCACCTCCCACAGACGATAAATCATTGCTAGTTTATCTGGTCACCACCTCCCACAGACGATAAATCATTGCTAGTTTATCTGGTCACCACCGCCCACAGACGATAAATGATTGCTGATTAATTCAGCATACTTGCTTCTAGTGGGCATCTTGCCAAACACCTTGGCCGTGGATTTGTTGCTGTTTATCGTCCCTTGGTAGAAGCGGGTCGGCTTGAGGCTCCTTGAGTTGATACTTCCCTGGAACGGCTTGGTGTGTTGCATGTTCCCTGGTCCTATGGTTCCCTGGTAATGCTTGCTGTACTGCATGTTCCTCTGTTCTGTGGTTCTCTGGAAAAGTAAATGTAAATGGTTCAGTTAACTGAAGTTGGGTTCGAATAGAAATGTACTACCAGAGACCAACCAGCAATTCTTGGAGATGGGGTCAATATCCTTCAGGAAATGAGAGGCAGAGGGCTGAGATATTGGTTGACCTGACAAGAATAACTGACAATTCCTGCCTGAGCAGGGGCGGGGGGGGGGGGGGGGGGATATCAGGAGATTGACAGCTGGGGGTGGGGCAAGGATTGTAACAATTTATTGCAATGGAGATAGAAAGTGGTTAAATATGATTTGCCGACCCACGATGCGGAGATGACAAGTGGTCTGATCAGATCTTTGCACAACAAGAGCTAACCCACTCAATTAAAGATATCTAGAATATTGGACATGGTCTGTCTCCACCCATTGGACATGGTCTGTCTCCACCCATTGGACATGGTCTGTCTCCACCCATTGGACATGGTCTGTCTCCACCCATTGGACATGGTCTGTCTCCACCCATTGGACATGGTCTGTCTCCACCCATTGGACATGGTCTGTCTCCACCCATTGGACATGGTCTGTCTCCACCCATTGGACATGGTCTGTCTCCACCCATTGGACATGGTCTGTCTCCACCCATTGGACATGGTCTGTCTCCACCCATTGGACATGGTCTTTCTCCATTCATTGGACATGGTCTGTCTCCACCCATTGGACATGGTCTGTCTCCACCCATTGGACATGGTCTGTCTCCACCCATTGGACATGGTCTCTCTCCACCCATTGGACATGGTCTGTCTCCACCCATTGGACATGGTCTGTCTCCATTCATTGGATATGGTCTGTCTCCACCCATTGGACATGGTCTGTCTCCACCCATTGGACATGGTCTGTCTCCACCCATTGGACATGGTCTGTCTCCACCCATTGGACATGGTCTGTCTCCACCCATTGGACATGGTCTGTCTCCACCCATTGGACATGGTCTGTCTCCACCCATTGGACATGGTCTGTCTCCACCCATTGGACATGGTCTGTCTCCACCCATTGGACATGGTCTGTCTCCACAAATTGGACATGGTCTGTCTCCACCCATTGGACATGGTCTGTCTCCATTCATTGGACATGGTCTGTCTCCACCCATTGGACATGGTCTGTCTCCACCCATTGGACATGGTCTGTCTCCACCCATTGGACATGGTCTGTCTCCACCCATTGGACATGGTCTGTCTCCACCCATTGGACATGGTCTGTCTCCACCTTGAGGCCCTCGTAGCCCCCTCCACTTACAGGCTTGGTAGGCCCCCCATACAGGCTCTAATAGGCCCCCTAAGGGTCTGGAAGGTTCCCTACAGGCCCCGGTAGGTCCCCTAAGCGTCTGGTAGGCCTCCCCACACGTCCTGGTAGGCCCCCCTAGAGGCCATGGATCGGCCGGCTACCCAGAAAGGCTTGCACGTATCATGGACGAAGATGAACACAAAAAACCGTAGCAGGGGTCCTTAAACTCTGATCATCACTGTGAACGACAACCCTGTTGCAGCCACCGAGGACTTCGTCTACCTGGCAGCAGGAGATCCTCTGACGCACGGATCAGCTACGACATTCCCCGTAGGATGACCTTAGCGGCTTCATGCATGCACTCGCTCCACAGTGGCTGGTCCTAGCGATGGTTCTTCATGGAGACCAGCATTCGTATTTACTCCTCCTGCGTTGTCCCCATCCTCATGTACGACTCTGATACCTTGACACTGACACAGCGGAACCAGCAGCATCTTGAGGCAGTCCACCTGCGCAACCAGAGCCGCATCCTCCAGATTCAAAGGCGTGACCTCATTTAAAACAATGAACTAGTTCTGTGGTGCTAAATGTGCAGGTATTGCCTCGATGATTGATCGGCGTCACCTCTTCCTCTTTGATCACGTCGCCCACCTATGAGATGCTCCAGATGGCTGTGATGGCCAGGGACGGGAAGAGGCCGTGCTCATTTTGGAGACGTCATCGCGCCGCTCTCGTAAAACCTGGCTGAAACAGATTGACCGCTATCCACCAACCAGCGACTTATAGCTGGAAAGAGATACAGCAGAAAATGAGCTGACATCAGCCAGTAACTTATAGCTGGGACTAAGATACAGCAGAGCATGAGAGACAGAAGCCAGCGACTTACAGCTGGCTGCTTGCATCAGGGTCAGCGAACTAAAGCTGACCAAGACCCTGTTTGGCTCTGGAAACAGGCTGCACTAGTGTAGTCTGGACAATGGATATGATTGGAGAACTGTGTACAGGTGTGGAGTCCCTATCACAGAGGGGATATAAACATGCTGGAAAGAATCCAAAACAGAATAACAAAGATGATAGTGGGATTCCAGAATTACAGTTATGAGGAAAGACTCAGAAAAACAGGCCTACAGTGTCTAGAAGAGAAAAGAATTTGTGGTGACAATACAAGTTTATAAGATGATCAGAGGAATGGATAAATTAGACTATAATAACTTTTCGAAAATACAACCACCTACAAGAAAAAGAGGACATAGCTACAAATTAACTAAAGAAAGGTTCAGTTTAGATATTAGAAAATATTTTTTTAGTCAGAGAGTAGTGAATGCTTGAAATGCATTGCCACAGGAAGTACCAGATCATCTGCGTATTCCAGATCGTCAAATTGTGACAGCAGTACCAGACCATCTGAGTAGTCCAGGTCCTCCAACTGTGACAGCAGTACCAGATCATCTGGGTAGTCCAGGTCCTCCAACTGTGACAGCAGTACCAGACCATCTGAGTAGTCCAGGTCCTCCAACTGTGACAGCAGTACCAGATCATCTGGGTAGTCCAGGTCCTCCAACTGTGACAGCAGTACCAGATCATCTGAGTGGTCCAGATCCTCCAATTGTGACAATAGTGTCCAGTGAATATCAATTCTGTTTCCTTGATTGATGTCTGCATTATCCTATCTATAGCTAACAAGAACATGACGAGCGAGAGAAGGCAACCTTGTCTCAAACCTGTTTGCACTCGGAAGCTGTCAGTCAGTGCTCCTTCATGTACCACTCTGCTAACTGAATCTCTATGAGGAGTATGTACTTCTCTGGTATCCCATACTGTTTCGAACAGTTGGCAAAGAGTGTGTCGATTGCCAGTCTGAAACGCATTTTCGTTGTCTACAAAAACATCGTTAAGGTATGTTTTCCATTGACTTGTGTATGTTCCTGCTAAGTTAAAAAGTTCTTTGAAGCTGTCATCTCTTATCGTTGTTATTGTCATCTCTTGTCCTCGTTGTTGTCATCTCTTATCCTCGTTGCTTTCGAACTTCCCTATCAAGATTCTGTCAGGGCATTATCTCAAACGGTTTCTTGGTTTTCTCCATGCGTTTTCTGTTTCTTTTCTTTGAGATTGTCACGACTAGGTTTGTATTTGGGCAGTCGTTGATGGCTAGGTTTGTATTTGGGCAGTCGTTGATGGTTAGGTTTGTTTTTGGACATTCGTTGATGGCTAGGTCTGTGTTTGGGTAGTCGTTGATGGCTAGTTTTGTATTTGGAGGGCAGTCGTTGATGACTAGGTTTGTATTTGGGCAGTCATTGATGGCTAGGTTTGTATTTGGAGGGCAGTCGTTGATGACTAGGTTTGTATTTGGGCAGTCATTGATGGCTAGGTTTGTATTTGGAGGGCAGTCGTTGATGGCTAGGTTTGTATTTGGGCAGTCGTTGATGGCTAGGTTTGTGTTTGGGTAGTCGTTGATGGCTAGGTTTGTATTTGGGCAGTCGTTGATGGCTAGGTTTGTATTTGGGGGGCAGTCGTTGATGGCTAGGTTTGTATTTGGAGGGAAGTCGTTGATGGCTAGGTTTGTGTTTGGAGGGCAGTCGTTGATGGCTAGGTTTGCATTTGGGCAGTCGTTGATGGCTAGGTTTGTATTTGGCATTCGTTGATGGCTAGGTTTGTGTTTGGACAGTCGTTGATGGCTAGGTTTGTGTTTGGAGGGTAGTTGTGAATTGATAATAAGAATATCTGCCGGCACAAACAATGACAGCAGCAAGAGAACACGTGCGAACTTGCAAGTAAACAAATTGTTACCTGCCAAGACCAGAAGACCAACGGTCCAGAGTAGATTTTCCATGATTACGTCTGATGGATAATCTGTGTTTCCTGTAGACAATGTTGTAGATGGGAATGTTGTAGATGGGAATGTTGTAGATGTCAATATTATTGCAGATGTGAATGTTGTAGATGTAAATGTTGTAGATGGGAATGTTGCAGATTTCAATGTTGTAAACGTGAATGTTGTAGATGTGAATGTCGTAGATGGGAATGTTGTAGATGTAAATGCGGTAGATGAGAATGTTGTAGATGGGAATATTGCAGATGTAAATGTTGTAGATGTGAATGTCGTAGATGAGAATGGTGTAGATGTGAATGTTGCAGATCGGAATGTTGAAGATGTGAATGTTGAAGATGTGAATGTTGCTGTAGAGGTTAATGTCGTTCATGTGAATGTTGCAGATGTGAATGTTGGAGATGTTAATGTTGTAAATGTGAATGTTGTAGTAGATGTTTAAGTTGTTATATATATGTGAATATTGTAGATGCGAATGTTGTAGCATATGTGAATTGTTGATGTAGATGTGAATGTTGTAGATGTGAATGTTCTTGTAGATGTGACGGCAGCTGTGAATGTGAATGTTTTAGATGTGAATGAAGTTGTTTACGTGAATGTTTTCAGAATAAATGTTCTGTAGAAATGAATGTTGTTGTGCATGTGAATGTTGTAGATGTGAGTGTTATTGTAGAAATGTATGTAATTGTGCATGTGAATATTGCTGTAGATCTGAATGGTGTTATATATGGTAATGTTGTATATGTGAATGTTGTAGTAATGTGGATGCTGTAGATGTGAATGTTTTAGTAGGTGTAAATATTGCAGATGTGAATGTTGTATATGTGATTGTTGTAGTAGTTTGGAATATTTCAGATACGGATGTTGTAAATGTTAATGATGTTGTAGATCTGAATGATGTTGTATATGTAAATATTGTAGTATATGTGAATATTGCTGATGCGAATGGTGAAGATGTGAATGTTGTAGATGTGAATATTGAAGTAGATGCGAATATTTCAGATATGAATGTTGTAGATGTGAAGGTTGTAAACGGTTAACATTTACCAGACGTCAGTTTCAAACGGTTAACATTTAGAAAATAAAATTTTCAAACGGTTAATATTTACCAAACATAAATTTTAAACTGGTAGCTTTTACCAAAAACAACTTTTAAACTGGTAATATTTACCAAACATAACTTTAAATAAAATAACATTTCCCAGAATTCACTTTAAAAAACAATTACGCTTCTCAAATTTAATTTTGAAATTGGTTAACTTTCAGCAATTTTTGAATAAAATTAAACTTTTAAAATATATCATTCCAAACTTATATATCAATATTATTTGAGCAAGCAAATATTTTCCATTTCGTTCACTTTAAATAAGCTGTACAACATAATAACTAAATACTTAAAGTTACTTGCCGTCTTTCGCTCGCGTGTGTGTGTGCAGAAACAGGATGTGTCCTACACGTTTTAGTAACTTGCTGGCTCGTGATCGTGTGTGTGTGCACAGGGCATGCCACGATTGGTTGAAATAGTTCCATTTTGGGACTACAATTTCCAGGAACCAGAATGACGCGTCAGCCTCATTATGCAGCCCACGTACATCTGTGACATAGTCACACGAGACAAAGAATAAACTGATTTTTTTTGTTTGTTGAAGAAAAATATTTGAATAATGCTGAATAGATTTCTTGGTCTGATGAATTGCCACAATGGAATGACACGTCAACCACACATCACATAATGCTTACATCTCAGAGCTCCAGCCATTGACAATCCCAGTTCACAGAACGCGCCCATAACGGCTCAGTCAGGATCTATAATGACACAGATATCACTCCACATCGGAAGGCGGTGGTCGAATGGTGTTGGTAGTGCACCTACGGCGTCCTCTCTCTTGCCTTAGTGGCACGCTGTGTGAGGCTATTCTCTGTCCATCTTTTGATGTAATCCTCCAACTTATAGCGAAATTTACTTCTGGCATGCCTGCGCTGCATCTATAATTCCGGTCTAGATTCCAGCGACGTGTTTTATCTTGTGATGTGACCCAAATATGTGAACTCTTGATGTTTTATCTTGTGATGTGACCCAAATATGTGAACTCTTGATGTTTTATCTTGTGATGTGACCCAAATATGTGAACTCTTGATGTTTTATCTTGTGATGTGACCCAAATATGTGAACTCTTGATGTTTTATCTTGTGATGTGACCCAAATATGTGAACTCTTGATGTTTTATCTTGTGATGTGACCCAAATATGTGAACTCTTGATGTTTTATCTTGTGATGTGACCCAAATATGTGAACTCTTGATGTTTTATCTTGTGATGTGACCCAAATATGTGAACTCTTGATGTTTTATCTTGTGATGTGACCCAAATATCTGAGCTCTTTAACTCTTGATTCGTTCATGTTCTCTCTGCTACTCAACTTCTCTAAGATTGCTATGATTGTTTTCTGTGCATGCATGTGTTTCCCAGACATCTAATGTGTCTTGTCTGTGCATGCATGTGTTTCCCAGACAGCTAATGTGTCTTGTCTGTGCATGCATGTGTTTCCCAGACATCTAATGTGTCTTGTCTGTGCATGCCTGTGTTTCCCAGACATCTAATGTGTCTTGTCTGTGCATGCATGTGTTTCCCAGACATCTAATGTGTCTTGTCTATGCATGCCTGTGTTTTCACACATCTGGTGTGTCTTGTCTATGCATGTCTGAGTTTCAAGACATATAATGTGCCTTGTCTATTCGTGCCTGTATTTTCCAGACATCTGGTGTGTCTCTCATCCTGGACTTTATGAAAGAATTCTTGGTTGCCTTTAAAGCACACATCAATGGTTATCTGTACCTCTTTAGATCTTAATAATATTATTGTTCGCTTAGGCGTCTGAGGCGGGTTGAGTCGGTCAGCCACATCCATGACCCACAGCTGGGGCGTGGTTTCAGGCAGAGGAGGAGGTTGCTGCTTGCTGGATCCATACTGTTCGTGGGCGGCCTCTTCTGCGCCCCCAGTCGGGGGGAGACTTTGGGACTGAGGAAGGACTTGTGTAGTATCTTGTGGACCGGTGTTTCAAGGTCCAGCCGTACAACATGCACAGAAGCACTTGTACAGTCAAAACCTTTTGTTACGTGCATAACTGACAATTTTTTAATTCAACATGTAGAAGCAGCCACCAGAGGCAAAAACATACTCGACCTAGTTTTTACCACAGAGGAAAATATGATTGAAAACGTTACCGTTGGGGAACTGTTTGGCTCAAGTGACCATCAAATCATCCGTTGGGATCTTATTGCAGGGAAAGAAGTAAACATAAACACGCGAACATACGACTACTCTAAGACAGATGTTAAGAGGATGAAAGAGGCAGCGAACCACATAATCTGGAAAGATATTATTGTAGGAACAGATGTTGAACAGGAGTGGGAAAGTTTTAAAACAGTTCTAGAAACGCTAAAAGAGGAATGTGTTCCATGTAGGGAGGTAAACCCCAAGCGTAAAAAGTGGATAACTAGATTTGTAGTGAAATGTAGAAGAGCAAAAAATAAAGCATGGCAAAAATATATAGAGGCAGGTAAATCAAAAGAAACATATGTAAAATATTTGGACAAGCAGAACATATCTCAGAAAGCGAATAAAACAGCAAAAATAGACTTTGAAAAAAAACTTGCTCAGAGGATCAAGACTGACAGTAAAAGCTTCTTTTCTTATGTTAGAAATAAACAAAGAACGAAAGACAAAGTAGGCCCTCTCATAGACAGTACAGGGAAAATAATAAGTGAGAATAGGGAGGCTGCTAATCTGCTTAATCAGTACTTTGGCACAGTCTTCACAAAGGAGGACTGCTCCGAGATCCCAGAGCCTATAGATATTTTTCAAAGAGACATGGATACAGCGGGATTAAGATCAATCTGTATTACAGAGGAAATGGTTTTTAAAAAATTGGAGGGGTTGAAAGTGAATAAATGTCCAGGTCAAGATGGTATTCACCCAAAATTGCTGAATGAAATTAGAAACCAACTAGCAAAACCATTGGCTATATTATGTTCTCAATCACTTACAAAAGGGATTGTTCCACGGGATTGGAAAGATGCAGGAGTGATCCCCTTATTCAAAAAAGGCAAAAAATCAGATCCGGCAAATTATAGACCGGTGAGTTTAACGAGCATAGTCTGTAAATTGTTAGAGTCAATAATCAAAGAAAACATTGAAATGCATTTAGAAAAATTTAATCTAATTAGAAATAGTCAGCATGGGTTTACTAGAGGGAGATCATGCTTAACAAATCTATTAGAATTCATGGAGGAGGTTACTAAAATCATAGATAAAGGGGAGCCAGTGGATGTTATTTATCTAGACTTTGCAAAGGCCTTTGATAGAGTACCTCATCAAAGATTATTTCGAAAGTTAAAATCACATGGAATAGGTGGGGAAGTTGCCAAATGGATTGAAAATTGGTTAACAGGAAGAAGGCAGAGGGTGGGCATAAATAAGGAGTACTCTGAGTGGAGTGAAGTGAAAAGTGGTGTGCCACAGGGCTCGGTTTTGGGACCAATTTTGTTCTTGATATATATAAATGATTTGGACATTGATATGAGATCCATGATTGCAAAATTTGCTGATGACACAAAACTATGCAGTAGTGTCTCATCTAAAGCGGAAGTGGATATATTGATGTCGGATTTAGATAAAATTCGAGAATGGTCTGTAAGCTGGCAAATGGAGTTTAATGTAGATAAATGTACAGTCATCCACATGGGTAGATCCAATATGGAACATAAATACAGAATGGGAGAAAACAATATTAGAAAGATAGATAAGGAAAGGGACCTAGGGGTTATAATAGATCATACAGGAAAGGTGAGTGAACAAGTTAAGGTAGCAGTGAAAAAGGCAAATGCAATGTTAGGTATGATAAAAAGAAATATTAAACATAGGAGCAAGGAAGTGATCGTCAAACTGTATAAAGCTTTAGTTAGACCTAGATTGGAGTACTGTGTACAGGTGTGGAGTCCTTATCAAAGAGGGGACATAAACATGCTAGAAAGAATACAAAAAAGAGCGACAAAGATGATAGTTGGATTCCAGAATTACAGTTATGAGGAACGACTCAGAAAAACGGGCCTACAGTGTCTCGAAGAGAGAAGAATTCGTGGTGACTTAATACAGGTTTATAAGATGATCAGAGGAATCGATAAATTAGACTATAACAAGTTTTTTAAAATACAGCCACCTACAATAACACGAGGGCATAGCTACAAGCTGACTAAAGAGAGGTCCAGGTTAGATATTAGGAAATATTTTTTTAGTCAGAGAGTGGTGTCTGCTTGGAATGCATTGCCAGGGGAGGTGGTGGAGGCAGGGACAGTTAATGCGTTTAAGAATAAACTGGATGCGCATAGATTTTAGAGCAAGGTGATGTAAATGTAACTGGTTGTATACAGACTCTGCAGGGTCTTCTAAACCAGTATAAAGACGTTAAGTTAAGTTAACATGACCGAACAAAGAAACTGCGTTGGTCAAGTGATTCCTGGTCCAGCCGTACAACATGACCGAACAAAGAAACTGCGTTGGTCAAGTGTTTCCTGGTCCAGCCGTACAACATGACCGAACAAAGAAACTGCGTTGGTCAAGTGTTTCCTGGTCCAGCCGTACAACATGACCGAACAAAGAAACTGCGTTGGTCAATTTTTACTGGTCCAGCCGTACAACATGACCGAACAAAGAAACTGCGTTGGTCAAGTGTTTCCTGGTCCAGCCGTACAACATGACCGAATAAAGAAACTGCGTTGGTCAAGTGTTTCCTGGTCCAGCCGTACAACATGACCGAACAAAGAAACTGCGTTGGTCAAGCGTTTCCTTGTCCAGCCGTACAACATGACCGAACAAAGAAACTGCGTTGGTCAAGTGTTTCCTGGTCCAGCCGTACAACATGACCGAACAAAGAAACTGCGTTGGTCAAGTGTTTCCTGATCCAGCCGTACAACATGACCGAACAAAGAAACTGCGTGGGTCAAGTGTTTCCTGGTCCAGCCGTACAACATGACCGAACAAAGAAACTCTGCGTTGGTCAAGTGTCTCTGAGATTGGGCGGAGGCCTGTTATAGAAGAGACCTCCACCTTTCGGATGCAGTGATGCCATCGGATGCTCAGGATGCGCTGCTGGTTGCTCATGTGAAAGGCCTTATATCTTGAGCAACGTGACAAAGACAGATGTAACATGGCCGCCACTAGGTACGGCGGCCGATCGTGCTTAGTGCTTTTGTCTGCGCTTACTTTCTCTAGAGCTTCTGTTACTTCTGGTGCTTTTGTTTCACTTCTGGTGCTTTTGTGTCCCATCTAGTGCTTTTGTGTCACTTCTGGTGCTTTTGTGTCACTTCTGGTGCTTTTGTGTCATTTCTAGTGCTTTTGTGTCACTTCTGGTGATTTTGTGTCACTTCTGGTGCTTTTGTGTCACATCCATTGCTTTTGTGTCCCTTCTGGTGCTTTTGTGCCACATCTATTGCTTTTGTGTCACATCTATTGCTTTTGTTTCATATCTATTGCTTTTGTGTCCCATCTATTGCTTTTTGTGTCACATCTATTGCTTTTGTGTCACATCTATTGCTTTTGTGTCACATCTATTGCTTTTGTGTCACATATATTGCTTTTGTGTCACATCTATTGCTTTTGTGTCACCTATTGCTTTTGTGTCACTTATATTGCTTTTGTGTCGCTTCTGTTGCTTTTGTGTAACTTCTATTGCTTCTGTGTCACCTCTGGTTCTTTTGTGTCACTTTTGGTGCTTTTTTGTCACTTCTATTATTTTGTGTCACTTCTATTGCTTCTGTGTCACCTCTGGTTCTTTTGTGTCACTTTTGGTGCTTTTTTGTCACTTCTATTATTTTGTGTCACTTCTATTGCTTCTGTGTCACCTCTGGTTCTTTTGTGTCACTTTTGGTGCTTTTTTGTCACTTCTATTATTTTGTGTCACTTCTATTGCTTCTGTGTCACCTCTGGTTCTTTTGTGTCGCTTCTGTTGCTTTTGTGTCACTTCTATTGCTTCTGTGTCACCTCTGGTTCTTTTGTGTCACTTTTGGTGCTTTTTTGTCACTTCTATTATTTTGTGTCACTTCTATTGCTTCTGTGTCACCTCTGGTTCTTTTGTGTCGCTTCTGTTGCTTTTGTGTCACTTCTATTGCTTCTGTGTCACCTCTGGTTCTTTTGTGTCACTTTTGGTGCTTTTTTGTCACTTCTATTATTTTGTGTCACTTCTATTGCTTCTGTGTCACCTCTGGTTCTTTTGTGTCGCTTCTGTTGCTTTTGTGTCACTTCTATTGCTTCTGTGTCACCTCTGGTTCTTTTGTGTCACTTTTGGTGCTTTTTTGTCACTTCTATTATTTTGTGTCACTTCTATTGCTTCTGTGTCACCTCTGGTTCTTTTGTGTCGCTTCTGTTGCTTTTGTGTCACTTCTATTGCTTCTGTGTCACCTCTGGTTCTTTTGTGTCACTTTTGGTGCTTTTTTGTCACTTCTATTATTTTGTGTCACTTCTATTGCTTCTGTGTCACCTCTGGTTCTTTTGTGTCGCTTCTGTTGCTTTTTTGTCACTTCTATTGCTTCTGTGTCCCCTCTGGTTCTTCTGTGTCATTTCTGGTGCTTTTTTGTTCATGCCTGCTATCTTCTTTTTGCACATATATGATCTGCTTTATTCTTCTGGTCGGTGGATGCTCGGGCTGTCTTGGATAAACTGTGATGGTTTCTCACCTGTGTTGCATTCATCTGTTAGAGTACACATTACATTCACCTGTTAGAGTACACATTCCATTCACCTGTTAGAGTACACATTCCATCCACCTGTTAGATGTACACATTCCATCCATCGGTTAGATGTACACATTCCATCCATCTATTAGTTGTACACATTCCATCCACCTGTTAGATGTACACATTCCATCCATCGGTTAGATGTACACATTCCATCCATCTATTAGTTGTACACATTCCATCCACCTGTTAGATGTACACATTCATCCATCTGTTAGTTGTACACATTCCATCCATCTATTAGTTGTACACATTCCATCCATCTGTTAGTTGTACACATTCCATCCACCTGTTAGTTGTACACATTCCATCCATCTATTAGTTGTACACATTCATCCATCTGTTAGATATATCTTTCTCACCAATGAAGGTGTCTCCAATCACTTCATTCATCCATCCTCCACGTCCTTGACCTTGGCTTGAATGTCGATTCTGTTATTTGCATTTCTAGACATAATCCTTATCGTCTTGGTCCGTATCCTAACCACCAGATGTTTTCAAACTGTTTTGGTCTGCGGCTCCCTTGACCTGTCCATCACTCCTGACCTGTCCATCACTCACCGTGTCTATCCTAACCACCAGATGTTTTCAAACTGTTTTGGTCTGCGGCTCCCTTGACCTGTCCATCACTCCTGACCTGTCCATCACTCACAGTGTCTATCCTGACCTGTCCCCTGACCTGTCCATCACTCACCGTGTCTATCCTAACCACCAGATGTTTTCAAACTGTTTTGGTCTGCGGCTCCCTTGACCTGTCCATCACTCCTGACCTGTCCATCACTCACAGTGTCTATCCTGACCTGTCCATCACTCCTGACCTGTCCATCACTCACCGTGTCTATCCTAACCACCAGATGTTTTCAAACGGTTTTGGTCTGCCGCTCCCTTGACCTGTCCATCACTCCTGACCTGTCCATCACTCACAGTGTCTATCCTGACCTGTCCATCACTCCTGACCTGTCCATCACTCACCGTGTCTATCCTAACCACCACATGTTTTGAAACTGTTTTGTTCTGCGGCTCCCTTGACCTGTCCATCACTCCTGACCTGTCTATCACTCACCGTGTCTATCCTAACCACCAGATGTTTTTAAACTGTTTTGTTCTGCGGCTCCCTTGACCTGTCCATCACTCCTGACCTGTCCATCACTCACAGTGTCTATCCTGATCTGTCCATCACTCCTGACCTGTCCATCACTCACAGTGTATATCCTGACCTGTCCATCACTCCTGACCTGTCCATCACTCACCGTGTCTATCCTGACCTGTCCATCACTCACCGCGTCTCCCTTGACCTGTCCATCACTCACCGTGTCTCCCCTGACCTGTCCATCACTCAACGTGTCTCCCCTGATCTGTCCATCACTCACCACGGCTGCCCTGATCTGTGCACAAATCACCTCGGCCCATCTCTTTGTTATATAAGCAAATGTACCCAACAAATTTACACTCTTCACAAGACACCTCATCGCGCTTAGCCGAGGGCCGCGACGCCTCTGGGAGCCGCGGGGAACAGTTTGAAAACCTCTGCTGTACTCTGATGTCTTTCGTTATTTATGTCTGTCCTATCTTCTTGTTGCCGTCCATACCATATGTTTGGATGCCGTCCATACCATATTTTTTGTTGCCGTCCATACTGTAATTTTTGCTGCTGTCCATACCGATTTTTTTGGCCATCCATACCGAATTATTTGCACCGCCCATACAGGAAATTTTGCTGCAAATTCTTCTGTCGGTAGTTTTATTCGCTTTGTTTATAGACATTCCCATTTAGATGTGTTTAAATTCTCCATTGTGTTGCTCCAGACTTCCTGACAGGAGGCTTTGCCTATTGTATTGTGCCTTCCACGAGATATATGTTTCCTGCCTGGCTGAGATATATATTTTCGGGTCATGTTTATACCTCCTCTCTATCTTGGGATCATGTTTATATCTTCTTTCTATCTTGAGATCATGTTTATACCTCCTCTCTATCTTGGGATCATGTTTATATCTTCTCTCTATCTTGAAATCATGTTTATATCTTCTTTCTATCTTGAGATCATGTTTATATCTTCTCCCTATCTTGAAATCATGTTTATATCTTCTCTCTATCTTGAAATCATGTTTATATCTTCTCTCTATCTTGAGATCATGTTTATATCTCCTCTCTATCTTGAAATCATGTTTATATCTTCTCTCTATCTTGAGATCATGTTTATATCTTCTCCCTATCTTGAAATCATGTTTATATGTTCTCTCTATCTTGAAATCATGTTTATATCTTCTCTCTATCTTGAGATCATGTTTATATCTTCTCTCTATCTTGAGATCATGTTTATATCTTCTCTCTATCTTGAAATCATGTTTATATCTTCTCTCTACTTTTCTTTAGGGGAGCTTCTAACCTAGACGACAGTGAGCTGGCTTGCTAAGACTGGGATTCCAGCGTGACAAGGTTCGAAATCACGGACGGGCAGAAAAACGTCCGAGCGAGGTTCGTTCCTGATACTACCGCTCCTCCATTAGACCCAGCTGTAAATGGATACCGGACGTATGAGCTTGGAAAGGTATAAACAGAAAGGAAGGGAACTGACCACACCACTTCAAATCGGATGCGGTTTAGTCCATGAAGTTATTTTCATCCCCGACGGCAGCTGTTGCCATGGGACCTTGACCTCCTCAATCTGATGACTATTTTCAACACTACAGGATCACGATCTGGACGCGTCGACACCTGGCTGTGCTTTAGCCATTGTGACATTGTTGGTGTAGTCATCTACTGGTTATGATAAAGTCAGCCTGATTCCTCTCGGCTTTTCCTTAACATTCTTGGAGATTGTTGGAACAACCTGCTACATTCAGCTATCTGGTATATCCGCCAATGTTGCAGACCTCTGGACGTCACTGAACCAAACCGGAAGTTTCGTGTTGCAGACGTTTTGTCCCCCGCCTTCTGCTGTTAATACTTCAATCGATCTTGAATTATCCTATATCCTAGCCTATTATAACATTTTGAAGATTCTACTGGTATACTATACAAAACAAACAGAAAAACTGAAGTCATACTTGCTTGCTTTCTCGACCTTGAATAAAACACAAATGAAAATTTGATTGAGTTTATATGATAAATGTCTCCTGTCACTCAAGTTAAACCACTTCTCTATTTAAGGCCTCCCCATATAAGTAAACACCTTTTATCGAATCTGTAGACTCTTCAAATCTATCACAAGTCACAACACTTTTAGTGCATCGCCACGGTGAGGGTATTGCTTAATACCGTTACAGCCCCAGGTTGTATTTGTCATATTTGTCTAAGACTGCATAAACAACTGGAATATCCTGCTGATTCATCGAATATTTGCTCCTTAATTAGCGCTTCTCAATCTGACCTGTGTGGTGAACATTTCTTTTGTTGAACCCGATGACGTCTGGTTGAACTGTCCTAAAGGATTGACGTGTGGTTAACACCTCATTTTTTTGAACACGATGACGTCTGGTTGAACTGTCCTAAGGGATTGACGTGTGGTTTTGAGGAACCTTTCTCTACTTTTTGTTGTCTGTTTTCGCGATGAATCTAGACGTCTCATGAATTCGGCTCTGGCCGACCAACTTACAGCTTAAGCGTAAGACGTTCTTTAACTCTATTTTGACATCTTTCCAAGCTGGGCCCAGATCTCTGATGTTGGTGATTAGCTTGGTAACTACACTAGCGTATACACTAATTGGAGAGACACGTTGGGGTCTGCCGCTCTCTCTCTCTCATCCTCTCTGTCTGTCTCTCTCTCTCCGTCTCTCCCTCTTTGTGCGATGAGACATGCTAAACTAAATCTAGTAGTCTCAGTAGAAATGTGAGCTCAATTTCTTACAGAATGATAACCTCTTTCTTTCCATCTCCTCGCGGAGAAATGCTATTTATAGCGAATACTTGATTACATAAGTAAATGAATCAACACAAACATAACTGCTCTCTTTCTTTACTGCTGTCAATCTGGACTTGCTCTAAAAGTGTCGGGAAGCTGTCGGCCCTACGTCATTCGTCTGTCTGGCTCAAAAGTTCAATCCTCCTTTACTATTCGCTGTCTACTTCTTGAATGAAGGATGACCACCAACTCCATTTAACGAATCCACGTCCCATCGCTAAATTATTGCTAAATAATCATTCAGGCATCAAATCTTCGCCATTACCGAGATGATATTTTTAGGTGGCCCAGGATTTTTCAGGAAATATGCAGAACTTTCTCCAGGACACTAGCAAACTTTCTCCAGGCCACTAGCTAACTTTCTCTAAGACTCCAGCAAACTTTCTCCAGGACTCCAGCAAACTTTCTCCAGGACACTAGCAAACTTTCACCAGGACTCGAGGAACATTTCTCCAGGACACTAGCAAACTTTCTCCAGGACACCAGCAAACTTTCTCCAGGACACCAGCAAACTTTCACCAGGACTCGATCAACATTTTTCCAGGACACCAGCAAACTTTCTCCAGGACACCAGCAAACTTTCTCCAGGACACCAGCAAACTTTCTCCAGGACACTAGCAAACTTTCTCCAGGCCACTAGCTAATTTTCTCCAGGACACTAGCTAACTTTCTCTAAGACTCCAGCAAACGCTCTCCAGGACACAAGCAAACTTTTTCCAGGACACCAGCAAACTTTCTCTAAGACTCCAGCAAACTTTCTCTAAGACTCCAGCAAACTTTCTCCAGGACTCCAGCAAACTTTCTCCAGGACAGAAGCAAACTTCCTCCAGGACTCCAGTAAACTTTCTCCAGGACACAAGCAAACTTTCTCCAAGACTCCAGCAAACTTTCTCCAGGACACTAGCAAACTTTCTCCAGGACTCCAGCAAACTTTCTCCAGGACTCAAGCAACATTTTTCCAGGACACTAGCAAACTTTCTCCAGGACACCAGCAAACTTTCTAGAGGACACTAGCGAACTTTCTCCAGGTCACCAGCAAACTTTCTCCAGGCCCCTAGCTAACTTCCTCCAGGACACTAGCTAACTTTCTCTAAGACTCCAGCAAACGCTCTCCAGGACACAAGCAAACTTTCTCCAGGACACCAGCAGACTTTCTCCAGGACACCAGCAAACTTTCTCCAGGCCACTAGCTAACTTTCTCCAGGACTCCAGCAAACTTTCTCCAGGACACCAGCAAACTTTCTCCAGGCCACTAGCTAACTTTCTCCAGTACACTAGCAAACTTTCTCCAGGACACTAGCTAACTTTCTCCAGGACACTAGCTAACTTTCTCCAGGCCACTAGCAAACTTTCTCCAGGACACTAGGAAACTTTCACCAGGACTCCAGCTATGCCAGGAACTATGCGAATGTTACAACATGGACATTACACCACGGATATGTTACACGATGGAAATGTTACACTATGGACATGTTACACCACAGATATGTTACACGATGATTATGTCACGACCATGGACATGTTACACCACGGATATGTTACACGATAGACATGTTACACCATGGACATGTTACACCACGAATATGTTACGCGATGATCATGTTACACCATGGACATGTTACCCCACGGATATGTTACACGATGCACATTTGACACTGTGAACATGTTACACCATGGACATGTTATACCACGGATATGTTACACGATGAACATGTTACACCATGGACATGTTACACCCCGGATATGTTACACGATGGACATGTTACAACATTGACATGTTACACCACGCATATGTTACACGATGAACATTTGACTCCGTGAACATGTTACATCATGGACATGTTAGACCACGGATATGTTACACGATGAACATGTTACACTATGGACATGTTACACCACGGATATGTTACACGATGAGTATGTTACACCATGGACATGTTACACCACGGATATGTTACACGATGAACATGTTACACCACGGATATGTTACACGATGAACATGTTACACCATGGACATGTTACACCACGGATATGTTACACGATAGACATGTTACACCATGGACATGTTACACCACGAATATGTTACGCGATGATCATGTTACACCATGGATATGTTACACCACGGATATGTTACACGATGAACATGTTACACCACGGATATGTTACACGATAGACATGTTACACCATGGACATGTTACACCACGGATATGTTACACGATAGACATGTTACACCATGGACATGTTACACCACGAATATGTTACGCGATGATCATGTTACACCATGGACATGTTACCCCACGGATATGTTACACGATGCACATTTGACACTGTGAACATGTTACACCATGGACATGTTATACCACGGATATGTTACACGATGAACATGTTACACCATGGACATGTTACACCACGGATATGTTACACGATGAACATGTTACACCATGGACATGTTACACAACGGATATGTTACACGATGAACATGTTACACCATGGATATGTTACACCACGGATATGTTACATGATGAACATGTTACACCATGGAAATGTTACACCACGGATATGTTACGTGATGGACACGTTACACCATGGACATGTTACACCCCGGATATGTTACACGATGGACATGTTACACCATTGACATGTTACACCACGCATATGTTACACGATGAGCATGTTACACCATTGATATGTTACACCACGGATATGTTACACGATGGAGATGTTACACCATGGACATGTTACACCACGGATATGTTACACCACGGATATGTTACACCATGAACATGTTACACCATGGATATGTTACACCACGGATATGTTACACCATGGACATGTTACACCATGGATATGTTACACCACGGATATGTTACACGATGGACATGTTACACTATGGAAATGTTACGGGAATGTTACACGGAAATGTTACACCATGGACATGTTACACCATGGACATGTTACACCATGGAAATGTTACGGGAATGTTACACGGAAATGTTACACCATGGACATGTTACCCCACGGATATGTTACACGATGCACATTTGACACTGTGAACATGTTACACCATGGACATGTTATACCACGGATATGTTACACGATGAACATGTTACACCATGGACATGTTACACCCCGGATATGTTACACGATGGACATGTTACAACATTGACATGTTACACCACGCATATGTTACACGATGAACATTTGACTCCGTGAACATGTTACATCATGGACATGTTAGACCACGGATATGTTACACGATGAACATGTTACACTATGGACATGTTACACCACGGATATGTTACACGATGAGTATGTTACACCATGGACATGTTACACCACGGATATGTTACACGATGAACATGTTACACCACGGATATGTTACACGATGAACATGTTACACCATGGACATGTTACACCACGGATATGTTACACGATAGACATGTTACACCATGGACATGTTACACCACGAATATGTTACGCGATGATCATGTTACACCATGGACATGTTACCCCACGGATATGTTACACGATGCACATTTGACACTGTGAACATGTTACACCATGGACATGTTATACCACGGATATGTTACACGATGAACATGTTACACCATGGACATGTTACACCACGGATATGTTACACGATGAACATGTTACACCATGGACATGTTACACCACGGATATGTTACAAGATGAACATGTTACACCATGGAAATGTTACACCACGGATATGTTACGTGATGGACACGTTACACCATGGACATGTTACACCCCGGATATGTTACACGATGGACATGTTACAACATTGACATGTTACACCACGCATATGTTACACGATGAGCATGTTACACCATTGATATGTTACACCACGGATATGTTACACGATGGAGATGTTACACCATGGACATGTTACACCACGGATATGTTACACCACGGATATGTTACACCATGGACATGTTACACCATGGATATGTTACACCACGGATATGTTACACCATGGACATGTTACACCATGGATATGTTACACCACGGATATGTTACACGATGGACATGTTACACTATGGAAATGTTACGGGAATGTTACACGGAAATGTTACACCATGGACATGTTACACCATGGACATGTTACACCATGGAAATGTTACGGGAATGTTACACGGAAATGTTACACCATGGACATGTTACACCATGGACATGTTACATTGTTATAATCAATCCTATCCAGCACCGAGCTTCAACAATAATCTGGCTTGCCTTTACGAACAAGAATAGAAGATGGACGCCAAAAGAAGGTTGACGGCTGATTGTGTAAAGTGAAGGCAGTTTGTTGCTGCAATAGAAGACAGGAGTAGGTATGATGTCACTGACACAGTAGAGTGACTGACTTACTAGCGATGACAATGTGTGTCGTCCAACAACAAAACAATGGAGATTACCAAACTGTAGCCACCCTTCTACTTGGTCTAGTTTGATGTTAGCAATCGCTTTCAACACTTCTTTCTCCTTTTTAACTTGAAGATAGTTCTTTTCATGTTCAGGAGATACCAGCTTTTGAAATATGCTAAAACAAATACTAGAAATAAGCATGATATATTTAGAAGGGTACTTTAGCCCAACTTTGTCCAATATTCAGAAGGGTACTTTAGCCCATCTCTGTCCAATATTTAGAAGGGTACTTTAGCCCATCTCTGTCCAATATTTAGAAGGGTACTTTAGCCCATCTCTGTCCAATATTTAGAAGGGTACTTTAGCCCATCTCTGTCCAATATTTAGAAGGGTACTTTAGCCCACCTCTGTCCAATATTTAGAAGGGTACTTGAGCCCACCTCTGTCCAATATTTGTATTAGTTTGAAATCGTGTGTATTCTTCATCTCCAGATTTTTGTCTTGTGTAACTGCCTGAATGCGTCCTTCACAGGAAAGTCTTTTGCAATTTATATACAACATGCGTTTCCAACATACATCAAAGCTAGAATGTCACATTATACACAACATGCATTTCCAACATACATCAAAGCTAGAATGTCACATTCATCAATCTTCCTTAAATTCACTTTTATGATTGCAGAAAATGGCTCAATTATTGCAAAAGTGTTTTCTACTGAATCATCTAAGTTATCAAACAATTTCCAAAGGTTCATGTAGCCATTTGTAAGCATTAAGGTTCTCTGGACACGTAGCTTTCTTTCAGATTCATATAATTGTTGCAGGTGAAATATGGTATTGGTCTCCTGAAATTTGTCTATATTCATTAAATCTTTCTTTTAAATTATCTTTGTCAGAAATTCTAGTCTACTGTCTTCAACCAGTGTGAACGGTTGCTTGTCCGTGTTCTTTTCTCTCACTACCAGTGATGGAGTATGTACATTTATTATGTTCCACCACTTTACATTAATTGCTACACATTCCACAGTGCCCTCCCATCTAGACAGACCATCAAAGTTTGGTCCTTCTATTGATAATGCAGCTATAGAGCTCTCATCAAACACTTTCAGAAAAACCTTCTGCCTCTGAAATCTTGATGGACGAGTGACAGCTGATACGTTGATGGATACAAGGACTTGAGTGACAGCTTATATGTTGATGGATACAAGGACCAGTGACAGCATATATGTTAATGGATACAAGGACTTGAGTGACAGCTTATATGTTGATGGATACAAGGACCAGTGACAGCATATATGTTAATGGATACAAGGACTTGAGTGACAGCTTATATGTTGATGGATACAAGGACCAGTGACAGCATATATGTTAATGGATACAAGGACTTGAGTGACAGCTTATATGTTGATGGATACAAGGACCAGTGACAGCTTATATGTTGATGGATACAAGGAAGAGTGACATCTTATATGTTGATGGATACAAGGAAGAGTGACATCTTATATGTTGTTTTAACTAATGTCTCACTGTGTAGGTCAAAGAATTTTTAGAAGTGAGAATAAAGATGCTTTCTGTAAATTGGTCATGTTTGACAAATGTGGATACAAGAAAGTCAGTTGGTCGTGTTTGACAAATGTGGATACAAGAAAGTCAGTTGGTCGTGTTTGACAAATGTGGATACAAGAAAGTCAGTTGGTCATGTTTGAAAAATGTGGATACAAGAAAGTCAGTTGGTCATGTTTGACAAATGTGGATACAAGAAAGTCAGTTGGTCGTGTTTGACAAATGTGGATACAAGAAAGTCAGTTGGTCATGTTTGAAAAATGTGGATACAAGAAAGTCAGTTGGTCATGTTTGACAAATGGGGATACAAGAAAGTCAGTTGCTCGTGTTTCACAAATGTGGATACAAGAAAGTCAGTTGGTCATGTTTGACAAATGTGGATACAAGAAAGTCAGTTGATCATGTTTGACTAATGTGGATACAAGAAAGTCAGTTGGTCATCTTATTGAATGATCCAGTTGTTCCTCGCTGACGTCAGAATGTGACCTTAATCAATTATAAGAAATAAGGATCGTGCCTGAAATGCAGCCCTGGGAACCTTTGTTTTAATGGTAGTTGACTGAGATCACAGTTTTCAATATTTTCCTGTTGATAGAGTTATTGTCTGTTACGATGGACAGTATTTAAAACCCATGCTCTCCAAAGATATGATTAAACTGTTCAATGGTATGTGAATTTCATCAGCTGATATATTTGCCTCAGGAGTTAATCTAATAACATCTTTATATGATGAAAACACACCGGAGATAACTTGTGCATGCACAGATTTTGCAGCTTCATCTATTTTGTTTGATGCTCCACCAACAACGTCCGGTGTATGATCGCTGTGCACTTATAAGATCTTCACTAAACTCTGGCCTTTCACAACACGGTCGTCTTCGCCGGTAGCTACATCCGATTTGACTGCGCCTCTCCAGTCAGATCTGTTTTGCGCAAGACATTCCCAGGTGTCGATGTCTATCTGGCAACGTTTCAGTGAGTCCTTTAGACCGTCTTTAAAACGTTTCTTTGGGCGCCCTCTCTCGCGCCATCCCTCTCTCAGCTCGCCGTAGAGAAGCTTCTTTAGGAGCCGCTCGTCTGACATACGGACGAGGTGTCCAGCCCATCCTAGTCGTGCTTTTTCTAGCAGTGCATGGATGCTGGGCATGTTAGCCCTCGAGAGAACCTCGATGTCAGTGATACGATCTTGCCATCGGATGTGGAATATTCGCCTCAGGCAACCTGAGTGGAAGTGGATTAACCTCCTTGCATGTTCAGAGTATAACGTCCAGCTTTCGCAAGCGTATAGTAGGGTTGGAATGATGGTTTCACGGTAGACTTTGAGTTTGGTCTTGACGCTGATGCCACGACGTACCCAGACCATCGAGCGCATTCTACCAAAGGTTGTGCTGGCCTTTGCTATTCTGCTTGCCACCTCATCGTCTAAGCTGACAGATCTCGACAGCGTGCTGCCCAGATATGTGAATTTGTCTACGGCATTCAGCGTCTGCCCGCTGACTGTAGTCTTTGGTTTTATGTACGGCATGCCTGGTGCTGGTTGGTACATGACCTGCCCGCCGACTGTAGTCTCTTGTTTTGTGTACGGCATGCCTGGTACTGGTTGGTAAATGACCTCTGCTTTCTGGGCATTGATGTTTACGCCAAAGTTTTCGCATGCGGCAAAGAACCGGTCCATTCCAAATTGCATGTTCAATTCTGAGTTACTTATCAGAGCTGAGTCGTCAGCAAACACAAGTTACCTAACTATGTTGCCTGTCACTTCGGTTTTGGCCTTCATTCTTCTGGGATTGAGTAATTTGCCATCTGTGCGGTACTTTATGGGTATTCCAAGCTCCAATGATCTGAAGGCGTCTGTCATCGTGGCCGCGAACATCATGCTGAACAAAGTCGGGGCGAGTACACATCCTTGTTTTACTCCGTTTGATACTAGAAACGTTTTAGAGATTGCACCGCTGTCCAGTACACGAGCACACATGCCTTCGTGTAGCTGTTTCACCATGGTTATGAACTTGTTGGGGCAGCCAAACTTAGACATTATCATCCACAGCTCTCTTCTGTTTACTGTGTCAAATGCCTATGTCAAATCAATAAATGCGGTGTACAAGGCCTGATTTTGTTTCCGACACTTCTCTTGCAATTGGCGAGCGGCAAAAATCATGTCCACTGTTCCTCTTCCGTCTCTGAGTCCACATTGGCTTTCTGGGAGGTGATGGCTTTCTTGAAGGTGGTGACTTTGTTCAAGGTGTTTGTTGAGCATGTTTAGCAATAAGCGCTCTAGGATCTTTCCTGCTACGGATAGTAGCGATATTCCACGATGATTGTCGCATTCCTGACGGTTGCCTTTTCTTTTGTACAAGTGAACGATTGAGGCGTTATTTAGCTCCTGTGGAATTTTTCCTTCAGCCCACATGTGGCAGAAGAGTTCAGTGATCCTTCTGGTGAGGGATGGGCCAGCTGTCTTATATACCTCTGCTGCTATTGCATCCGCTCCTGGAGCTTTTCCTATAGATAGTGAACTGATTGCCCTGTCGACTTCCTCCTCTGTAATGACTTCATCCAGCACCAGGTTCAGTTCCACCTGCGGCATTCGCTGGATGGGCTCCTCATTTATGGATGATGGGTGGTTTAGTATTTTCCAGAAGTCTGCCCATCTGTCTAAGATCTGAACCTTACCTGTTAGCAGTGCCCCATCTGTCTATGATTTTAACATTACCTGTTAGCAGTGCCCCATCTGTCTAAGATCTGAACCGTATCTGTTAGCAGTACCCCATCTGTCTATGATCTGAACCGTACCTGTTAGCAGTGCCCCATCTGTCTATGATTTTAGCATTACCTGTTAGCAGTGCCCCATCTGTCTATGATCTGAAACGTACCTGTTAGCAGTGCCCCATCTGTGTATGATTTTAACATTACCTGTTAGCAGTGCCCCATCTGTCTATGATTTGAACCGTACCTGTTAGCAGTACCCCATCTGTCTATGATCTGAACCGTACCTGTTAGCAGTGCCCCATCCGCATTGCGAACTTGAGTGTTACCAGAGGGCTGCGGAATCCTGCGCACATCTCCCGCACTATTATTAGAGTGCGCAACTCACGCCATCACCCTACAGATCACACCCTAACCAGCAAATCGGGGCTGGCAGGGGCCCCAAACTGCAGCAGTCAAACAGTGCAACAGTTACAGCCAGAGCATGAGCGTTTAGGGTAAGGGTAATGTGGTGTGCTACACTGAGAACAAAGGTATCTGAATGTGTGCCAAGGTCACTCTCCGTCTCGACACTACGACAAGGTCACTCACCGTCTCGATACTAATTCAACAATGGAAAACAGGGGGTTGGGGGAAAGAATGTATCTAAAGGTAGAGGCTAGGTGCTGACCACTGGCGTTCCGATTTGGGTAGTGGGGGATTAGTGACAGAGACAAGCAGAGTTTGCTGCGATATTTTGAGTGACAGGAGTTCAGAGTGGTGCGTTCCAATTGCAGCTGAATGGCTGGGTCAAGACATCCCACAGAAGGCCATTGGACAGCTCTGATACTGCTGGAGACTTTATATATAACTAGACAAAGTTTAACTCAAGCAGACTGGCCAGGGAGGAGAGAGACAGACAGAGAGAGAGAGAGAGAGAGAGAGACAGAATTTAGCTAGGAGTCTGTTTAGCTCACCGACTTAATAGAAGAATGATTGATAGGCTGTTTTACGAATGCTAGATAGAACAGGGCTGCTGAACCAGCATATGCCTTTGAGTCTTGACCAGTCACTCTATAAGGTGTATGTTGGGCGCCATGTGTCTAGAAGAGATCTGAATGTGTGTTGTACGTGCAGGACACCATGTGAACGATGTATGTTCTGAAGAGATACGCGAGTGTACAGATCGACTAGGAAAGATCTGGATGTGCGTGGTGTGTGTAGACACCGAGGGAACGATGTATGTTCCAGAGTGTGTGTATACGCAGATCGATTGAGTGTGTTATCATATGTGAGTATACATTGAATAGATTGACTGTATTATGTTCAGATCACCAGCCTGAGGGGATTTTTTTGAGAGTATGTTGAGGGTGCAGATAAGGGGAGGGAAGTGTGCGGCTAGAACTGGGTTGGGGTAGTCTGGAGTTACATCAATAGCCCAGGCTTATAAACTTTGCGTATCTATTTAGTTAACATTGTACTTCTTGTATTTCTTTGTAATCACATTGCACTCACTTTAATAGTTGTTGTACGAGTATGATGTGATAAATCTGCCACCTGCCGTGTGCTATGTTATTTGCTGTGTGTGGTCATGAAGGATATGGATACATGTGGTAACATTCGAGATAGAAAAACCCCAGTGAACACCTGGACTCTGCTACACATCTTTATTTGGTGCATGTTGAACAGGATTGCCGCAGTTTAATATAATTATAGATACAGTTATGTGTGTAGCTAAGTTTAGGGGAGTAGCTAGGGGTTAGAATGTTAGTTACCATAGTTAGCTTTTCCTATCATCTGACTGGTATGTGTTGACATTTTTGTATCCATTGTTGCATTACTGACAGACTTGACAGTTTTGGAAATCTTTTTTAAAACTTTAAACTGGTTTATTCCAACAAAGACATGTCGAGACGCACGCCAGGTTAAACAATGTTATCATTGTCTAGCTTTTACACATATCATGGGTATGTACCAATATTGTAGGGAATTGTAACGTTCACTGGAGAACACAAAGCTTTGACAGAAGCAAGCCTTTCATGGCACTAGCTACAGTCAAAAATACGAGCGATAGAGTGGACGAAAAAAACAAACAACTCCAAAACCAGCTAAGAGAGCTAACGAACAGAGTCATTTAGCTGGAAAGGCAGGAAAGAGACTGCCAACATAAGTTGTGACAGCTGTCACAGCAGTCTGTAACCAGAGTAAAGTCAGATACGAACGAGAGAGCTAACGAGAGAGCTAGAAACGAGAGAGCTAACGAGAGAGCTAGGAACGAGAGAGCTAGGAACGAGAGAGCTAGGAACGAGAGAGCTAACGAGAGAGCTAGGAACGAGAGAGCTAGGAACGAGAGAGCTAGGAACGAGAGAGCTAGGAACGAGAGAGCTAACGAGAGAGCTAGGAACGAGAGAGCTAGGAACGAGAGAGCTAGGAACGAGAGAGCTAGGAACGAGAGAGCTAACGAGAGAGCTAGGAACGAGAGAGCTACGAACGAGAGAGCTAGGAACGAGAGAGCTAGGAACGAGAGAGCTAGGAACGAGAGAGCTAGGAACGAGAGAGCTAGGAACGAGAGAGCTAGGAACGAGAGATCTAGGAACGAGAGCAGGAAGGCAGAAATGATAGTAACCACGGTCCAGCGTTTCAAGCTCAATCATCTTACACATTCCGATCCGGGGAAATCGCTGGGTTTGGAGAGGACCAGATCAAACGATTAAGTTTTGGACAGCAGAAGACAGAAGTGGGGTAAAGAGGAGGAGCTTAATCCAGGTAAAAATTCCAACACAAACATATGTGAAAATAGTTAATCAAAAGGTTGCATCGGGCAGATATTTAGTC
Organism: Ariolimax columbianus; assembly: GCA_036924085.1. Classification (NCBI taxonomy): domain Eukaryota; kingdom Metazoa; phylum Mollusca; class Gastropoda; order Stylommatophora; family Arionidae; genus Ariolimax; species Ariolimax columbianus. The sequence continues at coordinate 122,666,316 of JAVGWX010000005.1, forward strand.
CATAATAAGAGACCACATGCAAGGTTACAGTTGGAAATGTCAGGGACTCAGAGAAGTCAGATAGCGTATCCTGAAAAGTTAGGGACAGGTTATGTCATGCAACCGAGGCAAACACTCGACGATGTACGCGAGGACCCACACAGTGGGACCTAAACACTGGGACCTAAACACGGGGACCTAAACACGTTCACCTTACGTTCATGGGACGATAGACTCACAAACAACAAGTTCACGTGCCGGTCCTTGTTGATAGACTCACAAACAACAAATTCACCTTTCATTTATCGGGTGATAGTTCCTGAATACGTTGGGTGAACGTAAGTCACGACAGGGTCAATCACAGTCTCGACACTAGGTCGACAAACGAAACGAGGGACTTAGGCAGAAGACTTTGTCTAGTACAGGAATGGGTATCGGCGTGAATGGGGGTTGATGGCAGTCTGATGCTGCCACGACCGGCTGCGACATTTAGAGTGACAGTGACTCGTTGATAGTCAACCAATAACATTGACTTGGGGGTAGTTCTAAATTGGAGTGATGGCTAGGTCATACAGCCAACAGAAGACAATTAGACAGTCATGTTGTTGATTCAGACTGTACAATACTCTGCAGGGAAAAACTTAGCAGACTGGCTGGGAGAAAGGCTGAGAGGCTGTCAGGAAGGCTGAGAGTGAATCTGGATGGGAAAGAATTTATAGGGTGACTGGACCATCATACACCAGTCACGCTCAATAGGTGTTTGTGATGGACACTCTGTGAATAGTAAGAGATCTGAATGTGTGTTGTACGTGCAGGACACCTTGTGAACAGTGTGCGTTCTGATTAAGTGTGAATGTCCAGATTGGCTGAGCACGTGATCACAAGTGAGTACGTTATCTGATTAAAAGCAACGTGATCTAATTACATATGAATGCACTGATCGCCTGATCATACGTGAACCGATGGTATGTGAATATACATATCACCTGCTTGAAAGTGATTACGTAATCCGATCGTGAGGACAAGTTTGTGGTTGTGTGTGCAGATAAGGGGGTGCAGCGGCAAGAACCATGGGTAAATAGATTTTGAAGGAAACATCAAAAGTTAGTGCTTCAAACCTCATATTGTAGTTCAATATATATATATATATATATATATAATTATTATTTAATTTAGATGTCCTATGTTTTTTGTTAATTTAGTGCAACGATTATTCTTGTAATAAATAATGTTGTTTTATATTATGGTCAGGATAGTGTTTTCCTGTGTGAAGTCGTGTCGTGGTGTAGGTACATGTTGTAACTCTTTAGATACGTACACTACTCAGCTAAATCTAGACTCTAACGTAATGGTACTGTCCTTGCTCTAACCGATAGATTCTCAAACAACGTTCACCTTACGTTAATGTGACGGTCCTGGTAGATAAACTCTCAAACAACAAGTTCATGTAACGGTCCTGGTAGATAAACTCTCAAACAAGTTCATGTGTCGGTCCTAGTAGATAGTCTCTCACACAACAAGTTCATGTAACTGTCCTGGTAAATAAACTCTCAAACAACAAGTTCATGTGACGGTCCTGGTAGATAAACTCTCAAACAAGTTCACCTTACGTTTATGTGTCGGTCCTGGTAGATAAACTCTCAAACAAGTTCATGTGTCGGTCCTAGTAGATAGTCTCTCACACAACAAGTTCATGTAACGGTCCTGGTAAATAAACTCTCAAACAACAAGTTCATGTGACGGTCCTGGTAGATAAACTCTCAAACAACAAGTTCACCTTACGTTCAAGAACTATTATGTCAAATGATTGCTGAAGCCACTTTTATTTTATTCTCTAAAAAACACAACAATAACAATTTCCATTAAATTAACTGACAAACATACATGATAACTATGTCAGTAATGAACTACAGTCAAACTCTGTCTAGCTAGGCAATCGTGCAAGGCGCATTGATGTCTCTCCCCACATGCCGAAACGCAATGCGCATTGATGTCTCTCCCTGACATGCCATAGTGCAAGGCACACTGATGTCTCCCCATAAAACTAACAATCCCAGGATAATTCAGCTTCAGTCTAATCAGAATCGTGGTCCCTTTATCTATTTCAGTCAAACTCTATGTACTCTGATCTCACTTTAAGATCTACGAATGTTATTAACAAATGTTCTAGGACTCCGGTCAGTCTTTCAGTGTCACCACTGAGGTCTCTGTTATCTCATCTATCTGTCGCTATTCTGTGTAGCTCTGCTTCACTCTATCTGTCGCTATTCTGTGTAGCTCTGCTTCACTCTATCTGTCGCTATTCTGTGTGGCTCTTCTTCACTCTATCTGTGTGACTTCTCTTCACTCTATATGTGTGACTGTGCTTCCCTCCATCTATTCACTTTTACTGTGTGGCTCCTCTTCACTCTATCTGTTCACTCTATCTGTGTGGCTGAGCTTCACTCTATCTGTTCTCTCTATCTGTGTGGCTCTACTTCACTTAATCTGTTCTCTCTATCTGTGTGGCTCTACTTCACTTAATCTGTTCACTCTATCTGTGAGCCTCTACTTCACTCTATCTGTGTGGCTCCGGTTCACTCTATCTCTGTTCTCGGACTGTTCTTCTAATATCTTGAGTCAGTCTAACGTCCAGACACTGCTCTTAAAAACGCAAATAACCTGCAGTATGTGTCGGGCTTCTGTTCGATTGCTCTGTCCTGTCTATCTCCTTTCCCATCGTGTATCTGTACTGTCTCCTTTCCCGTCGTGTATCTGTCCTGTCTCCTTTTCGGTCGTGTATCTGTCCTGTCTCCTTTCCGGTCCTGTATCTGTGCTGTCTCCTTTCCCGTCGTGTATCTGTCATGTCTCCTTTCCGGTCGTGTATCTGTCCTGTCTCCTTTTCGGTCGTGCATCTGTCCTGCCTCCTTTCCGGTTGTGTATCTGCCCTGTCTCCTTTCCCGTCGTGTATCTGTCCTGTCTCCTTTCTGGTAATGTATCTGTCCTGTCCCCTTTCCGGTCGTGTATCTGTCCTGTCTCCTTTTCGTTCGTGTATCTGTCCTGTCTCCTTTCCGGTCCTGTATCTGTCCTGTCTCCTTTCCGGTCGTGTATCTGTCCTGCCTCCTTTCCGGTCCTGTATCTGTTCTGTCTCCTTTCCCATCGTCTATCTGTCCTGTCTCCTTTCCCATCGTCTATCTGTCCTGTCTCCTTTTCGGTCGTGTATCTCTCATGTCTCTTTTCCCGTTGTGTATCTGTCCTGTCTCCTTTCCGGTCCTGTATCTGTGCTGTCTCCTTTTCCGTCGTGTATCTGTCCTGTCTCCTTTCCCGTCGTGTATCTGTCCTGACTGATTTCGGTCGTGTATCTGTCCTGTCTGATTTTCGGTCGTGTATCTGTCCTGTCTCCTTTCCCGTTGTGTATCTGTCCTGTCTCCTTTTCGGTCGTGTATATGTCCTGTCTCCTTTTCGGTCGTGAATCTGTCCTGTCTCCTTTTCGGTCGTGTATCTGTCATGTCTCCTTTTCGGTCGTGTATCTCTCCTGTCTCCTTTTCGGTCGTGTATCTATCCTGTCTCCTTTTCACTCGTGTATCTGTCCTGTCTCCTTTTCGGTCATGTATTCGTCCTGTCTCTTCTCCGGTTCTGAATCTGTCCTGTCTTCTTTCTGGTCGTGTATCTATCCTGTCTCTTTTCCGGTCGTATATCTGTCCTGTCTCCTCACCGGTCGTGTATCTGTTCTGTCTCCTTCTCGGCCCTGCTGTTCGTCCCACTCAGCTACTCTGTCTCTTGACTTTCTACCACGCCCATTTTATTTTGTCCTGTTTCTGTTTCGGCCAACCTGTCTGCCCACTCTACCATCTTCCTGTTCGTTTCGGCCAACCTGTCTGTCCCCTCTCACACGTGTCTGTCTGTTTCGGCCAACCTGTCTGTCCCCTCTCACACGTGTCTCTCTGTTTCGGCCAACCTGTTTGCCCTCTCTCACACGTGTCTCTCTGTTTCGGCCAACCTGTCTGTCCCCTCTCACACGTGTCTCTCTGTTTCGGCCAACCTGTCTGCCCCCTCTCACACGTGTCTGTCTGTGTTTCTAACTGTTCGTTAACTGAAGAGATGAACTCTTTGAGTCTGGCCAACACTTGACACCAATAAATGAAAGTTTACGTGGTCTCGCAGATCAAAGTTAATGTTAACAGAAACAAGCATGGCTCAGGGGCAGCATCACAAAACTAAACTTGCGTAACAGGCACAAGACCTTCGCCAGGAACAGAGAACAATTCCGATAAAACAAACTTGACACACACCCACGCACGCACGCACACACAACAATGAACACTGATTTGACACAAAACACGAATCTGACAAGGCAAAAGTGGCCTGGAATGTGTGCTCAGTAATAATAACCTAATGCTAGTTAGGACAACTAGGAAATACAGGAAATTGTTCGAGTGTATAAGCAATGGTCAAAGTGTACAAGATATGGTCAATGTTTACCTGCTTATTTGGATGTACATATGACAATATTTAGAGGTACTAGAGTGTACTGGGGTTAATAGAGTGCACTGGGTGTAATGAGATGTACTGGGGTATAATGAGGTGTACTGGGATGTACTGGGATGTACTGGAGTGTACTGTGATGTACTGGGATGTAATTGAGTGTACTGAGATATACTGGAGTGTACTGGGATGTACTTGAGTGTACTGGGATGTCCTGGAGTGTATGTCTTTGGTGAACATAAAACAGGTTTAGACACAAATCTCCAGTGGGGTTGGTGTCCAGGTCTCTACAGGCGCGAGGCGAAGATGTAGGCCAGGCCACTCAATCCCAGGCACAGCGCTAGTGATGACAGCAGGCCAGAAACACCTGCAAGTTAAGATGTAAGTATTACATTTGGTAAATCTGCTTTCATTCACATATCGACCGCGTCTGTGTTCCTAGTCTGACACGCTCCGGGGCAGGGCACAGTACGAGCCGCACACATACACGAGACTCGCACATGACGACTGAGGAGGTGTGTGTATGGGGGCAGCAATCTATTGACTACAAAAATTGCAACAGCACAGAATCTGATATGAATGAGATTTCTGTTAAGGAGCAGTCGCCATCCAATGCTTCACAAACAAAACAAATTTAAATCAAAGAAGAATAAGAAAAAAAAAGAGGAGGAGGAAGAAGAAGAAGAAGAAGAAGAAGAAGAAGAAGATGAAGAAAAAGAGGAAGAAAGAAGAAGAAAAATAAGAAATTTATCTTTGTATTTAACCAATTGTTATGTCATCGCCAATAGATTATTGATTTAAAGGACCAAGAAATCGTTCAATGGAAACTAGATAGGATTGTGGATGGGGTTAGTAGCCTCATGATGTAATACACATGTCTACAGAAACAACCACTGTCAAACACACATTGCATTTAGCTGCCGCTTTCTATGGATGAGTCATCAACAGAAGTCAGCCTATGCTCCCAAACTTAACATTGAGAACAATCGTAGTTACACTGGAAGTCAGTGGTGATTGGACAAGGGATGTTCAGTTACAGTTTTCTGTATGGATAAACATATCAGTGGACCTACATTTATGTTAATAAAGGTTTTCATTAAGCACTAAACAACACAAAAACAAAACAGGAGTAAAAAGTTAATTAAGTTCAATGAGTAACCAAAAGCGGTGAAAGTCCGAAAGTTATAGATGATAACCTGACATGAACATAAACAACGCAAACAGCAAATGGGCAGGAGTTTCTTGTTTTGTTGGTTAAATGGATCAATTAATGTGGTTATATAAGGGTTAACGTCACATGGATCAATTAATGTTGGTTATATAAGAGTTAACATCACATGGATCAATTAATGTTGGTTATATAAGGGTTAACGTCACAGAGATCAGTTAATGTAGTTATATAAGGGTTAACGTCACATATATCAATTAATGTGGGTTATATAAGGGTTAACATCACATAGATCAATTAATGTTGGTTATATTAGGGTTAACATCACATGGATCAATTAATGGGGTGATATAAGGGTTAACATCACAGAGATCAATTAATGTGGTTATATAAGGGTTAACATCACAGAGATCAATTAATGTGGTTATATAAGGGTTAACATCACAGAGAACAATTAATGTGGTTATATAAGGGTTAACATCACAGAGATCAATTAATGTGGGTTATAATTAGAAATAAACGCTGGAAAGACAAATTTAATAACCAACAACACCAAGGGTTTCAACAGCAAGATAAAAGCTAACGGTCAAGAACTCGAAGTGGTTGACCGTTTTAAATATCTTTGGTGGATTGTCAGTGATAAAGAATCAAAATAAGAGGTGTTGGCCAGAAATGCACAGACAATAGCGGCGCTTGCATGGCTTAACAAAATCTGGCAAGATAAACGGTTAGCACTATGCACGAAAAACAGATTAATGCGTACACTGGTCCTGTCAATATTCCTCTATGCTTGTGAGACATGGACAGTTACAGCTGATCTTCAACGAAGGATACAGGCCTTGGAGATGAGATGTTTCTGAAAACTTTTAAACGTCACATACAAAGATCGAGTTACAAACGAGGAAATACGAGATAGAATTACAACAGCAATAGGGCCTTTTGAAGATCTCTTGGCAACTGTCAAAAGAAGGAAACTCACTTGGTACAGTCACATATCGAGATCAAATGGTCTTGCAAATACGATCCTCCACAGAAAGGTGCATGGCAGACGACGAAGAGGCCAGCCCAAAAAGAGATGGGAGGACAACATAAAAGAATGGACCAGTCTCCGACCAGAAGAGTCACAAGCAGCGGCATCTGACAGAGACGGGTGGCGTGGGGTTGTGAGGATGTCTTCATGTGTGCCCCAACGTCCTAACCGGTTGCGGGATGGCCTGACCTGGCCTGATAATAAGGGTTAACATCACAGTGATCAATTAATGTTGGTTATATAAGAGTTAACATACATTGATTAATTAATGTTGCTTATATAAGGGTTAACATACATTGATTAATTAATGTTGCTTATATAAGGGTTAACATCACAGAGATCAATCAATGAAGGTTATATAAGAGTTAACATACATTGATTAATTAATGTTGCTTATATAAGGGTTAACATCACACAGATCAATTAATGAAGGTTATATAAGAGTTAACATACATTGATTAATTAATGTGGTTATATAAGGGTTAACATCACAGAGATCAATTAATGAAGGTTATATAAGAGTTAACATACATTGATTAATTAATGTGGTTATATGAGGGTTAACATCCCAGAGATTAATTAATGTGGTTATATAAGGGTTAACGTCATATAGATCAATTAATGTTGCTTATATAAGGGTTAACTTCATATATATCAATTAATGTTGCTTATATAAGGGTTAACTTCACATAGATTAATTAATGTGGTTATTTAAGGGTTAACTTCATATAGATTAATTAATGTGGTTATATAAGGGATAATGTCACATAGATTAATTAATGTTGGTTAAATAACAGTTAACATCACAGAGATTAATTAATGTGGTTATATAAGGGTTAATTAATGTAAGTTCTGTAATCCTTGTGTTGAGCCCGCGTCCTGTGCCAGGTTGAGAAATGTCCCCTAAACACTTAGGATGTCTTGATTCGTTTGTTCATGTTGTGTCCGCATTATGGGGTGAATTGTTTGATAGTTTTAGGTCAAATGTGTTACTCTATGAGAAGTCTGGGAGTATTGTACACATGTTGTGAAGTCTGAGGAGGCCTACTCAGATCTGATGAAGAACATTGAAAGAAGAGGTAAAGACTGCAGGAGGTCAAGTTCGAGACCATCGGAGGTCAAGGTGAGGCGCGGACTGAAGGTCATGGTCAGGACATATGTAAGTTAAGAGGAGGACACACAAAAAGAGTCGGCAAGTAATGGGGTTGCTGACCTTTATTCCAAAGGGAGGACCTTCACATCCTGTCAGATCAGCCTGAAGCATCCCTGTCTATTTGAATACTACAACTGACAGGAAGCAACCACTACAGCCCACCCTCTCCATCTATTTGAATACTACAACTGACAGGAAGCAACCACTACAGCCCACTCTCTCCATCTATTTGAATACTACAACTGACAGGAAGCAACCACTACATCCCACCCTCTCCATCTATTTGAATACTACAACTGACAGGAAGCAACCACTACAGCCCACTCTCTCCATCTATTTGAATACTACAACTGACAGGAAGCAACCACTACAGCCCACCCTCTCCATCTATTTGAATACTACAACTGACAGGAAGCAACCACTACAGCCCACTCTCTCCATCTATTTGAATACTACAACTGACAGGAAGCAACCACTACAGCCCACTCTCTCCATCTATTTGAATACTACAACTGACAGGAAGCAACAACTACAGCCCACCCTCTCCATCTATTTGAATACTACAACTGACAGGAAGCAACCACTACAGCCCACCCTCTCCATCTATTTGAATACTACAACTGACAGGAAGCAACCACTACAGCCCACCCTCTCCATCTATTTGAATACTACAACTGACAGGAAGCAACCACTACAGCCCACTCTCTCCATCTATTTGAATACTACAACTGACAGGAAGCAACCACTACAGCCCACCCTCTCCATCTATTTGAATACTACAACTGACAGGAAGCAACCACTACAGCCCACTCTCTCCATCTATTTGAATACTACAACTGACAGGAAGCAACCACTACAGCCCACTCTCTCCATCTATTTGAATACTACAACTGACAGGAAGCAACAACTACAGCCCACCCTCTCCATCTATTTGAATACTACAACTGACAGGAAGCAACCACTACAGCCCACCCTCTCCATCTATTTGAATACTACAACTGACAGGAAGCAACCACTACAGCCCACCCTCTCCATCTATTTGAATACTACAACTGACAGGAAGCAGCCAGTACAGCCCATCGCTCCACCACAGCAGCCTAATACTAGCATACAGATATCAATGAAAACCTTTTCATTTCCTGTAGAAGCATAGGTCTTCAACAAATATATGACAAGTCAAGAAATCTTGACCTGTCCGCATCTGTTAAAGTTTTTTGTGGCTCAAAGTTTCGGCAGGTTGTATAGCCAGCCCCATGCCCAACACTCCAAAGTCGCATCTGACGACATGCTTGCGATGTTACAGTGTTAATATTTTTTGCTCCGTTGCCGGACCCCGGTAAAACATTAAGGTAAAGGCTGTTAGGGAACACTGACCACTACCGGGTCAGCGGATGATATAACAACGCTCAACAAGTATGGACTGAATCAGACAAAAATATGTCTTATAGTGGATGAAGGTATGGATAATGTGGGTGTAGTTAGATCAATCAAAGACTCGCCATCATCAATTCAGTCATTTATTTCGGAGCATAGGCCATCGACAACCCTCCTCCGTCAAGTTCGGTCTTGAGCTGCAGTTAAGGCCCAGGGACTGACATTCATGTTCAGTCTCTTCTCAATGTGTCTCTTGGTCTGCCTCTTATCCTGCGTGGTGGATTCCATGCCAGGTCCTATCTGATATTGTTTGATAATAATTTCTGTAGCGTGTTCTGGCCTAACCCAATCTTGAGTTTGATCAGCTCCTCATATGGCTGTTGTTGACTCAATCCCCTACAGTGGCTGCAGTCCTCATCATGTCTTTTCAGCATCTGCCTACCATCCCCATTTAGAAATTGACATCGAAAACAATCAATCATCGATACACAGACAGCAGAAGTTTGGAACGCCCCCCCCCCCCCCCCTCACTGAGCAGTTAGGGACACCTCCGAGGAAGGGACTACTGGCGTAGGTAAAACCCGGAACAGTCATCTCAGTAGATCTACGCCACCAAATAGCCATGCTATGTCTCCTGGCTAGAAAGTCTACCTGCCTGGTCCAGCCCACAATCCTATCAGTCTTCGAGCTGTCCCTTAGCTGGTGTCTTTAAACCTTAAGCCCCCCCCCCCCCCCACCCACTCGTGCCGCCCCACTCGTGCCGCCCTACTCGTGCCTCCCCACTTGTGCCACCCCACTCGTGCCGCCCCACTCATGCCGCCCCACTCATGCCGCCCCACTCGTGCCTCCGCGCCCCTCCAACAATCCAAAACAGTGCACGCGATGTCTAGATTAGACTGGTTCCCACGTTGTGCGGATGTCCTGAGAATAATGTGGTGTCATAGTCTCAAGCGAGGCGGCGATGGCCGCACCTTTCGGCCCGACACATTCGATTTCTGCTGGAATTTTGTGGACAAGGGTTTTCCTTCACGCTGCGGTTCCCGTTATTTGAGTCAAACTATACTAGGATAGCTGGGCGTCGGAGTCGGGTCCTGGTCATTGCTGACTCTGACGCAAGCAGGCAGCTGTGAGTCCTGACTGTGGTCAGCTTTGGTTCGCTGGACTGCATCTTCAGCCTCCGAGAAGACTGGAGCGACAAACATGGGAGAGGTTGACTACAAGCAGCTAGATAGTACTGTCTGTGTGCCTCGGGAATCTCTGCGGTGTCTAGTGCGTCTTCTGCCGGTTGTTGGTGAAGATTGTATTCTGCCGGTTGTTGGTGAAGATTGTCTTCTGCCGGTTGTTGGTGAAGATTGTCTTCTGTCGGTTGTTGGTGAAGATTGTCTTCTGCCGGTTGTTGGTGAAGATTGTCTTCTGCCGGTTGTTGGTGAAGATTGTTTTCTGCCAGTTGTTGGTGAAGATTGTCTTCTGCCGGTTGTTGGTGAAAATTGTCTTCTGCCGGTTGTTGGTGAAGATTGTCTTCTGTCGGTTGTTGGTGAAGATTGTCTTCTGTCGGTTGTTGGTGAAGATTGTCTTCTGCCGGATGTTGGTGAAGATTGTCTTCTGTCGGTTGTTGGTGAAGATTGTCTTCTGCCGGTTGTTGGTGAAAATTGTCTTCTGCCGGTTGTTGGTGAAGATTGTCTTCTGTCGGTTGTTGGTGAAGATTGTCTTCTGTCGGTTGTTGGTGAAGATTGTCTTCTGCCGGATGTTGGTGAAGATTGTCTTCTGTCGGTTGTTGGTGAAGATTGTCTTTTGTCGGTTGTTGGTGAAGATTGTCTTCTGTCGGTTGTTGGTGAAGATTGTCTTCTGTCGGTTTTTGGTGAAGATTGTCTTCTGCCGGTTGTTGGTGAAGATTGTCTTCTGCCGGATGTTGGTGAAGATTGTCTTCTGCCGGTTGTTGGTGAAGATTGTCTTCTGCCGGTTTTTGGTGAAGATTGTCTTCTGCCGGATGTTGGTGAAGATTGTCTTCTGCCGGTTGTTGGTGAAGATTGTCTTCTGCCGGTTGTTGGTGAAGATTGTCTTCTGCCGGTTGTTGGTGAAGATTGTCTTCTGCCGGTTGTTGGTGAAGATTGCTACTACTTCACTAAAACATACACCACATAAGAACTTACAGCTAAATTAATGTTATGGAAGTTCAGAGATCAGGAGAGAAGACCATGAATAGCTGGGGTCACAAGATGGGAGCTATACAGACCAGGATTAATTTTATTGAACAGCTGTTATAATTCATTTTCTCTAATGGGGACCAGACGGCATTGATCCCCACAATTTCAGAGTAAAAGAGCAATCCGGTCTCAGATTGACAATCCGGTCTCAGAGGGACAATCCGGTCTCAGAGGGACAATCCGGTCTCAGAGGGACAATCCGGTCTCAGAGGGACAATCCGATCTCAGATCGACAATCCGATCTCAGAGGGACAATCCGATCTCAGAGGGACAATCCGGTCTCAGAGGGACAATCCGGTCTCATGAACGTTGGACCAGTTATTCAGTGCTACAATCTATTCAACTCGTTACGACCAATAGTGGCATGCTAGATACATAAAACAAATGTATGCCGTCAGCTCTGTAATATGAGTTAAGTGACACCATGACCTTTTACAGCCAGTTTACGGTTAATTGTTAGTTTGATTGAGGTGAAGTAAGATGGCCGCGCCTTAAAGGTTGCGCTCTCGACTAGCACCGGTGTTTGTGTCATTTTCCGATATTTGGTGGTTCCTGTCCGGATTATAGTTTCACAATTCCTTCACCAGGTGGTATCAAGGAATTTATTATGTGGAGCTGATGTGCTTTCGATCGGTTATCCTGTTTGGCGGCTTTACGCTGCATTTCATGTCTGGTTTAAGCCGTGGGAGACCAGTTCATGATGGAGTTCAACAAAAAAGAGCGAGAAAGCTGATAGTGGGATTCCAGAATTACAGTAATGAGGAAAAACTAAAACAAACCGGCCTACAGTGTCTAGAAGAGAGAAAAAATCGCGGTGACTTAATACAGATTTATAAGATGATCAGATGAACGGATAAATTAGACTATAACAAGTTTTGTTTTTAAATACAGCCCCCCACAATAACAAGAGGGCATAGCTACAAGTTCACTAAAGAGGTATGACATATTTTTTTAGTCAGACAGTGGTGAATGCTTGGAATGCATTGCCACGGGAGGTAGTGGAGGCAGGGACAGTTAATGCATTTAAGAATAAATGGATGCGCATAGCTTTTAGAGCAAGGTAATGTAAATTAAACTGGTTGTATACAGACTCTGCAGGGTCTTATAAAGCAGTTTAAAGACGTTAAGTTAAGTTTAGTGCTAGACCTCTTAACTGGACACCGTCATTCAGTCCAGGCTACTACTTATCAAGACCACTACTGCTCGGACTGAAGCCGACCTCCTCCTGCTCGCCCCTCCCTCCACCGGAGATTATGTGATACCTCTCCTAACCTCGTATTCTCAGCACAGCAAAGGTCACGCTGACCAAAAGGAGGACACAATCAGAAGCCTCGGCGGCGGGACACGTAAAAACGGGGAGTTTAACACGGACAGACACACAAAGCCTGACAGACATATTGGTTTAACACACTCCTCGCGGCCCTCATCTCTTGGCAGCGGAGTACACGGCTACACCTGGGGAGTATGTAGGGGTTTAGGTCGACAGGCTACGCATGTACACAGCCTCAGCAGTTGGACATAGTAGTGATCGATAGACGCAACGGGCTGTTGACGCCTTCGCGAACATTATTATTACGGTTAAAACTGTTTAGTGAGAGATATATGAGATAGATAGCCTGTTTGAAATATCTGACAGTGACATATACCTGAGATTGAGAGGGAGAGAGAGAGAGAGGCTGAGAGGGAAAGAGAGAGAAAGCGATCACTATTTCATGTAGACAATAGATGCAGTTATTTGAGAGCGGCAACGATAGATAAGGAAAGCGACGAAGTCATTATGTCCAGTATCTTGCCAGTATGTATACAACTTATTGAACTCAAATGTTGATTCCCTTTGAATGTTGCTTCTGTCTGCCCCATACAAATTTAAAGCAGTGTAACTGTATAGATTGATCTATTAGCCAGGAAGCATATTATGATTTGGCGTGTGATTGATTAAACTTCAATTACGTATATTAGAATTTGGGTACGTGTGTCTTTTATATTTTCTCTCCCAGCCATATTTTGTTTCTTAACGTTAAGCTTTTATAACTTCTCTCCCATCCATATTTTTTTTGCTAACATTAAGATTTGATATCTTCTTTCCCAGCAATATTTTCTTTGCTAACATTAAGATTTGATATCTTCTTTCCCAGCCATATTTTGTTTCCTAAAGTTAAGAGACCGTTTCTGCAACGTGTATCTTAATACGTTAAAACTTTGTCTCTCAAAATGAAAACTTTAGAGCAGGTGTCTTGAATAAACTATGCCCATGTTTCATTTTAGCTGGTAAACTATTAAACGGATGTGATTATGGTCATAAGGAAAAGAAACTATTTCTTGTATATGATTAAAGTCCTTAGTCTTGGGGCTTGTCTGATTTGGACATTGGGTTATGGGACTTGTCTGATTTGGACATTGGGTTATGGGACTTGTCTGATTTGGACATTGGGTTATGGGACTTGTCTGATTTAGACATTTGGTCATGGAGCTTGTCTGTTTTGGACATTGGGTTATGGGACTTGTTTGATTTGGACATTGGGTTATGGGACTTGTCTGATTTGGACATTGGGTAATCGGACTTGTTTGATTTAGACATTTGGTCATGGAGCTTGTCTATTTGGACATTGGGTTATGGGACTTGTCTGATTTAGACATTTGGTCATGGAGCTTGTCTGATTTGGACATTGGGTTATGGGACTTGTCTGATTTAGACATTTGGTTTTGGGACTTGTCTGATTTAGACATTTGGTCATGGAGCATGTCTGATTTGGACAATGGGGGATGGGGTATGTCTTGTTTGAACATTGGATCATGGGGTAGGTCTTATTTGGACATTGGGTTATGGGACTTGTGAAATCTACCGTCCAAAGAGTTAAGGAAATTGTTTTGTTACGGCATCTGATTCTGAGTTTGTTCTGATGCTGCTCTCATGTCACTAAAGTTATTACAGACTTTGTTCTGATGCTGCTCTCATGTCACTAAAGTTATTACAGACTTTGTTCTGATACTGTTCTCATGTCACTGAACTTATGACAGACTTTGTTCTGATGTTTCTCTCATGTCACTAAAGTTATTACAGACTTTGTTCGGATGTTTCTCTCATGTCACTAAAGTTATTACAGACTTTGTCCGGATGTTTCTCTCATGTCACTAAAGTTATTACAGACTTTGTTCGGATGTTTCTCTCATGTCACTAAAGTTATTACAGACTTTGTTCTGATGTTTCTCTCATGTCACTAAACTTATTACAGACTTTGTTCTGATGTTTCTCTCATGTCACTAAAGTTATTACAGACTTTGTTCTGATGTTTCTCTCATGTCACTAAACTTATTACAGACTTTGTTCTGATGTTTCTCTCATGTGACTGAACTTATGACAGACTTTGTTCTGATTCTGGTTTGAAGCCACTGAACTTATTCTTGCAGCCTTTGAGACAGACATTTGTTCCCCCACCACCCATGTGCAGTCCAGCATTCTCTTGTGACACTGAATGGTTTCCCGTGGAGATCCCTTAGAGTTTTCCCATGTGTCTGCTAACAAATGTTTTCTTGTTCTTATCCTTTGCAATTCTCTTAATTTACCCCTTTCGCTTGTTGCAGTGTCTGCTTGTGTGTGACCTACATAACTTGTCAGTTGTCACATTCAGTCTGTCTCGTAGTAATCCAAACGTAATAAATTAAATGACTTCGCTGAAGGTCGGTTGTGCCTGTATTCTCCCCCATCATGTTCTAGGCGTGCGTAAGCTGGTCAGTTTACTCTGGAGATGCGAAGAGGAGAGGTCACTTGCACGTGGCTGGTCTGAGCCGCATGCTGCATATTCGCTGACAGGACAATATCACAAATAAGGAAGTCCTTTCCTGTGACAGCATTCCCGGTATTTGTGCACTTTTGAAAAAAGCTA
The DNA here is from genome assembly GCA_036924085.1 of Ariolimax columbianus. Taxonomy (NCBI): domain Eukaryota; kingdom Metazoa; phylum Mollusca; class Gastropoda; order Stylommatophora; family Arionidae; genus Ariolimax; species Ariolimax columbianus. Next base: position 122,681,572 of record JAVGWX010000005.1, read on the forward strand.
AACTGAGATGGACTGATCACCTTGCTGAAATGCTCAACGTCAGACTCCTGAACTGGCTTCTCTATAGGGAGCTGAGCTAAGGAAGACAACCATGAGAACGATAATACAGAGCGATTCAGACACAGTTAGAGGGAATCTCTTAGTGCTGTCCTGTAGATGTTAGCACCTGAGAAGGTCTGCTACAGAATCGCTCGTCCTGAAAAAGTGCAGTCACAAGAAGCGTTGACACCATCGGGGTCCTCTGTGTGCAGACACCCTAGGTTAGATGCACGATCAGAGAGGTCCACGGTGCTCAGACAGCCCAGGTTAGAAGCACGATCAGCGAGGGCCACAGTGCGCAGTCACCCCAGGATAGACGCACGATCAGAAAGGACCACTTTGTGCAGACACCCCAGGATAGACGCACGATGAGAGAGGGCCACTGTCCGCAGTCACCCTAGGTTTGAATCAGGATCAGAGAGGGAAACAGTGCGCAGATACCCCAGGATAATGTAAATAGAGTTGCCAGGGTCGAACGAGTCAATGTCAGGGAAGCCCTGAAAAAACCGTTCGTGGTACCCTCACATAACTTGAGAACCCTGCCCGACAGGTTCAGTTCATTGAACGGGGCATTGTCCTTATTTCTCAAACAATGCAGTTTAAAACTGTCCAGCTAATGTAACAGTTCCAGCCCGAGCATGAGCGTTTAGGACAGTGGTGATGTGGTCGGCGACTCTGAGAACAAAGGTACCTGAATGTGTGCCAAGGTCACTCTCCGTCTGGACACTACGCCAAGGTCACTCTCCGTATCGATACTAAGTCAACAAAGGAAAACAGGGGGTTAGGGGAAAGAATGTGTTTGGTGCAGGTAAACTCCGAGTATCTATTTAGATAAGATTGTATTTCTTGTGTTGTTTGTAATCACATTGCACTCACTTTAATAGCTGTTGTATGAGCATGATGTAAGAAATCTGCCACCTGCTGCGTGCTATGTTATTTCCTGTGTGTGGTCGTGAATGATGTGGATGAGTGTGGTCACATTCTAGAAAGAATAACCCCAGTGGAAACCTGGACTCCGCTACACTAAAATGGTTCTCTTCCAACGACGATGTAGGTCATTCAGTAGTTTGAAAAACAAGGCAGCCTTTCTCTGGAACACACCAGTTCAAATAAAGTTTGAGGGAAACTCAAGAAAGTAGAAGTCATTGTCCAAAGCTGGGAGCTTAGCTTATAAGTTGGCACAGACAGATCAGGGGACAAATCAGAAGGAGCAGAGAGAAGGGAATTCTACCGTGCAGTTTAGTAGGTAGTATATTAGACAAGAAGAAGTAGATATATACAACTAGAGAACTTAGCCAGTGAGTTACCAGAATAGAGAGATTTAATTAGAAGCCACCGAAGCAGACCAACTCAGACAGGCTACGATAGACCACCCACGTGTAAGAATCTGTCTGTGTGTAATGTTCTGTTCGACTCGTCGCTAGCACCTGTCTCTCGTGAACCGACTTCATTCTCGTCAGATGGAGACGTGTTCCTTCAACACGAAGCTGTCGTCCTGGACGACCCGTCGTGACTTGTGTGTTTCCTCGTCCTGACAACCACAGTAACAGAACCACTGTCGTCTGTCATAGGCACGAGCACAGCTGCAGTCGCTGACTTCCTGACGTTGAGACGAGACAAGAGGCTCGGTAGACATCTGCCTTACGTTGAGACAAGACAAGAGGCTCGGTAGACATCTGCCTTACGTCGAGACAAGACAAGAGGCTCGGTAGACATCTGCCTGACGTTGAGACAAGACAAGAGGCTCGGTAGACATCTGCCTGACGTTGAGACGAGACAAGAGGCTCGGTAGACATCCACGTTTTGCAGCTGAGAGTTGGAACATAAGGCCATCAGTCGAGCGAGGAAAGATAGATAAGTACTGAGAACAAGTAGCTAGACAGCATTATATCAACGCACAGGGATAGACGGTGAATAGAACAATTGCTAGATTCCAACCACTTGACTAGAGCCCTGGGTCAAGTTTAGTGCTAGAGTAAGTCCTGTGCTAATTGCCCGAACTTCTTTAAGGACGTTATAGTCAGTTAGAAAAGTGTTGATAACAAACTTTTGAGAGACATTCAATTAGTTAATAATTAACGAACAATATAATACGATTTACGGGCCTAGTTTATTGATATGATGTGTATGATGTTCGTGAAATAAACATTCTTTGTTTGGCTTTTGTTAAAAGAATTGTTAGTGGTTTAGTGTGAGTTAAGGAGTGATAGTGGTAAGGAAGAAAGTTAGTAATAAAGTGATACAATAACGTTAACCCTGTTACATATTCATGTAAATAGTGCCAAGATGGGCTACACCAGTAACCTTATAAAATAGACGCACGATCAGAGAGGACCACAGTGCTTATACAGCCAGAAAAGATGCACGATCAGATAGTCTACCACAGTGCTTATACAGCCCAGAAAAGATGCACGATCAAATAGTCTACCACAGGAAGATCACTATAAACAGCTGCAGGCCGTATGTGCCAGTCAGATGATAGAACCTCCCACACCCATTGGCTTGTTCAGTCCCAAGCTCGACAATGGACAAATTATTTCTCCAAAAGTAACGCTGTTACCTTGACAACTCTTCCTACCCGCTGTTACCTTGACAACTGTTCATCCTATTTCGTCAAGTCGTGTTGTCTGTCATCGATTACAACACTTAGTCTGGTCTTACAGACAGCTCCACAACTTCTGTCTCACACCTACAACACTTAGCCAGGCCTTACAGACAGTCCCACAACTTCTGTCTCACACCTACAACACTTAGCCAGGCCTTACAGACAGCCCCACAACTTCTGTCTCACACCTACAACACTTAGCCAGGCCTTACAGACAGTCCCACAACTTCTGTCTCACACCTACAACACTTAGCCAGGCCTTACAGACAGTCCCACAACTTCTGTCTCACACCTACAACACTTAGCCAGGTCTTACAGACAGTCCCACAACTTCTGTCTCACACCTACAACACTTAGCCAGGCCTTACAGACAGTCCCACAACTTCTGTCTCACACCTACAACACTTAGCCAGGCCTTACAGACAGTCCCACAACTTCTGTCTCACACCTACAACACTTAGCCAGGTCTTACAGACAGTCCCACAACTTCTGTCTCACACCTACAACACTTAGCCAGGCCTTACAGACAGTCCCACAACTTCTGTCTCACACCTACAACACTTAGCCAGGCCTTACAGACAGTCCCACAACTTCTGTCTCACACCTACAACACTTAGCCAGGCCTTACAGACAGTCCCACAACTTCTGTCTCACACCTACAACACTTAGCCAGGTCTTACAGACAGTCCCACAACTTCTGTCTCACACCTACAACACTTAGCCAGGCCTTACAGACAGTCCCACAACTTCTGTCTCACACCTACAACACTTAGCCAGGTCTTACAGACAGTCCCACAACTTCTGTCTCACACCTACAACACTTAGCCAGGCCTTACAGACAGTCCCACAACTTCTGTCTCACACCTACAACACTTAGCCAGGTCTTACAGACAGTCCCACAACTTCTGTCTCACACCTACAACACTTAGCCAGGCCTTACAGACAGTCCCACAACTTCTGTCTCACACCTACAACACTTAGCCAGGCCTTACAGACAGTCCCACAACTTCTGTCTCACACCTACAACACTTAGCCAGGTCTTACAGACAGTCCCACAACTTCTGTCTCACACCTACAACACTTAGCCAGGCCTTACAGACAGTCCCACAACTTCTGTCTCACACCTACAACACTTAGCCAGGCCTTACAGACAGTCCCACAACTTCTGTCTCACACCTACAACACTTAGCCAGGCCTTACAGACAGTCCCACAACTTCTGTCTCACACCTACAACACTTAGCCAGGTCTTACAGACAGTCCCACAACTTCTGTCTCACACCTACAACACTTAGCCAGGCCTTACAGACAGTCCCACAACTTCTGTCTCACACCTACAACACTTAGCCAGGTCTTACAGACAGTCCCACAACTTCTGTCTCACACCTACAACACTTAGCCAGGTCTTACAGACAGTCCCACAACTTCTGTCTCACACCTACAACACTTAGCCAGGTCTTACAGACAGTCCCACAACTTCTGTCTCACACCTACAACACTTAGCCAGGCCTTACAGACAGTCCCACAACTTCTGTCTCACACCTACAACACTTAGCCAGGTCTTACAGACAGTCCCACAACTTCTGTCTCACACCTACAACACTTAGCCAGGTCTTACAGACAGTCCCACAACTTCTGTCTCACACCTACAACACTTAGCCAGGTCTTACAGACAGTCCCACAACTTCTGTCTCACACCTACAACACTTAGCCAGGTCTTACAGACAGTTGCCTTGATCAGGTGCCTTAATGCCAGTCCCACCTTTGCTTTCCCGTGTATAAAAGACAGAGACCCATTCTAAGCTAAACTACGAACTAAGTACAGGAACCTACCGCTGCAGCCTCGCTCATCCAACATTTTATTAATTACAGTAATGATCCCCTGGACTTGACTCTTTTCCTCCTCGGTACATTGCGGATCGATCTTGACACTGGCGGCAATGCACGAGAGGACATTACGTCCAGCTCTGTCATGAGAAGAAGAACATGGTAATACACAATTTACTGGTCATATCTGAGAGACCTACACACAAACACCGAGTTTTGATGTGAGAGACCTACACACAAACACCGAGTTTTGATGTGAGAGACCTACACACAAACACAAAGTTTTGATGTGAGAGACCTACACACAAACACAAAGTTTTGATGTGAGAGACCTACACACACACACAAAGTTTTGATGTGAGAGACCTACACACACACACAAAGTTTTGATGTGAGAGACCTACACACAAACACAAAGTTTTGATGTGAGAGACCTACACACAAACACAAAGTTTTGATGTGAGAGACCTACACACAAACACAAAGTTTTGATGTGAGAGACCTACACAAAAACACCTAGTTTTGATGTGAAAGACCTACACACAAACACCGAGTTTGGATGTGAGAGAGGCCCCCCCCCCCACCTACAGGCCCTGGTAGTCCCCCCCTAAAGGCCCTGGTAGGCCCCCATACAGGCCCTGATAGCCCCCCCTACAGGCCCTGGTAGCCCCCCCCCCTACAGGCCCTGGTAGGCCCCCCTACAGGCCCTGGTAGCCCCCCCCCCTACAGGCCCTGGTTGGCCCCCCTTCAGGCCCTGGTAGCCCCCCAACAGGCCCTGGTAGGCCCCTCTACAGGCCCTGGTAGCTCCCCCCCCCCTACAGGCCCTGTTAGGCTCCCTACAGGCCCTGGTAGCCCCCCTACAGGGCCTGGTAGCCCCCCTATAAGACCTGGTAGCCCCCCTACAGGCCCTGGTAGCCCCCCCCCCTTTAAAGGCCCTGGTAGCCCCCCCCCCCTTTAAAGGCCCTGGTAGCCCCCCCCCCCTTCAAGACCTGGTAGCCCCCCCTACAGGCCCTGGTAGCCTCCCCCCCCGACTACAAGCCCTGGTAGCCCCCCATACAGGCCCATGTAGCCCCCCCCTAAAGGTCCTGGTATCCCCCCCCCCCCTCACAGGCCCTGGCAGGTCCCATCCACTACTGGCCCTGGTAGCTCCCCTCCCCCCACCCCCCCTACAGGCCCTGGTAGGCCCCCTAAGGGTCTGGTAGGCCCCCTAAGCGTCTGATAGCCCCCCCCCCCACACGTGCTGGTAGCCCCCCCCCCTAGAGGCCATGGATCGGTCGACTACCCAGAAAGGCTTGTACGTATCATGGACGAAGATGAACATCATAAACCGCAGCAGGGGTCCCTAAACTCTGATCATCACCGTGAACGACAACCCTGTTGCAGCCACCGAGGACTTCGTCTACCTGGCAGCAGGCAAGCCTCTGACGTGCGGATCAGCTACGACATTCCCCGTAGGATGACCTTAGCGGCTTCATGCATGCACTCGCTCTGCAGTGGCTGGTCCTAGCGATGATTCTTCATGGAGGCCAGTATTCGTTCGTATTTACTCCTCCTGCGTTGACCCTATCCTCATGTACGACTCTGATACCTTGACACTGACACAGCGGAACCAGCAGCATCTTGAGGCAGTCCACCTGCGCAACGAGAGGCGCATCCTCCAGATTCAAAGGCGTGACCTCATTTCAATCAATGAACTAGTTCTGTGGTGCTAAACGTGCAGGTATTGCCTAGACGATTGATCGGCCACGCCTCTTCCTCTTTGATCACGTCGCCCACCTACCACGAGAAAGCCCGGCCCATGAGATGCTCCAGCCGGCTGTGGTGGCGAGGGACGGCAATAGGCCGTGCTCATCTTGGAGACGTCATCACGCCGCCCTCCCAAAACCTGACTAAAACAGATTGACCGCTATCCACCTGCCAGCGACTTATAGCTGGGACTAAGATACAGCAGAACATGAGTGACAGAAGCCAACAACTTATAGCTGGGACTAAGATACAGCAGAGCATGAGTGACAGAAGCCAACAACTTATAGCTGGGACTAAGATACAGCAGAGCATGAGTGACAGAAGCCAGCGACTTATAGCTGGGACTAAGATACAGCAGAGCATGAGTGACTGAAGCCAACAACTTATAGCTGGCTGCTTGCATCAGGATCAGCGAACTGAATCTGACAAAGACCCTGGTTGGCCCTGGAAACAGGCTGCACTAGTGTAGTCTGGACAATGGACATGAGTTGCAGATGGATGGCATACCTAGTACTCAGATTGGGCTGAAATAGGATTTTTCGAGATGAAAGGCGTAGAAATCGTATTCTCGCTGTAAAATGCAAACGAACGCTACAACCTAATCATCTGGACAATCTCCGAAGAAAAAAATCCGCCACCTGTTGTTTGCATTCCTCTGTCTTAGCTCCTCCGCCGCGTGTATCTTTCTTTTTCAGCTTCTCCACCATTTTCCTTGTGTATCCCTCTGTCTTAGCTCTTCCACCATGTGTATCCCTCTGTTTAATTCCTCCACCGTGTGTATCCCTCTGTTTTAGCTCCACCGTGTGTATCATTCTGTTTTAGCTCCTCCAAAATTTTCCCTGTGTATCCCTCTGTTTTAGCTCCTCCACGGTATGTATCCTTCTGTCTTAGCTCCTCCACCATGTGTATCATTCTGTTTTAGCTTTTCCACCGTGTGTATCTTTCTTTTTTTAGCTCCTCCACCATTTTCCGTGTGTATTCCGATGTCTTATCTCCTCCACCATGTGTATCCTTCTGTTTTACCTCTTCCACCATTTGCTGTGCGTATCCCTCTGTCTTAGCTCCTCCACCGTGTGTAATCCTCTGTCTTAGCTCCTCCACCGTGCGTATCCCTCTATCTTAGCTCCTCCACCGTGTGTAATCCTCTGTCTTAGCTCCTCCATCGTGTGTAATCCTCTGTCTTAGCTCCTCCACCGTGTGTATCCCTCTGTCTTAGCTCCTCCATCGTGTGTAATCCTCTGTCTTAGCTCTTCCACCGTGTGTATCCCTCTGTTTTAGCTCCTCCACCGTGTGTATCCCTCTGTTTTAGCTCCTCCACCGTGTGTAATCCTCTGTCTTAGCTCCTCCATCGTGTGTAACCCTCTGTTTTAGCTCCTCCATCGTGTGTAATCCTCTGTCTTAGCTCCTCCATCGTGTGTAATCCTCTGTCTTAGCTCCTCCATCGTGTGTAATCCTCTGTCTTAGCTCCTCCATCGAGTAATAATCCTCTGCCTTAGCTCCTCCACCGTGTGTATCCCTCTGTTTTAGCTCCTCCACCGTGTGTAATCCTCTGATTTAGCTCCTACATCGTGTTTATCCTTCTGTTTTAGCTCCTCCCCATTTGCCGTATGTATCCCTCTGTTTTAGCTCCTCCATCATGTGTATCGCTCTGTCTTAGCTCCTCCATCGTGTGTAATCCTATGTCTTAGCTCCTCCATCGTGCGTATCCCTCTGTTTTAGCTCCTCCACCGTGTGTATCCCTCTGTTTTAGCTCCTCCACCGTGAGTATCCCTCTGTTTTAGCTCCTCCACCGTGTGTATCCTTCTGTTTTAGCTCCTCCACCGTGTGTATCCCTCTGTTTTACCTCCTCCACCGTGTGTATCCCTCTGTTTTAGCTCCTCCACCGTGTGTATCCCTCTGTTTTAGCTCCTCCACCGTGTGTATCCCTCTGTTTTACCTCCTCCACCGTGTGTATCCCCCTGTTTTAGCTCCTCCACCGTGTGTATCCCTCTGTTTTACCTCCTCCACCGTGAGTATCCCTCTGTTTTAGCTCCTCCACCGTGTGTATCCCCCTGTTTTAGCTCCTGCACCGTGAGTATCCCTCTGCTTTAGCTCCTCCACCGTGAGTATCCCTCTGTTTTAGCTCCTCCACCGTGAGTATCCCTCTGCTTTAGCTCCTCCACCGTGTGTATCCCTCTGTTTTAGCTCCTCCACCGTGTGTATCCCCCTGTTTTAGCTCCTCCACCGTGAGTATCCCTCTTTTTTAGCTCCTCCACCGTGAGTATCACTCTGTTTTAGCTCCTCCACCGTGAGTATCCCTCTCTTTTAGCTCCTCCACCGTGTGTATCCCTCTGTTTTAGCTCCTCCACCGTGTATATCCCTCTGTTTTAGCTCCTCCACCGTGTGTATCCCTCTGTCTTAGCTCTTCCACCGTGTGTATCCCTCTGTTTTAGTTCCTCGCCCGTGTGTATCCCCCTGTTTAGCTCCTCGCCCGTGTGTATCCCCCTGTTTTACCTCCCACCAAAGCGGTATTTCCGTGACCTGAAGAAACATTATTGTAACTAGTTTGGTGCTGGAACATCTTATTTAATGAAAGCTCCTCACCTCAAATGTTCACAAAGCCCCTCACCTCAAATGTTCACAAAGCCCCTCACCTCAAATGTTCACAAAGCCCCTCACCTCAAATGTTCACAAAGCCCCACACCTCAAATGTTCACATTGCTCCTCACCTCAAATGTTCACAAAGCCCCTCACCTCAAATGTTCACAAAGCCCCTCACCTCAAATGTTCACATTGCTCCTCACCTAAAATGTTCACAAAGCCCCTCACCTCAAATGTTCACAAAGCCCCTCACCTCAAATGTTCACATTGCCCCTCACCTCAAATGTTCACATTGCCCCTCACCTCAAATGTTCACAAAGCCCCTCACCTCAAATGTTCACAAGGCCCCTCACCTCAAATGTTCACAAAGCCCCTCACCTCAAATGTTCACATTGCTCCTCACCTCAAATGTTCACAAAGCCCATCACCTCAAATGTTCACAAAGCCCCTCACCTCAAATGTTCACATTGCCCCTCACCTCAAATGTTCACATTGCCCCTCACCTCAAATGTTCACAAAGCCCCTCCCCTCAAATGTTCACAAAGCCCCTCACCTCAAATGTTCACAAAGCCCCTCACCTCAAATGTTCACATTGCTCCTCACCTAAAATGTTCACAAAGCCCCTCACCTCAAATGTTCACAAAGCCCCTCACCTCAAATGTTCACATTGCCCCTCACCTCAAATGTTCACATTGCCCCTCACCTCAAATGTTCACAAAGCCCCTCACCTCAAATGTTCACAAGGCCCCTCACCTCAAATGTTCACAAAGCCCCTCACCTCAAATGTTCACATTGCTCCTCACCTCAAATGTTCACAAAGCCCATCACCTCAAATGTTCACAAAGCCCCTCACCTCAAATGTTCACATTGCCCCTCACCTCAAATGTTCACATTGCTCCTCACCTAAAATGTTCACATTGCTCCTCACCTCAAATGTTCACATTGCTCCTCACCTCAAATGTTCACATTGCCACTCACCTCAAATGTTCACAATGCTCCTCACCTCAAATGTTCACATTGCTCCTCACCTCAAATGTTCACATTGCTCCTCACCTCAAATGTTCACATTGCTCCTCACCTCAAATGTTCACATTGCTCCTCACCTCAAATGTTCACATTGCTCCTCACCTTAAATGTTCACAAAGCCCCTCACCTCAAATGTTCACAACGCTCCTCACCTCAAATGTTCACATTGCTCCTCACCTCAAATGTTCACAAAGCTCCACACCTCAAATGATCACAAAGCCCCTCACCTCAAATGTTCACATTGCCCCTCACCTCAAATGTTCACAAAGCTCCTCACCTCAAATGTTCACAAAGCTCCTCACCTCAAATGTTCACATTGCTCCTCACCTCAAATGTTCAGAAAGCCCCTCACCTCAAATGTTCACAAAGCCCCTCACCTCAAATGTTCACAAAGCCCCTCACCTCAAATGTTCACATTGCTCCTCACCTCAAATGTTCACATTGCTCCTCACCTCAAATGTTCACATTGCTCCTCACCTCAAATGTTCACATTGCTCCTCACCTCAAATGTTCACATTTCTCCTCACCTCGAATGTTCACATTGCTCCTCACCTCAAATGTTCACATTGCTCCTCACCTCAAATGTTCACATTGCTCCTCACCTCAAATGTTCACAATGCTCCTCACCTCAAATGGTCACATTGCCCCTCACCTCAAATGTTCACATTGCTCCACACCTCAAATGTTCACAAAGCCCCTCACCTCAAATGTTCACATTGCTCCTCACCTTAAATGTTCACATTGCTCCTCACCTCAAATGTTCACATTGCCCCTCACCTCAAATGTTCACATTGCTCCTCACTTCAAATGTTCACAAAGCCCCTCACCTCAAATGTACACATTGCTCTTCACCTCAAATGTTCACAAAGCCCCTCACCTCAAATGTTCATATTGCCCCTCACCTCAAATGTTCACAAAGCCCCTCACCTCAAATGTTCACATTGCTCCTCACCTAAAATGTTCACATTGCTCCTCACCTCAAATGTTCACATTGCTCCTCACCTCAAATGTTCACATTGCTCCTCACCTCAAATGTTCACATTGCCCCTCACCTCAATTGTTCACATTGCTCCTCACCTCAAATGTTCACATTGCTCCTCACCTCAAATGTTCACATTGCTCCTCACCTCAAATGTTCACATTGCTCCTCACCTCAAATGTTCACATTGCTCCTCACCTCAAATGTTCACAAAGCCCCTCACCTCAAATGTTCACAAAGCCCCTCACCTCAAATGTTCACAAAGCCCCTCACCTCAAATGTTCACAAAGCCCCTCACCTCAAATGTTCACAATGCTCCTCACCTCAAATGTTCACATTGCTCCTCACCTCAAATGTTCACATTTCTCCTCACCTCAAATGTTTACATTGCTCCTCACCTCAAATGTTCACAATGCTCCTCACCTCAAATGTTCACATTGCCCCTCACCTCAAATGTTCACATTGCTCCTCACCTCAAATGTTCACAAAGCCCCTCACCTCAAATGTTCACATTGCTTCTCACCTCAAATGTTCACATTGCTCCTCACCTCAAATGTTCACATTGTCCCTCACCTCAAATGTTCACATTGCTCCTCACATCAAATGTTCACATTGCTCCTCACCTCAAATGTTCACATTGCCCCTCACCTCAAATGTTCACAATGCTCCTCACCTCATATGTTCACATTGCTCTTCACCTCTAATGTTCACATTGCTCCTCACCTCAAATGTTCACATTGCTCCTCACCTCAAATGTTCACATTGCTCCTCACCTCAAATGTTCACATTGCTCCTCACCTCAAATGTTCACATTGCCCCTCACCTCAAATGTTCACAATGCTCCTCACCTCAAATGTTCACATTGCTCCTCACCTCAAATGTTCACATTGCTCCTCCCCTCAAATATTCACATTGCTCCTAACCTCAAATGTTCACATTGCTCCTCACCTCAAATGTTCACATTGCTCCTCACCTCAAATGTTCACATTGCCCCTCACCTCAAATGTTCACATTGCTCCTCACCTCAAATGTTCACATTGCTCCTCACCTCAAATGTTCACATTGCCCCTCACATCAAATGTTCACAATGCTCCTCACCTCATATGTTCACATTGCTCCTCACCTCAAATGTTCACATTGCCCCTCACCTCAAATGTTCACATTGCTCCTCACCTCAAATATTCACATTGCTCCTCACCTCAAATGTTCACATTGCTCCTCACCTCAAATGTTTACATTGCCCCTCACCTCAAATGTTCACAATGCTCCTCACCTCAAATGTTCACATTGCTCCTCACCTCAAATGTTCACATTGCTCCTCACCTAAAATGTTCACATTGCTCCTCACCTCAAATGTTCACATTGCTCCTCACCTCAAATGTTCACATTGCTCCTCACCTCAAATGTTCACAAAGCCCCTCACCTCAAATGTTCACAATGCTTCTCACCTCAAATGTTCACATTGCTCCTCACCTCAAATATTCACAAAGCTCCTCACCTCAAATGATCACAAAGCCCCTCACCTCAAATGTTTACATTGCCCCTCACCTCAAATGTTCACATTGCTCCTCACCTCAAATGTTCACAAAGCTCCTCACCTCAAATGTTCACAAAGCCCCTCACCTCAAATTTTCACATTGCTCCTCACCTCAAATGTTCACATTGCTCCTCACCTCAAATGTTCACAAAGCTCCTCACCTCAAATGTTCACAAAGCTCCTCACCTCAAATGTTGACATTGCTCCTCACCTCAAATGTTCACAAAGCCCCTCACCTCAAATGTTCACAAAGCCCCTCACCTCAAATGTTCACATTGCTCTTCACCTCAAATGTTCACAAAGCCCCTCACCTCAAATGTTTATATTGCCCCTCACCTCAAATGTTCACAAAGCCCCTCACCTCAAATGTTCACATTGCTCCTCACCTCAAATGTTCACATTGCTCCTCACCTCAAATGTTCACATTGCCCCTCACCTCAAATGTTCACATTGCTCCTCACCTCAAATGTTCACATTGCTCCTCACCTCAAATGTTCACATTGCCCCTCACCTCAAATGTTCACAATGCTCCTCACCTCATATGTTCACATTGCTCCTCACCTCAAATGTTCACATTGCCCCTCACCTCAAATGTTCACATTGCTCCTCACCTAAAATGTTCACATTGCTCCTCACCTCAAATGTTCACATTGCTCCTCACCTCAAATGTTCACATTGCCACTCACCTCAAATGTTCACAATGCTCCTCACCTCAAATGTTCACATTGCTCCTCACCTCAAATGTTCACATTGCTCCTCACCTCAAATGTTCACATTGCTCCTCACCTCAAATGTTCACATTGCTCCTCACCTCAAATGTTCACATTGCTCCTCACCTTAAATGTTCACAAAGCCCCTCACCTCAAATGTTCACAACGCTCCTCACCTCAAATGTTCACATTGCTCCTCACCTCAAATGTTCACAAAGCTCCACACCTCAAATGATCACAAAGCCCCTCACCTCAAATGTTCACATTGCCCCTCACCTCAAATGTTCACAAAGCTCCTCACCTCAAATGTTCACAAAGCTCCTCACCTCAAATGTTCACATTGCTCCTCACCTCAAATGTTCAGAAAGCCCCTCACCTCAAATGTTCACAAAGCCCCTCACCTCAAATGTTCACAAAGCCCCTCACCTCAAATGTTCACATTGCTCCTCACCTCAAATGTTCACATTGCTCCTCACCTCAAATGTTCACATTTCTCCTCACCTCGAATGTTCACATTGCTCCTCACCTCAAATGTTCACATTGCTCCTCACCTCAAATGTTCACATTGCTCCTCACCTCAAATGTTCACAATGCTCCTCACCTCAAATGGTCACATTGCCCCTCACCTCAAATGTTCACATTGCTCCACACCTCAAATGTTCACAAAGCCCCTCACCTCAAATGTTCACATTGCTCCTCACCTTAAATGTTCACATTGCTCCTCACCTCAAATGTTCACATTGCCCCTCACCTCAAATGTTCACATTGCTCCTCACTTCAAATGTTCACAAAGCCCCTCACCTCAAATGTACACATTGCTCTTCACCTCAAATGTTCACAAAGCCCCTCACCTCAAATGTTCATATTGCCCCTCACCTCAAATGTTCACAAAGCCCCTCACCTCAAATGTTCACATTGCTCCTCACCTAAAATGTTCACATTGCTCCTCACCTCAAATGTTCACATTGCTCCTCACCTCAAATGTTCACATTGCTCCTCACCTCAAATGTTCACATTGCCCCTCACCTCAATTGTTCACATTGCTCCTCACCTCAAATGTTCACATTGCTCCTCACCTCAAATGTTCACATTGCTCCTCACCTCAAATGTTCACATTGCTCCTCACCTCAAATGTTCACATTGCTCCTCACCTCAAATGTTCACAAAGCCCCTCACCTCAAATGTTCACAAAGCCCCTCACCTCAAATGTTCACAAAGCCCCTCACCTCAAATGTTCACAAAGCCCCTCACCTCAAATGTTCACAATGCTCCTCACCTCAAATGTTCACATTGCTCCTCACCTCAAATGTTCACATTTCTCCTCACCTCAAATGTTTACATTGCTCCTCACCTCAAATGTTCACAATGCTCCTCACCTCAAATGTTCACATTGCCCCTCACCTCAAATGTTCACATTGCTCCTCACCTCAAATGTTCACAAAGCCCCTCACCTCAAATGTTCACATTGCTTCTCACCTCAAATGTTCACATTGCTCCTCACCTCAAATGTTCACATTGTCCCTCACCTCAAATGTTCACATTGCTCCTCACATCAAATGTTCACATTGCTCCTCACCTCAAATGTTCACATTGCCCCTCACCTCAAATGTTCACAATGCTCCTCACCTCATATGTTCACATTGCTCTTCACCTCTAATGTTCACATTGCTCCTCACCTCAAATGTTCACATTGCTCCTCACCTCAAATGTTCACATTGCCCCTCACCTCAAATGTTCACATTGCTCCTCACTTCAAATGTTCACAAAGCCCCTCACCTCAAATGTACACATTGCTCTTCACCTCAAATGTTCACAAAGCCCCTCACCTCAAATGTTCATATTGCCCCTCACCTCAAATGTTCACAAAGCCCCTCACCTCAAATGTTCACATTGCTCCTCACCTAAAATGTTCACATTGCTCCTCACCTCAAATGTTCACATTGCTCCTCACCTCAAATGTTCACATTGCTCCTCACCTCAAATGTTCACATTGCCCCTCACCTCAATTGTTCACATTGCTCCTCACCTCAAATGTTCACATTGCTCCTCACCTCAAATGTTCACATTGCTCCTCACCTCAAATGTTCACATTGCTCCTCACCTCAAATGTTCACATTGCTCCTCACCTCAAATGTTCACAAAGCCCCTCACCTCAAATGTTCACAAAGCCCCTCACCTCAAATGTTCACAAAGCCCCTCACCTCAAATGTTCACAAAGCCCCTCACCTCAAATGTTCACAATGCTCCTCACCTCAAATGTTCACATTGCTCCTCACCTCAAATGTTCACATTTCTCCTCACCTCAAATGTTTACATTGCTCCTCACCTCAAATGTTCACAATGCTCCTCACCTCAAATGTTCACATTGCCCCTCACCTCAAATGTTCACATTGCTCCTCACCTCAAATGTTCACAAAGCCCCTCACCTCAAATGTTCACATTGCTTCTCACCTCAAATGTTCACATTGCTCCTCCTCAAATGTTCACATTGTCCCTCACCTCAAATGTTCACATTGCTCCTCACATCAAATGTTCACATTGCTCCTCACCTCAAATGTTCACATTGCCCCTCACCTCAAATGTTCACAATGCTCCTCACCTCATATGTTCACATTGCTCTTCACCTCTAATGTTCACATTGCTCCTCACCTCAAATGTTCACATTGCTCCTCACCTCAAATGTTCACATTGCTCCTCACCTCAAATGTTCACATTGCTCCTCACCTCAAATGTTCACATTGCCCCTCACCTCAAATGTTCACAATGCTCCTCACCTCAAATGTTCACATTGCTCCTCACCTCAAATGTTCACATTGCTCCTCCCCTCAAATATTCACATTGCTCCTAACCTCAAATGTTCACATTGCTCCTCACCTCAAATGTTCACATTGCTCCTCACCTCAAATGTTCACATTGCCCCTCACCTCAAATGTTCACATTGCTCCTCACCTCAAATGTTCACATTGCTCCTCACCTCAAATGTTCACATTGCCCCTCACATCAAATGTTCACAATGCTCCTCACCTCATATGTTCACATTGCTCCTCACCTCAAATGTTCACATTGCCCCTCACCTCAAATGTTCACATTGCTCCTCACCTCAAATATTCACATTGCTCCTCACCTCAAATGTTCACATTGCTCCTCACCTCAAATGTTTACATTGCCCCTCACCTCAAATGTTCACAATGCTCCTCACCTCAAATGTTCACATTGCTCCTCACCTCAAATGTTCACATTGCTCCTCACCTAAAATGTTCACATTGCTCCTCACCTCAAATGTTCACATTGCTCCTCACCTCAAATGTTCACATTGCTCCTCACCTCAAATGTTCACAAAGCCCCTCACCTCAAATGTTCACAATGCTTCTCACCTCAAATGTTCACATTGCTCCTCACCTCAAATATTCACAAAGCTCCTCACCTCAAATGATCACAAAGCCCCTCACCTCAAATGTTTACATTGCCCCTCACCTCAAATGTTCACATTGCTCCTCACCTCAAATGTTCACAAAGCTCCTCACCTCAAATGTTCACAAAGCCCCTCACCTCAAATTTTCACATTGCTCCTCACCTCAAATGTTCACATTGCTCCTCACCTCAAATGTTCACAAAGCTCCTCACCTCAAATGTTCACAAAGCTCCTCACCTCAAATGTTGACATTGCTCCTCACCTCAAATGTTCACAAAGCCCCTCACCTCAAATGTTCACAAAGCCCCTCACCTCAAATGTTCACATTGCTCTTCACCTCAAATGTTCACAAAGCCCCTCACCTCAAATGTTTATATTGCCCCTCACCTCAAATGTTCACAAAGCCCCTCACCTCAAATGTTCACATTGCTCCTCACCTCAAATGTTCACATTGCTCCTCACCTCAAATGTTCACATTGCCCCTCACCTCAAATGTTCACATTGCTCCTCACCTCAAATGTTCACATTGCTCCTCACCTCAAATGTTCACATTGCCCCTCACCTCAAATGTTCACAATGCTCCTCACCTCATATGTTCACATTGCTCCTCACCTCAAATGTTCACATTGCCCCTCACCTCAAATGTTCACATTGCTCCTCACCTAAAATGTTCACATTGCTCCTCACCTCAAATGTTCACATTGCTCCTCACCTCAAATGTTCACATTGCCACTCACCTCAAATGTTCACAATGCTCCTCACCTCAAATGTTCACATTGCTCCTCACCTCAAATGTTCACATTGCTCCTCACCTCAAATGTTCACATTGCTCCTCACCTCAAATGTTCACATTGCTCCTCACCTCAAATGTTCACATTGCTCCTCACCTTAAATGTTCACAAAGCCCCTCACCTCAAATGTTCACAACGCTCCTCACCTCAAATGTTCACATTGCTCCTCACCTCAAATGTTCACAAAGCTCCACACCTCAAATGATCACAAAGCCCCTCACCTCAAATGTTCACATTGCCCCTCACCTCAAATGTTCACAAAGCTCCTCACCTCAAATGTTCACAAAGCTCCTCACCTCAAATGTTCACATTGCTCCTCACCTCAAATGTTCAGAAAGCCCCTCACCTCAAATGTTCACAAAGCCCCTCACCTCAAATGTTCACAAAGCCCCTCACCTCAAATGTTCACATTGCTCCTCACCTCAAATGTTCACATTGCTCCTCACCTCAAATGTTCACATTGCTCCTCACCTCAAATGTTCACATTGCTCCTCACCTCAAATGTTCACATTTCTCCTCACCTCGAATGTTCACATTGCTCCTCACCTCAAATGTTCACATTGCTCCTCACCTCAAATGTTCACATTGCTCCTCACCTCAAATGTTCACAATGCTCCTCACCTCAAATGGTCACATTGCCCCTCACCTCAAATGTTCACATTGCTCCACACCTCAAATGTTCACAAAGCCCCTCACCTCAAATGTTCACATTGCTCCTCACCTTAAATGTTCACATTGCTCCTCACCTCAAATGTTCACATTGCCCCTCACCTCAAATGTTCACATTGCTCCTCACTTCAAATGTTCACAAAGCCCCTCACCTCAAATGTACACATTGCTCTTCACCTCAAATGTTCACAAAGCCCCTCACCTCAAATGTTCATATTGCCCCTCACCTCAAATGTTCACAAAGCCCCTCACCTCAAATGTTCACATTGCTCCTCACCTAAAATGTTCACATTGCTCCTCACCTCAAATGTTCACATTGCTCCTCACCTCAAATGTTCACATTGCTCCTCACCTCAAATGTTCACATTGCCCCTCACCTCAATTGTTCACATTGCTCCTCACCTCAAATGTTCACATTGCTCCTCACCTCAAATGTTCACATTGCTCCTCACCTCAAATGTTCACATTGCTCCTCACCTCAAATGTTCACATTGCTCCTCACCTCAAATGTTCACAAAGCCCCTCACCTCAAATGTTCACAAAGCCCCTCACCTCAAATGTTCACAAAGCCCCTCACCTCAAATGTTCACAAAGCCCCTCACCTCAAATGTTCACAATGCTCCTCACCTCAAATGTTCACATTGCTCCTCACCTCAAATGTTCACATTTCTCCTCACCTCAAATGTTTACATTGCTCCTCACCTCAAATGTTCACAATGCTCCTCACCTCAAATGTTCACATTGCCCCTCACCTCAAATGTTCACATTGCTCCTCACCTCAAATGTTCACAAAGCCCCTCACCTCAAATGTTCACATTGCTTCTCACCTCAAATGTTCACATTGCTCCTCACCTCAAATGTTCACATTGTCCCTCACCTCAAATGTTCACATTGCTCCTCACATCAAATGTTCACATTGCTCCTCACCTCAAATGTTCACATTGCCCCTCACCTCAAATGTTCACAATGCTCCTCACCTCATATGTTCACATTGCTCTTCACCTCTAATGTTCACATTGCTCCTCACCTCAAATGTTCACATTGCTCCTCACCTCAAATGTTCACATTGCTCCTCACCTCAAATGTTCACATTGCTCCTCACCTCAAATGTTCACATTGCCCCTCACCTCAAATGTTCACAATGCTCCTCACCTCAAATGTTCACATTGCTCCTCACCTCAAATGTTCACATTGCTCCTCCCCTCAAATATTCACATTGCTCCTAACCTCAAATGTTCACATTGCTCCTCACCTCAAATGTTCACATTGCTCCTCACCTCAAATGTTCACATTGCCCCTCACCTCAAATGTTCACATTGCTCCTCACCTCAAATGTTCACATTGCTCCTCACCTCAAATGTTCACATTGCCCCTCACATCAAATGTTCACAATGCTCCTCACCTCATATGTTCACATTGCTCCTCACCTCAAATGTTCACATTGCCCCTCACCTCAAATGTTCACATTGCTCCTCACCTCAAATATTCACATTGCTCCTCACCTCAAATGTTCACATTGCTCCTCACCTCAAATGTTTACATTGCCCCTCACCTCAAATGTTCACAATGCTCCTCACCTCAAATGTTCACATTGCTCCTCACCTCAAATGTTCACATTGCTCCTCACCTAAAATGTTCACATTGCTCCTCACCTCAAATGTTCACATTGCTCCTCACCTCAAATGTTCACATTGCTCCTCACCTCAAATGTTCACAAAGCCCCTCACCTCAAATGTTCACAATGCTTCTCACCTCAAATGTTCACATTGCTCCTCACCTCAAATATTCACAAAGCTCCTCACCTCAAATGATCACAAAGCCCCTCACCTCAAATGTTCACATTGCCCCTCACCTCAAATGTTCACAAAGCTCCTCACCTCAAATGTTCACAAAGCTCCTCACCTCAAATGTTCACATTGCTCCTCACCTCAAATGTTCAGAAAGCCCCTCACCTCAAATGTTCACAAAGCCCCTCACCTCAAATGTTCACAAAGCCCCTCACCTCAAATGTTCACATTGCTCCTCACCTCAAATGTTCACATTGCTCCTCACCTCAAATGTTCACATTGCTCCTCACCTCAAATGTTCACATTGCTCCTCACCTCAAATGTTCACATTGCTCCTCACCTCAAATGTTCACATTGCCCCTCACCTAAAATGTTCACAATGCTCCTCACCTCAAATGTTCACATTGCTCCTCACCTCAAATGTTCACATTGCTCCTCACCTCAAATGTTCACATTGCTCCTCACCTCAAATGTTCACATTGCTCCTCACCTCAAATGTTCACATTGCTCCTCACCTCAAATGTTCACATTGCCCCTCACCTCAAATGTTCACAATGCTCCTCACCTCAAATGTTCACATTGCTCCTCACCTTAAATGTTCACAAAGCTCCTCACCTCAAATGATCACAAAGCCCCTCACCTCAAATGTTTACATTGCCCCTCACCTCAAATGTTCACATTGCTCCTCACCTCAAAGGTTCACAAAGCTCCTCACCTCAAATGTTCACATTGCTCCTCACCTCATATTTTCACATTGCTCCTCACCTCAAATGTTCACAAAGCTCCTCACCTCAAATGTTCACATTGCTCCTCACCTCAAATGTTCACATTGCTCCTCACCTCAAATGTTCACATTGCCCCTCACCTCAAATGTTCACATTGCTCCTCACCTCAAATGTTCACAAAGCTCCTCACCTCAAATGTTCACATTGCCCGTCACCTCAAATGTTCACAAAGCCCCTCACCTCAAATGTTCACAAAGCCCCTCACCTCAAATGTTCACAAAGCCCCTCACCTCAAATGTTCACAAAGCCCCTCACCTCAAATGTTCACAAAGCCCCTCACCTCAAATGTTCACAAAGCCCCTCACCTCAAATGTTCACAAAGCTCCTCACCTCAAATGTTCACATTGCTCCTCACCTCAAATGTTCACAAAGCTCCTCACCTCAAATGTTCACATTGCTCCTCACCTCAAATGTTCACATTGCTCCTCACCTCAAATGTTCACATTGTCCCTCACCTCAAATGTTCACATTGCTCCTCACCTCAAATGTTCACATTGCTCCTCACCTCAAATGTTCACATTGCTCCTCACCTCAAATGTTCACAATGCTCCTCACCTCATATGTTCACATTGCTCCTCACCTCAAATGTTCACATTGCTCATCACCTCAAATGTTCACATTGCTCCTCACCTCAAATTTTCACATTGCTCCTCACCTCAAATGTTCACATTGCTCCTCACCTCAAATGTTCACATTGCCCCTCACCTCAAATGTTCACAATGCTCCTCACCTCAAATGTTCACATTGCTCCTCACCTCAAATGTTCACATTGCTCCTCACCTCAAATGTTCACATTGCTCCTCACCTCAAATGTTCACATTGCTCCTCACCTCAAATGTTCACATTGCTCCTCACCTCAAATGTTGACATTGCCCCTCACCTCAAATGTTCACAATGCTCCTCACCTCAAATGTTCACATTGCTCCTCACCTTAAATGTTCACAAAGCTCCTCACCTCAAATGATCACAAAGCCCCTCACCTCAAATGTTTACATTGCCCCTCACCTCAAATGTTCACATTGCTCCTCACCTCAAATGTTCACAAAGCTCCTCACCTCAAATGTTCACAAAGCCCCTCACCTCAAATTTTCACATTGCTCCTCACCTCAAATGTTCACATTGCTCCTCACCTCAAATGTTCACAAAGCTCCTCACCTCAAATGTTCACAAAGCTCCTCACCTCAAATGTTGACATTGCTCCTCACCTCAAATGTTCACAAAGCCCCTCACCTCAAATGTTCACAAAGCCCCTCACCTCAAATGTTCACATTGCTCTTCACCTCAAATGTTCACAAAGCCCCTCACCTCAAATGTTTATATTGCCCCTCACCTCAAATGTTCACAAAGCCCCTCACCTCAAATGTTCACATTGCTCCTCACCTCAAATGTTCACATTGCTCCTCACCTCAAATGTTCACATTGCCCCTCACCTCAAATGTTCACATTGCTCCTCACCTCAAATGTTCACATTGCTCCTCACCTCAAATGTTCACATTGCCCCTTACCTCAAATGTTCACAATGCTCCTCACCTCATATGTTCACATTGCTCCTCACCTCAAATGTTCACATTGCCCCTCACCTCAAATGTTCACATTGCTCCTCACCTAAAATGTTCACATTGCTCCTCACCTCAAATGTTCACATTGCTCCTCACCTCAAATGTTCACATTGCCACTCACCTCAATTGTTCACAATGCTCCTCACCTCAAATGTTCACATTGCTCCTCACCTCAAATGTTCACATTGCTCCTCACCTCAAATGTTCACATTGCTCCTCACCTCAAATGTTCACATTGCTCCTCACCTCAAATGTTCACATTGCTCCTCACCTTAAATGTTCACAAAGCCCCTCACCTCAAATGTTCACAACGCTCCTCACCTCAAATGTTCACATTGCTCCTCACCTCAAATGTTCACAAAGCTCCACACCTCAAATGATCACAAAGCCCCTCACCTCAAATGTTCACATTGCCCCTCACCTCAAATGTTCACAAAGCTCCTCACCTCAAATGTTCACAAAGCTCCTCACCTCAAATGTTCACATTGCTCCTCACCTCAAATGTTCAGAAAGCCCCTCACCTCAAATGTTCACAAAGCCCCTCACCTCAAATGTTCACAAAGCCCCTCACCTCAAATGTTCACATTGCTCCTCACCTCAAATGTTCACATTGCCCCTCACCTAAAATGTTCACAATGCTCCTCACCTCAAATGTTCACATTGCTCCTCACCTCAAATGTTCACATTGCTCCTCACCTCAAATGTTCACATTGCTCCTCACCTCAAATGTTCACATTGCTCCTCACCTCAAATGTTCACATTGCTCCTCACCTCAAATGTTCACATTGCCCCTCACCTCAAATGTTCACAATGCTCCTCACCTCAAATGTTCACATTGCTCCTCACCTTAAATGTTCACAAAGATCCTCACCTCAAATGATCACAAAGCCCCTCACCTCAAATGTTTACATTGCCCCTCACCTCAAATGTTCACATTGCTCCTCACCTCAAAGGTTCACAAAGCTCCTCACCTCAAATGTTCACATTGCTCCTCACCTCATATTTTCACATTGCTCCTCACCTCAAATGTTCACAAAGCTCCTCACCTCAAATGTTCACATTGCTCCTCACCTCAAATGTTCACATTGCTCCTCACCTCAAATGTTCACATTGCCCCTCACCTCAAATGTTCACATTGCTCCTCACCTCAAATGTTCACAAAGCTCCTCACCTCAAATGTTCACATTGCCCGTCACCTCAAATGTTATCAAAGCCCCTCACCTCAAATGTTCACAAAGCCCCTCACCTCAAATGTTCACAAAGCCCCTCACCTCAAATGTTCACAAAGCCCCTCACCTCAAATGTTCACAAAGCCCCTCACCTCAAATGTTCACAAAGCCCCTCACCTCAAATGTTCACAAAGCACCTCACCTCAAATGTTCACATTGCTCCTCACCTCAAATGTTCACAAAGCTCCTCACCTCAAATGTTCACATTGCTCCTCACCTCAAATGTTCACATTGCTCCTCACCTCAAATGTTCACATTGTCCCTCACCTCAAATGTTCACATTGCTCCTCACCTCAAATGTTCACATTGCTCCTCACCTCAAATGTTCACATTGCTCCTCACCTCAAATGTTCACAATGCTCCTCACCTCATATGTTCACATTGCTCCTCACCTCAAATGTTCACATTGCTCATCACCTCAAATGTTCACATTGCTCCTCACCTCAAATGTTCACATTGCTCCTCACCTCAAATGTTCACATTGCTCCTCACCTCAAATGTTCACATTGCCCCTCACCTCAAATGTTCACAATGCTCCTCACCTCAAATGTTCACATTGCTCCTCACCTCAAATGTTCACATTGCTCCTCACCTCAAATGTTCACATTGCTCCTCACCTCAAATGTTCACATTGCTCCTCACCTCAAATGTTCACATTGCTCCTCACCTCAAATGTTGACATTGCCCCTCACCTCAAATGTTCACAATGCTCCTCACCTCAAATGTTCACATTGCTCCTCACCTTAAATGTTCACAAAGCTCCTCACCTCAAATGATCACAAAGCCCCTCACCTCAAATGTTTACATTGCCCCTCACCTCAAATGTTCACATTGCTCCTCACCTCAAATGTTCACAAAGCTCCTCACCTCAAATGTTCACAAAGCTCCTCACCTCAAATTTTCACATTGCTCCTCACCTCAAATGTTCACATTGCTCCTCACCTCAAATGTTCACAAAGCTCCTCACCTCAAATGTTCACAAAGCTCCTCACCTCAAATGTTGACATTGCTCCTCACCTCAAATGTTCACAAAGCCCCTCACCTCAAATGTTCACAAAGCCCCTCACCTCAAATGTTCACATTGCTCTTCACCTCAAATGTTCACAATGCTCCTCACCTCATATGTTCACATTGCTCCTCACCTCAAATGTTCACATTGCCCCTCACCTCAAATGTTCACATTGCTCCTCACCTAAAATGTTCACATTGCTCCTCACCTCAAATGTTCACATTGCTCCTCACCTCAAATGTTCACATTGCCACTCACCTCAAATGTTCACAATGCTCCTCACCTCAAATGTTCACATTGCTCCTCACCTCAAATGTTCACATTGCTCCTCACCTCAAATGTTCACATTGCTCCTCACCTCAAATGTTCACATTGCTCCTCACCTCAAATGTTCACATTGCTCCTCACCTTAAATGTTCACAAAGCCCCTCACCTCAAATGTTCACAACGCTCCTCACCTCAAATGTTCACATTGCTCCTCACCTCAAATGTTCACAAAGCTCCACACCTCAAATGATCACAAAGCCCCTCACCTCAAATGTTCACATTGCCCCTCACCTCAAATGTTCACAAAGCTCCTCACCTCAAATGTTCACAAAGCTCCTCACCTCAAATGTTCACATTGCTCCTCACCTCAAATGTTCAGAAAGCCCCTCACCTCAAATGTTCACAAAGCCCCTCACCTCAAATGTTCACAAAGCCCCTCACCTCAAATGTTCACATTGCTCCTCACCTCAAATGTTCACATTGCTCCTCACCTCAAATGTTCACATTGCTCCTCACCTCAAATGTTCACATTGCTCCTCACCTCAAATGTTCACATTTCTCCTCACCTCGAATGTTCACATTGCTCCTCACCTCAAATGTTCACATTGCTCCTCACCTCAAATGTTCACATTGCTCCTCACCTCAAATGTTCACAATGCTCCTCACCTCAAATGGTCACATTGCCCCTCACCTCAAATGTTCACATTGCTCCTCACTTCAAATGTTCACAAAGCCCCTCACCTCAAATGTTCACATTGCTCCTCACCTCAAATGTTCACATTGCTCCTCACCTCAAATGTTCACATTGCCCCTCACCTCAAATGTTCACATTGCTCCTCACTTCAAATGTTCACAAAGCCCCTCACCTCAAATGTACACATTGCTCTTCACCTCAAATGTTCACAAAGCCCCTCACCTCAAATGTTCATATTGCCCCTCACCTCAAATGTTCACAAAGCCCCTCACCTCAAATGTTCACATTGCTCCTCACCTAAAATGTTCACATTGCTCCTCACCTCAAATGTTGACATTGCTCCTCACCTCAAATGTTCACATTGCTCCTCACCTCAAATGTTCACATTGCCCCTCACCTCAATTGTTCACATTGCTCCTCACCTCAAATGTTCACATTGCTCCTCACCTCAAATGTTCACATTGCTCCTCACCTCAAATGTTCACATTGCTCCTCACCTCAAATGTTCACATTGCTCCTCACCTCAAATGTTCACAAAGCCCCTCACCTCAAATGTTCACAAAGCCCCTCACCTCAAATGTTCACAAAGCCCCTCACCTCAAATGTTCACAAAGCCCCTCACCTCAAATGTTCACAATGCTCCTCACCTCAAATGTTCACATTGCTCCTCACCTCAAATGTTCACATTTCTCCTCACCTCAAATGTTTACATTGCTCCTCACCTCAAATGTTCACAATGCTCCTCACCTCAAATGTTCACATTGCCCCTCACCTCAAATGTTCACATTGCTCCTCACCTCAAATGTTCACAAAGCCCCTCACCTCAAATGTTCACATTGCTTCTCACCTCAAATGTTCACATTGCTCCTCACCTCAAATGTTCACATTGTCCCTCACCTCAAATGTTCACATTGCTCCTCACATCAAATGTTCACATTGCTCCTCACCTCAAATGTTCACATTGCCCCTCACCTCAAATGTTCACAATGCTCCTCACCTCATATGTTCACATTGCTCTTCACCTCTAATGTTCACATTGCTCCTCACCTCAAATGTTCACATTGCTCCTCACCTCAAATGTTCACATTGCTCCTCACCTCAAATGTTCACATTGCCCCTCACCTAAAATGTTCACAATGCTCCTCACCTCAAATGTTCACATTGCTCCTCACCTCAAATGTTCACATTGCTCCTCACCTCAAATGTTCACATTGCTCCTCACCTCAAATGTTCACATTGCTCCTCACCTCAAATGTTCACATTGCTCCTCACCTCAAATGTTCACATTGCCCCTCACCTCAAATGTTCACAATGCTCCTCACCTCAAATGTTCACATTGCTCCTCACCTTCAATGTTCACAAAGCTCCTCACCTCAAATGATCACAAAGCCCCTCACCTCAAATGTTTACATTGCCCCTCACCTCAAATGTTCACATTGCTCCTCACCTCAAAGGTTCACAAAGCTCCTCACCTCAAATGTTTACATTGCTCCTCACCTCAAATGTTCACATTGCCCCTCACCTCAAATGTTCACAATGCTCCTCACCTCAAATGTTCACATTGCTCCTCACCTTAAATGTTCACAAAGCTCCTCACCTCAAATGATCACAAAGCCCCTCACCTCAAATGTTTACATTGCCCCTTACCTCAAATGTTCACATTGCTCCTCACCTCAAATGTTCACAAAGCTCCTCACCTCAAATGTTCACAAAACCCCTCACCTCAAATTTTCACATTGCTCCTCACCTCAAATGTTCACATTGCTCCTCACCTCAAATGTTCACAAAGCTCCTCACCTCAAATGTTCACAAAGCTCCTCACCTCAAATGTTCACATTGCTCCTCACCTCAAATGTTCACAAAGCCCCTCACCTCAAATGTTCACAAAGCCCCTCACCTTAAATGTTCACATTGCTCTTCACCTCAAATGTTCACAAAGCCCATCACCTCAAATGTTCATATTGCCCCTCACCTCAAATGTTCATATTGCCCCTCACCTCAAATGTTCACATTGCTCCTCACCTAAAATGTTCACATTGCTCCTCACCTCAAATGTTCACATTGCCCCTCACCTCAAATGTTCACATTGCTCCTCACCTCAAATGTTCACATTGCTCCTCACCTCAAATGTTCACATTGCTCCTCACCTCAAATGTTCACATTGCCCCTCACCTCAAAAGTTCACAATGCTCCTCACCTCAAATGTTCACATTGCTGCTCACCTCAAATGTTCACATAGCTTCTCACCTCAAATGTTCACATTGCTCCTCACCTTAAATGTTCACATTGCTCCTCACCTCAAATGTTCACATTGCTCCTCACCTCAAATGTTCACAAAGCCCTTCACCTCAAATGTTCACAATGCTCCTCACCTCAAATGTTCACATTGCTCCTCACCTCAAATGTTCACAAAGCTTCTCACCTCAAATGATCACAAAGCCCCTCACCTCAAATGTTCACATTGCCCCTCACCTCAAATGTTCACAAAGCTCCTCACCTCAAATGTTCACAAAGCTCCTCACCTCAAATGTTCACATTGCTCCTCACCTCAAATGTTTACAAAGCCCCTCACCTCAAATGTTCACATTGCCCCTCACCTCAAATGTTCACAAAGCTCCTCACCTCAAATGTTCACAAAGCTCCTCACCTCAAATGTTCACATTGCTCCTCACCTCAAATGTTCAGAAAGCCCCTCACCTCAAATGTTCACAAAGCCCCTCACCTCAAATGTTCACAAAGCCCCTCACCTCAAATGTTCACATTGCTCCTCACCTCAAATGTTCACATTGCTCCTCACCTCAAATGTTCACATTGCTCCTCACCTCAAATGTTCACATTGCTCCTCACCTCAAATGTTCACATTTCTCCTCACCTCGAATGTTCACATTGCTCCTCACCTCAAATGTTCACATTGCTCCTCACCTCAAATGTTCACATTGCTCCTCACCTCAAATGTTCACAATGCTCCTCACCTCAAATGGTCACATTGCCCCTCACCTCAAATGTTCACATTGCTCCTCACTTCAAATGTTCACAAAGCCCCTCACCTCAAATGTTCACATTGCTCCTCACCTCAAATGTTCACATTGCTCCTCACCTCAAATGTTCACATTGCCCCTCACCTCAAATGTTCACATTGCTCCTCACTTCAAATGTTCACAAAGCCCCTCACCTCAAATGTACACATTGCTCTTCACCTCAAATGTTCACAAAGCCCCTCACCTCAAATGTTCATATTGCCCCTCACCTCAAATGTTCACAAAGCCCCTCACCTCAAATGTTCACATTGCTCCTCACCTAAAATGTTCACATTGCTCCTCACCTCAAATGTTGACATTGCTCCTCACCTCAAATGTTCACATTGCTCCTCACCTCAAATGTTCACATTGCCCCTCACCTCAATTGTTCACATTGCTCCTCACCTCAAATGTTCACATTGCTCCTCACCTCAAATGTTCACATTGCTCCTCACCTCAAATGTTCACATTGCTCCTCACCTCAAATGTTCACATTGCTCCTCACCTCAAATGTTCACAAAGCCCCTCACCTCAAATGTTCACAAAGCCCCTCACCTCAAATGTTCACAAAGCCCCTCACCTCAAATGTTCACAAAGCCCCTCACCTCAAATGTTCACAATGCTCCTCACCTCAAATGTTCACATTGCTCCTCACCTCAAATGTTCACATTTCTCCTCACCTCAAATGTTTACATTGCTCCTCACCTCAAATGTTCACAATGCTCCTCACCTCAAATGTTCACATTGCCCCTCACCTCAAATGTTCACATTGCTCCTCACCTCAAATGTTCACAAAGCCCCTCACCTCAAATGTTCACATTGCTTCTCACCTCAAATGTTCACATTGCTCCTCACCTCAAATGTTCACATTGTCCCTCACCTCAAATGTTCACATTGCTCCTCACATCAAATGTTCACATTGCTCCTCACCTCAAATGTTCACATTGCCCCTCACCTCAAATGTTCACAATGCTCCTCACCTCATATGTTCACATTGCTCTTCACCTCTAATGTTCACATTGCTCCTCACCTCAAATGTTCACATTGCTCCTCACCTCAAATGTTCACATTGCTCCTCACCTCAAATGTTCACATTGCCCCTCACCTAAAATGTTCACAATGCTCCTCACCTCAAATGTTCACATTGCTCCTCACCTCAAATGTTCACATTGCTCCTCACCTCAAATGTTCACATTGCTCCTCACCTCAAATGTTCACATTGCTCCTCACCTCAAATGTTCACATTGCTCCTCACCTCAAATGTTCACATTGCCCCTCACCTCAAATGTTCACAATGCTCCTCACCTCAAATGTTCACATTGCTCCTCACCTTAAATGTTCACAAAGCTCCTCACCTCAAATGATCACAAAGCCCCTCACCTCAAATGTTTACATTGCCCCTCACCTCAAATGTTCACATTGCTCCTCACCTCAAAGGTTCACAAAGCTCCTCACCTCAAATGTTTACATTGCTCCTCACCTCAAATGTTCACATTGCCCCTCACCTCAAATGTTCACAATGCTCCTCACCTCAAATGTTCACATTGCTCCTCACCTTAAATGTTCACAAAGCTCCTCACCTCAAATGATCACAAAGCCCCTCACCTCAAATGTTTACATTGCCCCTTACCTCAAATGTTCACATTGCTCCTCACCTCAAATGTTCACAAAGCTCCTCACCTCAAATGTTCACAAAACCCCTCACCTCAAATTTTCACATTGCTCCTCACCTCAAATGTTCACATTGCTCCTCACCTCAAATGTTCACAAAGCTCCTCACCTCAAATGTTCACAAAGCTCCTCACCTCAAATGTTCACATTGCTCCTCACCTCAAATGTTCACAAAGCCCCTCACCTCAAATGTTCACAAAGCCCCTCACCTTAAATGTTCACATTGCTCTTCACCTCAAATGTTCACAAAGCCCATCACCTCAAATGTTCATATTGCCCCTCACCTCAAATGTTCATATTGCCCCTCACCTCAAATGTTCACATTGCTCCTCACCTAAAATGTTCACATTGCTCCTCACCTCAAATGTTCACATTGCCCCTCACCTCAAATGTTCACATTGCTCCTCACCTCAAATGTTCACATTGCTCCTCACCTCAAATGTTCACATTGCTCCTCACCTCAAATGTTCACATTGCCCCTCACCTCAAAAGTTCACAATGCTCCTCACCTCAAATGTTCACATTGCTCCTCACCTCAAATGTTCACATAGCTTCTCACCTCAAATGTTCACATTGCTCCTCACCTTAAATGTTCACATTGCTCCTCACCTCAAATGTTCACATTGCTCCTCACCTCAAATGTTCACAAAGCCCTTCACCTCAAATGTTCACAATGCTCCTCACCTCAAATGTTCACATTGCTCCTCACCTCAAATGTTCACAAAGCTTCTCACCTCAAATGATCACAAAGCCCCTCACCTCAAATGTTCACATTGCCCCTCACCTCAAATGTTCACAAAGCTCCTCACCTCAAATGTTCACAAAGCTCCTCACCTCAAATGTTCACATTGCTCCTCACCTCAAATGTTCAGAAAACCCCTCACCTCAAATGTTTACAAAGCCCCTCACCTCAAATGTTCACAAAGCCCCTCACCTCAAATGTTCACATTGCTCCTCACCTCAAATGTTCACATTGCTCCTCACCTCAAATGTTCACATTGCTCCTCACCTCAAATGTTCACATTGCTCCTCACCTCAAATGTTCACATTGCTCCTCACCTCAAATGTTCACATTGCTCCTCACCTCAAATGTTCACATTGCTCCTCACCTCAAATGTTCACAATGCTCCTCACCTCAAATGGTCACATTGCCCCTCACCTCAAATGTTCACATTGCTCCTCACCTCAAATGTTCACAAAGCCCCTCACCTCAAATGTTCACATTGCTCCTCACCTAAAATGTTCACATTGCTCCTCACCTCAAATGTTCACATTGCCCCTCACCTCAAATGTTCACATTGCTTCTCACCTCAAATGTTCACAAAGCCCCTCACCTCAAATGTTCACATTGCTCTTCACCTCACATGTTTACAAAGCCCCTCACCTCAAATGTTCATATTGCCCCTCACCTCAAATGTTCACAAAGCCCCTCACCTCAAATGTTCACATTGCTCCTCACCTCAAATGTTCACATTGCTCCTCACCTCAAATGTTCACATTGCCCCTCACCTCAAATGTTCACAATGCTCCTCACCTCAAATGTTCACATTGCTCCTCACCTCAAATGTTCACATTGCTCCTCACCTCAAATATTCACATTGCTCCTAACCTCAAATGTTCACATTGCTCCTCACCTCAAATGTTCACATTGCTCCTCACCTCAAATGTTCACATTGCCCTTCACCTCAAATGTTCACATTGCTCCTCACCTCAAATGTTCACATTGCTCCTCACCTCAAATGTTCACATTGCCCCTCACCTCAAATGTTCACAATGCTCCTCACCTCATATGTTCACATTGCTCCTCACCTCAAATGTTCACATTGCCCCTCACCTCAAATGTTCACATTGCTCCTCACCTCAAATGTTCACATTGCTCCTCACCTCAAATGTTCACATTGCTCCTCACCTCAAATGTTTACATTGCCCCTCACCTCAAATGTTCACAATGCTCCTCACCTCAAATGTTCACATTGCTCCTCACCTCAAATGTTCACATTGCTCCTCACCTAAAATGTTCACATTGCTCCTCACCTCAAATGTTCACATTGCTCCTCACCTCAAATGTTCACATTGCTCCTCACCTCAAATTTTCACAAAGCCCCTCACCTCAAATGTTCACAAAGCCCCTCACCTCAAATGTTCACATTGCTCTTCACCTCAAATGTTTACAAAGCCCCTCACCTCAAATGTTCATATTGCCCCTCACCTCAAAGTTTCACAAAGCCCCTCACCTCAAATGTTCACATTGCTCCTCACCTCAAATGTTCACATTGCTCCTCACCTCAAATGTTCACATTGCCCCTCACCTCAAATGTTCACAATGCTCCTCACCTCAAATGTTCACATTGCTCCTCACCTCAAATGTTCACATTGCTCCTCACCTCAAATATTCACATTGCTCCTAACCTCAAATGTTCACATTGCTCCTCACCTTAAATGTTCACATTGCTCCTCACCTCAAATGTTCACATTGCCCCTCACCTCAAATGTTCACATTGCTCCTCACCTCAAATGTTAACATTGCTCCTCACCTCAAATGTTCACATTGCCCCTCACCTCAAATGTTCACAATGCTCCTCACCTCATATGTTCACATTGCTCCTCACCTCAAATGTTCACATTGCCCCTCACCTCAAATGTTCACATTGCTCCTCACCTCAAATGTTCACATTGCTCCTCACCTCAAATGTTCACATTGCTCCTCACCTCAAATGTTTACATTGCCCCTCACCTCGAATGTTCACAATGCTCCTCACCTCAAATGTTCACATTGCTCCTCACCTCAAATGTTCACATTGCTCCTCACCTAAAATGTTCACATTGCTCCTCACCTCAAATGTTCACATTGCTCCTCACCTCAAATGTTCACATTGCTCCTCACCTCAAATGTTCACAAAGCCCCTCACCTCAAATGTTCACAATGCTTCTCACCTCAAATGTTCACATTGCTCCTCACCTCAAATATTCACAAAGCTCCTCACCTCAAATGATCACAAAGCCCCTCACCTCAAATGTTCACATTGCCCCTCACCTCAAATGTTCACAAAGCTCCTCACCTCAAATGTTCACAAAGTTCCTCACCTCAAATGTTCACATTGCTCCTCACCTCAAATGTTCAGAAAGCCCCTCACCTCAAATGTTCACAAAGCCCCTCACCTCAAATGTTCACAAAGCCCCTCACCTCAAATGTTCACATTGCTCCTCACCTCAAATGTTGACATTGCTCCTCACCTCAAATGTTCACATTGCCCCTCACCTCAAATGTTCACATTGCTCCTCACCTCAAATGTTCACATTGCTCCTCACCTCAAATGTTCACATTGCTCCTCACTCCAAATGTTCACATTGCTCCTCACCTCAAATGTTCACATTGCCCCTCACCTAAAATGTTCACAATGCTCCTCACCTCAAATGTTCACATTGCTCCTCACCTCAAATGTTCACATTGCTCCTCACCTCAAATGTTCACATTGCTCCTCACCTCAAATGTTCACATTGCTCCTCACCTCAAATGTTCACATTGCTCCTCACCTCAAATGTTCACATTGCCCCTCACCTCAAATGTTCACAATGCTCCTCACCTCAAATGTTCACATTGCTCCTCACCTTAAATGTTCACAAAGCTCCTCACCTCAAATGATCACAAAGCCCCTCACCTCAAATGTTTACATTGCCCCTCACCTCAAATGTTCACATTGCTCCTCACCTCAAATGTTCACAAAGCTCCTCACCTCAAATGTTTACATTGCTCCTCACCTCAAATGTTCACATTGCCCCTCACCTCAAATGTTCACAATGCTCCTCACCTCAAATGTTCACATTGCTCCTCACCTTAAATGTTCACAAAGCTCCTCACCTCAAATGATCACAAAGCCCCTCACCTCAAATGTTTACATTGCCCCTCACCTCAAATGTTCACATTGCTCCTCACCTCAAATGTTCACAAAGCTCCTCACCTCAAATGTTCACAAAGCCCCTGACCTCAAATTTTCACATTGCTCCTCACCTCAAATGTTCACATTGCTCCTCACCTCAAATGTTCACAAAGCTCCTCACCTCAAATGTTCACAAAGCTCCTCACCTCAAATGTTCACATTGCTCCTCACCTCAAATGTTCACAAAGCCCCTCACCTCAAATGTTCACAAAGCCCCTCACCTTAACTGTTCACATTGCTCTTCACCTCAAATGTTCACAAAGCCCATCACCTCAAATGTTCATATTGCCCCTCACCTCAAATGTTCACAAAGCCCCTCACCTCAAATGTTCACATTGCTCCTCACCTCAAATGTTCACATTGCTCCTCACCTCAAATGTTCACATTGCCCCTCACCTCAAATGTTCACATTGCTCCTCACCTCAAATGTTCACATTGCTCCTCACCTCAAATGTTTACATTGCTCCTCACCTCAAATGTTCACATTGCTCCTCACCTCAAATGTTCACATTGCTCCTCACCTCAAATGTTCACATTGCCCCTCACCTCAAAAGTTCACAATGCTCCTCACCTCAAATGTTCACATTGCTCCTCACCTCAAATGTTCACATAGCTTCTCACCTCAAATGTTCACATTGCTCCTCACCTTAAATGTTCACATTGCTCCTCACCTCAAATGTTCACATTGCTCCTCACCTCAAATGTTCACAAAGCCCTTCACCTCAAATGTTCACAATGCTCCTCACCTCAAATGTTCACATTGCTCCTCACCTCAAATGTTCACAAAGCTTCTCACCTCAAATGATCACAAAGCCCCTCACCTCAAATGTTCACATTGCCCCTCACCTCAAATGTTCACATTGCTCCTCACCTCAAATGTTCACAAAGCTTCTCACCTCAAATGATCACAAAGCCCCTCACCTCAAATGTTCACATTGCCCCTCACCTCAAATGTTCACAAAGCTCCTCACTTCAAATGTTCACAAAGCTCCTCACCTCAAATGTTCACATTGCTCCTCACCTCAAATGTTCAGAAAGCCCCTCACCTCAAATGTTCACAAAGCCCCTCACCTCAAATGTTCACAAAGCCCCTCACCTCAAATGTTCACATTGCTCCTCACCTCAAATGTTCACATTGCTCCTCACCTCAAATGTTCACATTGCCCCTCACCTCAAATGTTCACATTGCTCGTCACCTCAAATGTTCACATTGCTCCTCACCTCAAATGTTCACATTGCTCCTCACCTCAAATGTTCACATTGCTCCTCACGTCAAATGTTCACATTGCCCCTCACCTAAAATGTTCACAATGCTCCTCACCTCAAATGTTCACATTGCTCCTCACCTCAAATGTTCACATTGCTCCTCACCTCAAATGTTCACATTGCTCCTCACCTCAAATGTTCACATTGCTCCTCACCTCAAATGTTCACATTGCTCCTCACCTCAAATGTTCACATTGCCCCTCACCTCAAATGTTCACAATGCTCCTCACCTCAAATGTTCACATTGCTCCTCACCTTAAATGTTCACAAAGCTCCTCACCTCAAATGATCACAAAGCCCCTCACCTCAAATGTTTACATTGCCCCTCACCTCAAATGTTCACATTGCTCCTCACCTCAAATGTTCACAAAGCTCCTCACCTCAAATGTTTACATTGCTCCTCACCTCAAATGTTCACATTGCCCCTCACCTCAAATGTTTACATTGCCCCTCACCTCAAATGTTCACATTGCTCCTCACCTCAAATGTTCACAAAGCTCCTCACCTCAAATGTTCACAAAGCCCCTCACCTCAAATTTTCACATTGCTCCTCACCTCAAATGTTCACATTGCTCCTCACCTCAAATGTTCACAAAGCTCCTCACCTCAAATGTTCACAAAGCTCCTCACCTCAAATGTTCACATTGCTCCTCACCTCAAATGTTCACAAAGCCCCTCACCTCAAATGTTCACAAAGCCCCTCACCTTAACTGTTCACATTGCTCTTCACCTCAAATGTTCACAAAGCCCATCACCTCAAATGTTCATATTGCCCCTCACCTCAAATGTTCACAAAGCCCCTCACCTCAAATGTTCACATTGCTCCTCACCTCAAATGTTCACATTGCTCCTCACCTCAAATGTTCACATTGCCCCTCACCTCAAATGTTCACATTGCTCCTCACCTCAAATATTCACATTGCTCGTCACCCCAAATGTTTACATTGCTCCTCACCTCAAATGTTCACATTGCTCCTCACCTCAAATGTTCACATTGCTCCTCACCTCAAATGTTCACATTGCCCCTCACCTCAAAAGTTCACAATGCTCCTCACCTCAAATGTTCACATTGCTCCTCACCTCAAATGTTCACATAGCTTCTCACCTCAAATGTTCACATTGCTCCTCACCTTAAATGTTCACATTGCTCCTCACCTCAAATGTTCACATTGCTCCTCACCTCAAATGTTCACAAAGCCCTTCACCTCAAATGTTCACAATGCTCCTCACCTCAAATGTTCACATTGCTCCTCACCTCAAATGTTCACAAAGCTTCTCACCTCAAATGATCACAAAGCCCCTCACCTCAAATGTTCACATTGCCCCTCACCTCAAATGTTCACAAAGCTCCTCACCTCAAATGTTCACAAAGCTCCTCACCTCAAATGTTCACATTGCTCCTCACCTCAAATGTTCAGAAAGCCCCTCACCTCAAATGTTTACAAAGCCCCTCACCTAAAATGTTCACAAAGCCTCTCACCTCAAATGTTCACATTGCTCCTCACCTCAAATGTTCACATTGCTCCTCACCTCAAATGTTCACATTGCTCCTCACCTCAAATGTTCACATTGCTCCTCACCTCAAATGTTCACATTGCTCCTCACCTCAAATGTTCACATTGCTCCTCACCTCAAATGTTCACATTGCTCCTCACCTCAAATGTTCACAATGCTCCTCACCTCAAATGGTCACATTGCCCCTCACCTCAAATGTTCACATTGCTCCTCACCTCAAATGTTCACAAAGCCCCTCACCTCAAATGTTCACATTGCTCCTCACCTAAAATGTTCACATTGCTCCTCACCTCAAATGTTTACATTGCCCCTCACCTCAAATGTTCACATTGCTTCTCACCTCAAATATTCACAAAGCCCCTCACCTCAAATGTTTACATTGCTCTTCACCTAAAATGTTTACAAAGCCCCTCACCTCAAATGTTCATATTGCCCCTCACCTCAAATGTTCACAAAGCCCCTCACCTCAAATGTTCACATTGCTCCTCACCTCAAATGTTCACATTGCTCCTCACCTCAAATGTTCACATTGCTCCTCACCTCAAATGTTCACATTGCTCCTCACCTCAAATGTTCACATTGCCCCTCACCTCAATTGTTCACATTGCTCCTCACCTCAAATGTTCACATTGCTCCTCACCTCAAATGTTCACATTGCTCCTCACCTCAAATGTTCACATTGCTCCTCACCTCAAATGTTCACATTGCTCCTCACCTCAAATGTTCACATTGCTCCTCACCTCAAATGTTCACATTGCCCCTCACCTCAAAAGTTCACAATGCTCCTCACCTCAAATGTTCACATTGCTCCTCACCTCAAATGTTCACATAGCTTCTCACCTCAAATGTTCACATTGCTCCTCACCTTAAATGTTCACATTGCTCCTCACCTCAAATGTTCACATTGCTCCTCACCTCAAATGTTTACAAAACCCTTCACCTCAAATGTTCACAATGCTCCTCACCTCAAATGTTCACATTGCTCCTCACCTCAAATGTTCACAAAGCTTCTCACCTCAAATGATCACAAAGCCCCTCACCTCAAATGTTCACATTGCCCCTCACCTCAAATGTTCACATTGCTCCTCACCTCAAATGTTCACAAAGCTTCTCACCTCAAATGATCACAAAGCCCCTCACCTCAAATGTTCACATTGCCCCTCACCTCAAATGTTCACAAAGCTCCTCACCTCAAATGTTCACAAAGCTCCTCACCTCAAATGTTCACATTGCTCCTCACCTCAAATGTTCAGAAAGCCCCTCACCTCAAATGTTCACAAAGCCCCTCACCTCAAATGTTCACAAAGCCCCTCACCTCAAATGTTCACATTGCTCCTCACCTCAAATGTTCACATTGCTCCTCACCTCAAATGTTCACATTGCCCCTCACCTCAAATGTTCACATTGCTCCTCACCTCAAATGTTCACATTGCTCCTCACCTCAAATGTTCACATTGCTCCTCACCTCAAATGTTCACATTGCTCCTCACCTCAAATGTTCACATTGCCCCTCACCTAAAATGTTCACAATGCTCCTCACCTCAAATGTTCACATTGCTCCTCACCTCAAATGTTCACATTGCTCCTCACCTCAAATGTTCACATTGCTCCTCACCTCAAATGTTCACATTGCTCCTCACCTCAAATGTTCACATTGCTCCTCACCTCAAATGTTCACATTGCCCCTCACCTCAAATGTTCACAATGCTGCTCACCTCAAATGTTCACATTGCTCCTCACCTTAAATGTTCACAAAGCTCCTCACCTCAAATGATCACAAAGCCCCTCACCTCAAATGTTTACATTGCCCCTCACCTCAAATGTTCACATTGCTCCTCACCTCAAATGTTCACAAAGCTCCTCACCTCAAATGTTTACATTGCTCCTCATCTCAAATGTTCACATTGCCCCTCACCTCAAATGTTCACAATGCTCCTCACCTCAAATGTTCACATTGCTCCTCACCTTAAATGTTCACAAAGCTCCTCACCTCAAATGATCACAAAGCCCCTCACCTCAAATGTTTACATTGCCCCTCACCTCAAATGTTCACATTGCTCCTCACCTCAAATGTTCACAAAGCTCCTCACCTCAAATGTTCACAAAGCCCCTCACCTCAAATTTTCACATTGCTCCTCACCTCAAATGTTCACATTGCTCCTCACCTCAAATGTTCACAAAGCTCCTCACCTCAAATGTTCACAAAGCCCCTCACCTCAAATGTTCACAAAGCCCCTCACCTTAACTGTTCACATTGCTCTTCACCTCAAATGTTCACAAAGCCCATCACCTCAAATGTTCATATTGCCCCTCACCTCAAATGTTCACAAAGCCCCTCACCTCAAATGTTCACATTGCTCCTCACCTCAAATGTTCACATTGCTCCTCACCTCAAATGTTCACATTGCCCCTCACCTCAAATGTTCACATTGCTCCTCACCTCAAATATTCACATTGCTCCTCACCTCAAATGTTTACATTGCTCCTCACCTCAAATGTTCACATTGCTCCTCACCTCAAATGTTCACATTGCTCCTCACCTCAAATGTTCACATTGCCCCTCACCTCAAAAGTTCACAATGCTCCTCACCTCAAATGTTCACATTGCTCCTCACCTCAAATGTTCACATAGCTTCTCACCTCAAATGTTCACATT
The DNA here is from genome assembly GCA_036924085.1 of Ariolimax columbianus. Lineage (NCBI taxonomy): Eukaryota > Metazoa > Mollusca > Gastropoda > Stylommatophora > Arionidae > Ariolimax > Ariolimax columbianus. The sequence continues at coordinate 122,720,884 of JAVGWX010000005.1, forward strand.
GCTCCTCACCTTAAATGTTCACATTGCTCCTCACCTCAAATGTTCACATTGCTCCTCACCTCAAATGTTCACAAAGCCCTTCACCTCAAATGTTCACAATGCTCCTAACCTCAAATGTTCACATTGCTCCTCACCTCAAATGTTCACAAAGCTTCTCACCTCAAATGATCACAAAGCCCCTCACCTCAAATGTTCACATTGCCCCTCACCTCAAATGTTCACAAAGCTCCTCACCTCAAATGTTCACAAAGCTCCTCACCTCAAATGTTCACATTGCTCCTCACCTCAAATGTTCAGAAAGCCCCTCACCTCAAATGTTTACAAAGCCCCTCACCTAAAATGTTCACAAAGCCCCTCACCTCAAATGTTCACATTGCTCCTCACCTCAAATGTTCACATTGCTCCTCACCTCAAATGTTCACATTGCTCCTCACCTCAAATGTTCACATTGCTCCTCACCTCAAATGTTCACATTGCTCCTCACCTCAAATGTTCACATTGCTCCTCACCTCAAATGTTCACATTGCTCCTCACCTCAAATGTTCACAATGCTCCTCACCTCAAATGGTCACATTGCCCCTCACCTCAAATGTTCACATTGCTCCTCACCTCAAATGTTCACAAAGCCCCTCACCTCAAATGTTCACATTGCTCCTCACCTAAAATGTTCACATTGCTCCTCACCTCAAATGTTCACATTGCCCCTCACCTCAAATGTTCACATTGCTTCTCACCTCAAATGTTCACAAAGCCCCTCACCTCAAATGTTCACATTGCTCTTCACCTAAAATGTTTACAAAGCCCCTCACCTCAAATGTTCATATTGCCCCTCACCTCAAATGTTCACAAAGCCCCTCACCTCAAATGTTCACATTGCTCCTCACCTCAAATGTTCACATTGCTCCTCACCTCAAATGTTCACATTGCTCCTCACCTCAAATGTTCACATTGCTCCTCACCTCAAATGTTCACATTGCCCCTCACCTCAATTGTTCACATTGCTCCTCACCTCAAATGTTCACATTGCTCCTCACCTCAAATGTTCACATTGCTCCTCACCTCAAATGTTCACATTGCTCCTCACCTCAAATGTTCAAATTGCTCCTCACCTCAAATATTCACATTGCTCCTCACCTCAAATGTTCACAAAGCCCCTCACCTCAAATGTTCACAAAGCCCCTTACCTCAAATGTTCACAAAACCCCTCACCTAAAATGTTCACAATGCTCCTCACCTCAAATGTTCACATTGCTCCTCACCTCAAATGTTCACATTGCTCCTCACCTCAAATGTTCACATTGCTCCTCACCTTAAATGTTCACAATGCTCCTCACCTCAAATGTTCACATTGCCCCTCACCTCAAATGTTCACATTGCTCCTCACCTCAAATGTTCACAAAGCCCCTCACCTCAAATGTTCACATTGCTTCTCACCTCAAATGTTCACATTGCTCCTCACCTCAAATGTTCACATTGTCCCTCACCTCAAATGTTCACATTGCTCCTAACCTCAAATGTTCACATTGCTCCTCACCTCAAATGTTCACATTGCCCCTCACCTTAAATGTTCACAATGCTCCTCACCTCATATGTTCACATTGCTCCTCACCTCAAATGTTCACATTGCTCCTCACCTCAAATGTTCACATTGCTCCTCACCTCAAATGTTCACATTGCTCCTCACCTCAAATGTTTACATTGCTCCTCACCTCAAATGTTCACATTGCCCCTCACCTCAAATGTTCACAATGCTCCTCACCTCAAATGTTCACATTGCTCCTCACCTCAAATGTTCACATTGCTCCTCACCTCAAATATTCACATTGCTCCTCACCTCAAATGATCACATTGCTCCTCACCTCAAATGTTCACATTGCTCCTCACCTCAAAAGTTCACAATGCTCCTCACCTCAAATGTTCACATTGCTCCTCACCTCAAATGTTCACATAGCTTCTCACCTCAAATGTTCACATTGCTCCTCACCTTAAATGTTCACATTGCTCCTCACCTCAAATGTTCACATTGCTCCTCACCTCAAATGTTTACAAAACCCTTCACCTCAAATGTTCACAATGCTCCTCACCTCAAATGTTCACATTGCTCCTCACCTCAAATGTTCACAAAGCTTCTCACCTCAAATGATCACAAAGCCCCTCACCTCAAATGTTCACATTGCCCCTCACCTCAAATGTTCACATTGCTCCTCACCTCAAATGTTCACAAAGCTTCTCACCTCAAATGATCACAAAGCCCCTCACCTCAAATGTTCACATTGCCCCTCACCTCAAATGTTCACAAAGCTCCTCACCTCAAATGTTCACAAAGCTCCTCACCTCAAATGTTCACATTGCTCCTCACCTCAAATGTTCAGAAAGCCCCTCACCTCAAATGTTCACAAAGCCCCTCACCTCAAATGTTCACAAAGCCCCTCACCTCAAATGTTCACATTGCTCCTCACCTCAAATGTTCACATTGCTCCTCACCTCAAATGTTCACATTGCCCCTCACCTCAAATGTTCACATTGCTCCTCACCTCAAATGTTCACATTGCTCCTCACCTCAAATGTTCACATTGCTCCTCACCTCAAATGTTCACATTGCTCCTCACCTCAAATGTTCACATTGCCCCTCACCTAAAATGTTCACAATGCTCCTCACCTCAAATGTTCACATTGCTCCTCACCTCAAATGTTCACATTGCTCCTCACCTCAAATGTTCACATTGCTCCTCACCTCAAATGTTCACATTGCTCCTCACCTCAAATGTTCACATTGCTCCTCACCTCAAATGTTCACATTGCCCCTCACCTCAAATGTTCACAATGCTGCTCACCTCAAATGTTCACATTGCTCCTCACCTTAAATGTTCACAAAGCTCCTCACCTCAAATGATCACAAAGCCCCTCACCTCAAATGTTTACATTGCCCCTCACCTCAAATGTTCACATTGCTCCTCACCTCAAATGTTCACAAAGCTCCTCACCTCAAATGTTTACATTGCTCCTCATCTCAAATGTTCACATTGCCCCTCACCTCAAATGTTCACAATGCTCCTCACCTCAAATGTTCACATTGCTCCTCACCTTAAATGTTCACAAAGCTCCTCACCTCAAATGATCACAAAGCCCCTCACCTCAAATGTTTACATTGCCCCTCACCTCAAATGTTCACATTGCTCCTCACCTCAAATGTTCACAAAGCTCCTCACCTCAAATGTTCACATTGCTCCTCACCTCAAATGTTCACATTGCTCCTCACCTCAAATGTTCACATTGCCCCTCACCTCAAATGTTCACAATGCTGCTCACCTCAAATGTTCACATTGCTCCTCACCTTAAATGTTCACAAAGCTCCTCACCTCAAATGATCACAAAGCCCCTCACCTCAAATGTTTACATTGCCCCTCACCTCAAATGTTCACATTGCTCCTCACCTCAAATGTTCACAAAGCTCCTCACCTCAAATGTTTACATTGCTCCTCATCTCAAATGTTCACATTGCCCCTCACCTCAAATGTTCACAATGCTCCTCACCTCAAATGTTCACATTGCTCCTCACCTTAAATGTTCACAAAGCTCCTCACCTCAAATGATTAAAAAGCCCCTCACCTCAAATGTTTACATTGCCCCTCACCTCAAATGTTCACATTGCTCCTCACCTCAAATGTTCACAAAGCTCCTCACCTCAAATGTTCACATTGCTCCTCACCTCAAATGTTCACAAAGCTCCTCACCTCAAATGTTCACAAAGCCCCTCACCTCAAATGTTCACAAAGCCCCTCACCTTAACTGTTCACATTGCTCTTCACCTCAAATGTTCACAAAGCCCATCACCTCAAATGTTCATATTGCCCCTCACCTCAAATGTTCACAAAGCCCCTCACCTCAAATGTTCACATTGCTCCTCACCTCAAATGTTCACATTGCTCCTCACCTCAAATGTTCACATTGCCCCTCACCTCAAATGTTCACATTGCTCCTCACCTCAAATATTCACATTGCTCCTCACCTCAAATGTTTACATTGCTCCTCACCTCAAATGTTCACATTGCTCCTCACCTCAAATGTTCACATTGCTCCTCACCTCAAATGTTCACATTGCCCCTCACCTCAAAAGTTCACAATGCTCCTCACCTCAAATGTTCACATTGCTCCTCACCTCAAATGTTCACATAGCTTCTCACCTCAAATGTTCACATTGCTCCTCACCTTAAATGTTCACATTGCTCCTCACCTCAAATGTTCACATTGCTCCTCACCTCAAATGTTCACAAAGCCCTTCACCTCAAATGTTCACAATGCTCCTAACCTCAAATGTTCACATTGCTCCTCACCTCAAATGTTCACAAAGCTTCTCACCTCAAATGATCACAAAGCCCCTCACCTCAAATGTTCACATTGCCCCTCACCTCAAATGTTCACAAAGCTCCTCACCTCAAATGTTCACAAAGCTCCTCACCTCAAATGTTCACATTGCTCCTCACCTCAAATGTTCAGAAAGCCCCTCACCTCAAATGTTTACAAAGCCCCTCACCTAAAATGTTCACAAAGCCCCTCACCTCAAATGTTCACATTGCTCCTCACCTCAAATGTTCACATTGCTCCTCACCTCAAATGTTCACATTGCTCCTCACCTCAAATGTTCACATTGCTCCTCACCTCAAATGTTCACATTGCTCCTCACCTCAAATGTTCACATTGCTCCTCACCTCAAATGTTCACATTGCTCCTCACCTCAAATGTTCACAATGCTCCTCACCTCAAATGGTCACATTGCCCCTCACCTCAAATGTTCACATTGCTCCTCACCTCAAATGTTCACAAAGCCCCTCACCTCAAATGTTCACATTGCTCCTCACCTAAAATGTTCACATTGCTCCTCACCTCAAATGTTCACATTGCCCCTCACCTCAAATGTTCACATTGCTTCTCACCTCAAATGTTCACAAAGCCCCTCACCTCAAATGTTCACATTGCTCTTCACCTAAAATGTTTACAAAGCCCCTCACCTCAAATGTTCATATTGCCCCTCACCTCAAATGTTCACAAAGCCCCTCACCTCAAATGTTCACATTGCTCCTCACCTCAAATGTTCACATTGCTCCTCACCTCAAATGTTCACATTGCTCCTCACCTCAAATGTTCACATTGCTCCTCACCTCAAATGTTCACATTGCCCCTCACCTCAATTGTTCACATTGCTCCTCACCTCAAATGTTCACATTGCTCCTCACCTCAAATGTTCACATTGCTCCTCACCTCAAATGTTCACATTGCTCCTCACCTCAAATGTTCAAATTGCTCCTCACCTCAAATATTCACATTGCTCCTCACCTCAAATGTTCACAAAGCCCCTCACCTCAAATGTTCACAAAGCCCCTTACCTCAAATGTTCACAAAGCCCCTCACCTAAAATGTTCACAATGCTCCTCACCTCAAATGTTCACATTGCTCCTCACCTCAAATGTTCACATTGCTCCTCACCTCAAATGTTCACATTGCTCCTCACCTTAAATGTTCACAATGCTCCTCACCTCAAATGTTCACATTGCCCCTCACCTCAAATGTTCACATTGCTCCTCACCTCAAATGTTCACAAAGCCCCTCACCTCAAATGTTCACATTGCTTCTCACCTCAAATGTTCACATTGCTCCTCACCTCAAATGTTCACATTGTCCCTCACCTCAAATGTTCACATTGCTCCTAACCTCAAATGTTCACATTGCTCCTCACCTCAAATGTTCACATTGCCCCTCACCTTAAATGTTCACAATGCTCCTCACCTCATATGTTCACATTGCTCCTCACCTCAAATGTTCACATTGCTCCTCACCTCAAATGTTCACATTGCTCCTCACCTCAAATGTTCACATTGCTCCTCACCTCAAATGTTTACATTGCTCCTCACCTCAAATGTTCACATTGCCCCTCACCTCAAATGTTCACAATGCTCCTCACCTCAAATGTTCACATTGCTCCTCACCTCAAATGTTCACATTGCTCCTCACCTCAAATATTCACATTGCTCCTCACCTCAAATGATCACATTGCTCCTCACCTCAAATGTTCACATTGCTCCTCACCTCAAATGTTCACATTGCCCCTCACCTCAAATGTTCACATTGCTCCTCACCTCAAATGTTCACATTGCTCCTCACCTCAAATGTTCACATTGCCCCTCACCTCAAATGTTCACAATGCTCCTCACCTCATATGTTCACATTGCTCCTCACCTCAAATGTTCACATTGCCCCTCACCTCAAATGTTCACATTGCTCCTCACCTCAAATGTTCACATTGCTCCTCACCTCAAATGTTCACATTGCTCCTCACCTCAAATGTTCACATTGCCCCTCACCTCAAATGTTCACAATGCTCCTCACCTCAAATGTTCACATTGCTCCTCACCTCAAATGTTCACATTGCTCCTCACCTCAAATGTTCACATTGCTCCTCACCTCAAATGTTCACATTGCTCCTCACCTCAAATGTTCACAAAGCCCCTCACCTCAAATGTTCACAATGCTCCTCACCTCAAATGTTCACATTGCTCCTCACCTAAAATGTTCACAAAGCTCCTCACCTCAAATGATCACAAAGCCCCTCACCTCAAATGTTCACATTGCTCCTCACCTCAAATGTTCACAAAGCTCCTCACCTCAAATGTTCACAAAGCTCCTCACCTCAAATGTTCACATTGCTCCTCACCTCAAATGTTCAGAAAGCCCTTCACCTCAAATGTTCACAAAGCCCCTCACCTCAAATGTTCACATTGCTCCTCATCTCAAATGTTCACATTGCTCCTCACCTCAAATGTTCACATTGCTCCTCACCTCAAATGTTCACATTGCTCCTCACCTCAAATGTTCACATTGCTCCTCACCTCAAATGTTCACATTGCTCCTCACCTCAAATGTTCACATTGCTCCTCACCTCAAATGTTCACATTGCTCCTCACCTCAAATGTTCACATTGCTCCTCACCTTAAATGTTCACAATGCTCCTCACCTCAAATGGTCATATTGCCCCTCACCTCAAATGTTCACATTGCCCCTCACCTCAAATGTTCACAAAGCCCCTCACCTCAAATGTTCACAATGCTCCTCACCTCAAATGTTCACATTGCTCCTCACCTCAAATGTTCACATTGCTCCTCACCTCAAATGTTCACATTGCTCCTCACCTCAAATGTTCACATTGCCCCTCACCTCAAATGTTCACATTGCTCCTCACCTCAAATGTTCACAAAGCCCCTCACCTCAAATTTTCACATTGCTCCTCACCTCAAATGTTCACATTGCTACTCACCTCAAATGTTCACATTGCTCCTCACCTCAAATGTTCACATTGCCCCTCACCTCAAATGTTCACATTGCTCCTCACCTCAAATGTTCACAAAGCCCCTCACCTCAAATGTTCACATTGCTCCTCACCTCAAATGTTCACATTGCTCCTCACCTCAAATGTTTACATTGCCCCTCACCTCAAATGTTCACATTGCTCCTCACCTCAAATGTTCACAAAGCCCCTCACCTCAAATGTTCACATTGCTCCTCACCTCAAATGTTCACAAAGCCCCTCACCTCAAATGTTCACATTGCCCCTCACCTGAAATGTTCACAAAGCTCCTCACCTCAAATGTTCACAAAGCCCCTCACCTCAAATTTCCACATTGCTCCTCACCTCAAATTTTCACATTGCTCCTCACCTCAAATGTTCACAAAGCTCCTCACCTCAAATGTTCACATTGCTCCTCAACTCAAATGTTCACAAAGCCCCTCACCTCAAATGTTCACATTGCTCCTCACCTCAAATTTTCACATTGCTCCTCACCTCAAATGTTCACATTGCTCCGCACCTCAAATGTTCACATCGCTCCTCACCTCAAATGTTCACAAAGCCCCTCACCTCAAATGTTCACATTGCTCCTCACCTCAAATGTTCACAAAGTCTCACCTCAAATGTTCACATTGCCCCTCACATCAAATGTTCACAAAGCCCCTCACCTCAAATGTTTACATTGCTCCTCACCTCAAATGTTCACATTGCTCCTCACCTCAAATGTTCACATTGCGCCTCACCTCAAATGTTCACATTGCTCTTCACCTCAAATGTTCACATTGCCCCTAACCTCAAATGTTCACATTGCTCCTCACCTCAAATGTTCACATTGCTCCTCACCTCAAATGTTCACAAAGCTCCTCACCTCAAATGATCACAAAGCCTCTCACCTCAAATGTTCACATTGCTCCTCACCTCAAATGTTCACAAAGCTCCTCACCTCAAATGTTCACAAAGCTCCTCACCTCAAATGTTCACATTGCTCCTCACCTCAAATGTTCAGAAAGCCCTTCACCTCAAATGTTCACAAAGCCCCTCACCTCAAATGTTCACATTGCTCCTCATCTTAAATGTTCACATTGCTCCTCACCTCAAATGTTCACATTGCTCCTCACCTCAAATGTTCACATTGCTCCTCACCTCAAATGTTCACATTGCTCCTCACCTCAAATGTTCACATTGCTCCTCACCTCAAATGTTCACATTGCTCCTCACCTTAAATGTTCACAATGCTCCTCACCTCAAATGGTCATATTGCCCCTCACCTCAAATGTTCACATTGCCCCTCACCTCAAATGTTCACAAAGCCCCTCACCTCAAATGTTCACAATGCTCCTCACCTCAAATGTTCACATTGCTCCTCACCTCAAATGTTCACATTGCTCCTCACCTCAAATGTTCACATTGCTCCTCACCTCAAATGTTCACATTGCCCCTCACCTCAAATGTTCACATTGCTCCTCACCTCAAATGTTCACAAAGCCCCTCACCTCAAATTTTCACATTGCTCCTCACCTCAAATGTTCACATTGCTACTCACCTCAAATGTTCACATTGCTCCTCACCTCAAATGTTCACATTGCCCCTCACCTCAAATGTTCACATTGCTCCTCACCTCAAATGTTCACAAAGCCCCTCACCTCAAATGTTCACATTGCTCCTCACCTCAAATGTTCACATTGCTCCTCACCTCAAATGTTTACATTGCCCCTCACCTCAAATGTTCACATTGCTCCTCACCTCAAATGTTCACAAAGCCCCTCACCTCAAATGTTCACATTGCTCCTCACCTCAAATATTCACAAAGCCCCTCACCTCAAATGTTCACATTGCCCCTCACCTGAAATGTTCACAAAGCTCCTCACCTCAAATGTTCACAAAGCCCCTCACCTCAAATTTCCACATTGCTCCTCACCTCAAATTTTCACATTGCTCCTCACCTCAAATGTTCACAAAGCTCCTCACCTCAAATGTTCACATTGCTCCTCAACTCAAATGTTCACAAAGCCCCTCACCTCAAATGTTCACATTGCTCCTCACCTCAAATTTTCACATTGCTCCTCACCTCAAATGTTCACATTGCTCCGCACCTCAAATGTTCACATCGCTCCTCACCTCAAATGTTCACAAAGCCCCTTACCTCAAATGTTCACATTGCTCCTCACCTCAAATGTTCACAAAGTCTCACCTCAAATGTTCACATTGCCCCTCACATCAAATGTTCACAAAGCCCCTCACCTCAAATGTTTACATTGCTCCTCACCTCAAATGTTCACATTGCTCCTCACCTCAAATGTTCACATTGCGCCTCACCTCAAATGTTCACATTGCTCTTCACCTCAAATGTTCACATTGCCCCTAACCTCAAATGTTGACATTGCTCCTCACCTCAAATGTTCACATTGCTCCTCACCTCAAATGTTCACATTGCTCCTCACCTCAAATGTTCACATTGCTCCTTACCTCAGATGTTCACATTGCTCCTCACCTCAAATGTTCACAAAGCTCCTCACCTCAAATGTTTACAAAGTCCCTCACCTCAAATGTTCACATTGCCCCTAACCTCAAATGTTCACAATGCTCCTCACCTCAAATGTTCACAAAGCTCCTCACCTCAAATGTTCACATTGCTCCTCACCTCAAATGTTCACATTGCTCCTCACCTCAAATGTTCACATTGCTCCTCACCTCAAATGTTCATAAAGCCCCTCACCTCAAATGTTCACAAAGCCCCTCACCTCAAATGTTCACAAAGCCCCTCACCTCAAATGTTCACAAAGCCCCTCACCTCAAATGTTCAAAAGGTCCTCACCTCAAATGTTCACAATGCTCCTCACCTCAAATGTTCACATTGCCCCTCACCTCAAATGTTCACATTGCTCCTCACCTCAAATGTTCACAAAGCTCCTCACCTCAAATGTTCACAAAGCCCCTCACCTCAAATTTTCACATTGCTCCTCACCTCAAATGTTCACATTGCTCCCCACCTAAAATGTTCACAAAGCTCCTCACCTCAAATGTTCACATTGCTCGTCACCTCAAATGTTCACAAAGCCCCTCACCTCAAATGTTCACAAAGCCCCTCACCTCAAATGTTCACATTGCTCCTCACCTCAAATGTTCACATTGCTCCTCACCTCAAATGTTCACATTGCCCCTCACCTCAAATGTTCACATTGCTCCTCACCTCAAATGTTCACATTGCTCCTCACCTCAAATGTTCACATTGCCCCTCACCTCAAATGTTCACATTCTCCTCACCTCATATGTTCACATTGCTCCTCACCTCGAATGTTCACATTGCCCCTCACCTCAAATGTTCACATTGCTCCTCACCTCAAATGTTCACATTGCTCCTCACCTCAAATGTTCACATTGCTCCTCACCTCAAATGTTCACATTGCCCTCACCTCAAATGTTCACAATGCTCCTCACCTCAAATGTTCACATTGCTCTTCACCTCAAATTTTCACATTGCTCCTCACCTCAAATGTTCACATTGCTCCTCACCTCAAATGCTCACATTGCTCCTCACCTCAAATGTTCACATTGCTCCTCACCTCAAATGTTCACATTGCCCCTCACCTCAAATGTTCACAATGCTCCTCACCTCAAATGTTCACATTGCTCCTCACCTCAAATGTTCACAAATCTCCTCACCTCAAATGATCACAAAGCCCCTCACCTCAAATGTTCACATTGCCCCTCACCTCAAATGTTCACAAAGCTCCTCACCTCAAATGATCACAAAGCTCCTCGCCTCAAATGTTCACATTGCTCCTCACCTCAAATGTTCAGAAAGCCCCTCACCTCAAATGTTCACAAAGCCCCTCACCTCAAATGTTCACAAAGCCCCTCACCTCAAATGTTTACATTGCTCCTCACCTCAAATGTTCACATTGCTCCTCACCTCAAATGTTCACATTGCTCCTCACCTCAAATGTTCACATTGCTCCTCACCTCAAATGTTCACATTGATCCTCACCTCAAATGTTCACATTGCTCCTCACCTCAAATGTTCACATTGCTCCTCACCTCAAATGTTCACATTGCTCCTCACCTCAAATGTTCACAATGCTCCTCACCTCAAATGGTCACATTGCCCCTCACCTCAAATGTTCACATTGCTCCTCACCTCAAATGTTCACAAAGCCCCTCACCTCAAATGTTCACATTGCTCCTCACCTCAAATGTTCACATTGCTCCTCACCTCAAATGTTCACATTGCCCCTCACCTCAAATGTTCACATTGCTCCTCACCTCAGATGTTCACATTGCTCCTCACCTCAAATGTTCACATTGCTCCTCACCTCAAATGTTCACAAAGCCCCTCACCTCAAATGTTCACAAAGCCCCTCACCTCAAATGTTCACAAAGCCTCTCACCTCAAATGTTCACAAAGCCCCTCACCTCAAATGTTCACAATGCTCCTCACCTCAAATGTTCACATTGCTCCTCACCTCAAATGTTCACATTGCTCCTCACCTCAAATATTCACAATGCTCCTCACCTCAAATGTTCACATTGCCCCTCACCTCAAATGTTCATATTGCTCCTCACCTCAAATGTTCACAAAGCCCCTCACCTCAAATGTTCACATTGCTCCTCACCTCAAATGTTCACATTGCTCCTCACCTCAAATGTTTACATTGCCCCTCACCTCAAATGTTCACATTGCTCCTCACCTCAAATGTTCACAAAGCCCCTCACCTCAAATGTTCACATTGCTCCTCACCTCAAATGTTCACAAAGCCCTTCACCTCAAATGTTCACATTGCCCCTCACCTCAAATGTTCACAAAGCTCCTCACCTCAAATGTTCACAAAGCCCCTCACCTCAAATTTCCACATTGCTCCTCACCTCAAATGTTCACATTGCTCCTCACCTCAAATGTTCACAAAGCTCCTCACCTCAAATGTTCACATTGCTCCTCACCTCAAAAGTTCACAAAGCCCCTCACCTCAAATGTTCACATTGCTCCTCACCTCAAATTTTCACATTGCTCCTCACCTCAAATGTTCACATTGCTCCTCACCTCAAATGTTCACATTGCTCCTCACCTCAAATGTTCACAAAGCCCCTCACCTCAAATGTTCACATTGCTCCTCACCTCAAATGTTCACAAAGTCTCACCTCAAATGTTCACATTGCCCCTCACATCAAATGTTCACAAAGCCCCTCACCTCAAATGTTTACATTGCTCCTCACCTCAAATGTTCACATTGCGCCTCACCTCAAATGTTCACATTGCGCCTCACCTCAAATGTTCACATTGCTCTTCACCTCAAATGTTCACATTGCCCCTAACCTCAAATGTTCACATTGCTCCTCACCTCAAATGTTCACATTGCTCCTCACCTCAAATGTTCACATTGCTCCTTACCTCAGATGTTCACATTGCTCCTCACCTCAGATGTTCACATTGCTCCTCACCTCAAATGTTCACAAAGCTCCTCACCTCACATGTTTACAAAGTCCCTCACCTCAAATGTTCACATTGCTCCTCACCTCAAATGTTCACATTGCTCCTCACCTCAAATGTTCACAAAGCTCCTCACCTCAAATGTTCACAAAGCCCCTCACCTCAAATGTTCACATTGCTCCTCACCTCAAATTTTCACATTGCTCCTCACCTCAAATGTTCATAAAGCCCCTCACCTCAAATGTTCACAAAGCCCCTCACCTGAAATGTTTACAAAGCCCCTCACCTCAAATGTTCACAAAGCCCCTCACCTCAAATGTTCACAAAGCACCTCACCTCAAATGTTCACAATGCTCCTCACCTCAAATGTTCACAAAGCCCCTCACCTCAAATGTTCACATTGCTCCTCACCTCAAATGTTCACATTGCTCCTCACCTCAAATGTTCACATTGCTCCTCATCTCAAAGGTTCACAAAGCCCCTCACCTCAAATGTTCACAAAGCCCCTCACCTCAAATGTTCACAAAGCCCCTCACCTCAAATGTTCACAAAGCCCCTCACCTCAAATGTTCACAAAGCCCCTCACCTCAAATGTTCACATTGCTCCTCACCTCAAATGTTCACAAAGTCCCTCACCTCAAATGTTCACATTGCCCCTCACATCAAATGTTCACAAAGCCCCTCACCTCAAATGTTTACATTGCTCCTCACCTCAAATGTTCACATTGCTCCTCACCTCAAATGTTCACATTGCTCCTCACCTCAAATGTTCACATTGCTCCTCACCTCAAATGTTCACATTTCGCCTCACCTCAAATGTTCACATTGCTCTTCACCTCAAATGTTCACAATGCCCCTCACCTCAAATGTTCACATTGCTCCTCACCTCAAATGTTCACATTGCTCCTCACCTCAAATGTTCACATTGCTCCTCACCTCAAATGTTCACATTGCTCCTTACCTCAGATGTTCACATTGCTCCTCACCTCAAATGTTCACAAAGCTCCTCACCTCAAATGTTCACAAAGCCCCTCACCTCAAATGTTCACATTGCTCCTCACCTCAAATGTTCACATTGCTCCTCACCTCAAATGTTCACAAAGCTCCTCACCTCAAATGTTCACAACGCCCCTCACCTCAAATGTTCACATTGCTCCTCACCTCAAATGTTCACATTGCTCCTCACCTCAAATGTTCATAAAGCCCCTCACCTCAAATGTTCACAAAGCCCCTCACCTCAAATGTTCACAAAGCCCCTCACCTCAAATGTTTACAAAGCCCCTCACCTCAAATGTTCACAAAGCCCCTCACCTCAAATGTTCACAATGCTCCTCACCTCAAATGTTCACAAAGCCCCTCACCTCAAATGTTCACATTGCTCCTCACCTCAAATGTTCACATTGCTCCTCACCTCAAATGTTCACATTGCTCCTCACCTCAAATGTTCACATTGCTCCTCACCTCAAATGTTCACATTGCTCCTCCGAGAAAGACGAAGACGACGACAAGTTTGACGATGCCCGATGTTCGAGGCATGGAAGGAGGTTTGGGAGGTGTTAATGAGGTCAGGGATGGAAAGGCATGATTCTCTACCAGGTTAAAGTATCGCCTAGGCCTGTCTGGTTGTTACACGTAGACGAGCTGTTCTATTTTGATGGATGGATTTATCGATAGATTGATGGATGAGTGGATTGGTGGATTGATGGATTGGTGGATTGATGGATGAATTGGTAGATGGATGAATGAATTGGTGGATTGATGAATGGATAGATGGACGGATTGATGGATTAATGGATTAGTGGATTGATGGGTGGATAGATGGATTGATTGATGGATTAATGGATGGATGATTTGATAGAAGAATGGATAGATGGATGGATAGATGGATGGATAGATAAATGGATAGATGGATGGATTGATAAATTTATTGATGGATGGATAGATGGGTGGATTGATGGATGGATAGATGGGTGGATAGATGGATGGATTGATGGATGAATGGATTGATGGATGGATTGATGGATTAATGGATGGATGATTTGATAGATGAATGGATAGATGGATGGATAGGTGGATGGATAGATAAATGGATAGATGGATGGATTGATGGATGAATGGATTGATAGATGGATTTATGGATGAATGTCAATAAAAGGTAAGAAAGGTATGTCTGTGATATTCAGTGATTAGCTAAACGAGATGAAGTCGACTTCTAGAGAATAGCAGACATAATCATAAATGCCCACGGGCTGTGTGTGTGAGAGAGTGAAGGAGGGAGAGTGAGGGAGGGAGGGAGGTAGAGAGAGAGATGGAGGGAGGGTAGGAGAGAGTGAGAGACAGGAGTGTGTGAGGGAGAGAATGTGAGAGAGAGTGGGTGTGTGAGAGAGAGAGAGAGAAATAGTGTGATAGAGAGTTTGACAGAGAGAGAGAGTGGGAGAGACAATGTGAGAGAGAGTGAGAGGGAGAAAGAGAATGAGAGAGAGAGTGTGTGAGAGGGAGAGTGAGAGAGAGAGTGTATGAGAGAGAGTGAGGGAGAGAGAGAGTGTGAGAGAGATTGTGGGAGAGAGCGAGAGGGAAAGAGAGAGAGTGAGAGAGAAGTTGTGAGAAAGAGAATGAGAGAAAGAGTGAAAGAGAGTGGGGGAGAGTGAGTGGGGGATCGAGATTGAGAGAGAGTGGCGGAGTGAAAGAGTGAGAGAAAGTGGGGGAGAAAGAGTGAGAGAGAGAGTGAGAGAGAATGGGGGAGAGAGAGTGGAGGGGAGAGAGAATGAGAGCGAATGTGGCAGAGATAGAGTATAAGAGTGAGGGAAACAATGAGTAAGAGAAAGAGAGAGTGAGAGAGTGAGGGACAGAGAGAGTGAGAGAGAGTGGGGAAAGAGAAAGAGAATGAGAGAGATTGAGGAGACAGCGAGTGAGAGAGAGAGAGGGAGAAAGAGAGTGTGAGAGAGAGTGAGAGATAGAGAGGGGGAGAGAGAGTGAGATAGAGAGTGTGAGAGAGAGTGGGGCAGAGAGAGTGAGAGAGAGAGAGAGATTGAGGGAGAGAGAGAGTGAGAGAGAGAGGGAGAGAGATTGTGAGAGAGGGTAGAAGAGAGAGAGTGAGAGAGAGTGGACGATAATGACAAGGAAAGATGAGGAGAAAATGACAGAGGAGAATAATGAGATAGAAAGAGAGACAGACAAAGGAAGGTAATTAGTGGGATAGAAGACAAAGAAGAAATGGAAGAAACATCTTTGTACTGGTTTATAATAATCTGCAGAGGTAGGTTTCAGCCAGTTTATTTTACAATAATTTGATCCAAACATAACTTTGCTCCTTCAATCCATTTTTGAATACATTAATAATAACACCGACTGGCTCTCTTTTGTCTATCATTTTAGTAACCTCCTCCATGAATTTTAATAGATTTGTTCAGCACGATCTCCCTCTAGTAAACTTTTCTAAATGCATTACAATGTTTTCTTTGATTATTGACTCTAACAATTTACAGACTATGCTCGTTAAACTCACCGGTCTATAATTCACCGGATCTGATTTTTTGCCCTTTTTGAATAAGGTGATCACTCCTGCATCTTTCCAATCTCGTGGAACAATCCCTTTTGTAAGAGATTGAGAACATAATATAGCCAATGGTTTTACTAGTTGGTCTCTAATTTCAAACAACAATTTTGGATGAATGCCATCTTGACCTGGACATTTATCCACTTTCAACCCCTCCAATTTTATAAAAACCATTTCCTCTGTAATACAGATTGATCTTAATCCTGCTGTATCCATGTCTCTTTGGAAAATATCTATAGGCTCTGGGATCTTGAAGCAGTCCTCTTTTGTGTAGACTGTGCCAAAGTACTAAATTGAGTAGATTAGCTGCCTCTCTATTATCATTATTATTTTACCTGAGATTTTTAGGAAGGTGTGTGCTTTGTTTTCCAATATTTGTTTATTTCTAAGATAAGAGAAGAAACTTTTAAAATCAGTGTTGATTTTTTAATCTTTTTTTTTTCAAAATCAATTTTTGCTGCTTTATTCACTTTCTAAACTATGTTTTGCTGGTCTAAATATTTTTAATGTTTGTTTTATTTAATTACCTGCCTCTATATATTGTTTTTCTGCTTTAATTTTACCTTTTCTAAATTTAGCTACTAATGAAGTTATCCACTTTTTATGCCTGCAGTTTACCTCCCTGCATGGAACACATTCCTCTTTCAGATTCTCTAGAACTATTTTGAAGCCCTCACACTCTTCCACTCTTGTTTAAGATCTGTTCCTCCGACAATTTATGTTATCTTCAAAACATCTGCCTTAGAGTAGTCGTATGTTTATGTTTACTTCTTTCCCTGCAAGAAGATCTCAACGGATGATTTGATGTTCACTTGAGCGAAACATTTCCCCAACAGAAACGTTTTCAATTCTATTTTCCCCTTTAGTAAAAACTAGGTCGAGTATTTTTTTGCCTCTGGTAGCTGCTTCTACACGTTGAATCAAAATATTGTCAGTTATGCACTTAACGAAAGATTTTGACTTGATAAGTGCTTTTGCCATATCCCATTTTACTTCTGCAAAGTTGAAATTCCCCACTAATAATATTAATAATAATAGTAATAATAATAATAATAGTAATAAAGAGACACACAGCGAGAGAGAGAGAGAGAGAGAGAGAGAGAGAGAGAAAAAGAAGATCAGACACATATTAGGATAATGAGATGGATTGAAGAAGAAGGTGAAGAAAAGAGAGAAAGAGATATATAAATATACAGATATATAGATAGATAGATAGATAGATAGATAGATAGATAGATAGATAGATAAATAGATAGATAGATAGATAGATAGATAGATAGATAGATAGATAGATAGATAGATAGATAGATAGATAGATAGATAGATAGATAGATAGATAGATAGAGAGTTAAAGTGTCGTTCAATGTTATGTCATACCAATATTACTTTATGGATGTGAGTATTGGGTACCGGATAAACGGACTGGACATGGTATAAATGGACATACATAGGGTACATGGACAGACATAGGATACATAAACAGAGATAGGATACATGGACATACATTTTAGGCAGCGACAGAAGTAACGCTCTAAAGTAGAACACAATACAACAACAGAAGTAAGGCTCCTGAGTAGAACACACAATACAACAAAAGTAACGCTCCTGAGTAGAACACACAAAACAACAGAAGTAACGCTCCTGAGTAGAACACACAATACAACAACAGAAGTAATGCTCCTGGGTAGAACACACAATACAACAGAAATAAGGCTCCTGGGTAGAACACACAATACAACAGAAGTAAGGCTTTTAAGTAGAACACACAATACAACAACAGAAGTAACGCTCTTAAGTAGAACACACAATACAATAGCAGCATTAAGGCTCCTGGGTAGAACACACAATACAACAAAAGTAACGCTCCTGAATAGAACACACAATACAACAGAAGTAACGCTCTTAAGTAGAACACACAATACAACAACAGAAGTAAGGCTCTTAAGTAGAACACACAATACAACAATAGAAGTAAGGCTCCTGAGTAGAACACACAATACAACAACATAAATAAGGCTCCTGGGTAGAACACACAATACAACAAAATAAGTAAGGCTCCTTGCTAGAACACACAATACAACAACAGAAGTAAGGCTCCTGGGTAGAACACACAATACAACAACAGAAGTAAGGCTCCTGGGTAGAACACACAATACAACAACAGAAGTAAGGCTCTTAAGTAGAACACACAATACAACAACAGAAGTAAGGCTCCTGAGTAGAACACACAATACAACAACATAAATAAGGCTCCTGGGTAGAACACACAATACAACAAAATAAGTAAGGCTCCTTGCTAGAACACACAATACAACAACAGAAGTAAGGCTCCTGGGTAGAACACACAATACAACAGAAGTAAGGCTTTTAAGTAGAACACACAATACAACAACAGAAGTAACGCTCTTAAGTAGAACACACAATACAATAACAGCAGTAAGGCTCCTGGGTAGAACACACAATACAACAGAAGTAACGCTCCTGAGTAGAACACACAATACAACAACAGAAGTAAGGCTCTTAAGTAGAACACACAATACAACAACAGAAGTAAGGCTCTTAAGTAGAACACACAATACAACAACAGAAGTAAGGCTCCTGAGTAGAACACAATACAACAACAGAAGTAAGGCTCCTGGGTAGAACACACAATACAACAACAGAAGTAAGGCTCCTGGGTAGAACACAATACAACAACAGAAGTAAGGCTCCTGAGTAGAACACAATACAACAACAGAAGTAAGGCTCCTGAGTAGAACACAATACAACAACAGAAGTAAGGCTCCTGGGTAGAACACACAATACAACAACAGAAGTAAGGCTCCTGGGTAGAACACACTTTGGACAGTTGAGACAACCAACAAAGATATATAATATAACATCACAGGCGATCATCAGTCCTAACTTCTTTGAACACAAGAGTCAAGCAGATAGGTCTGGACAGGCCTGTGTATACAAGACTCAAGCAGATAGGTCTGGTCAGGCCTGTGTACACAAGACTCAAGCAGATAGGTCTGGACAGGCCTGTGTATACAAGACTCAAGCAGATAGGTCTGGTCAGGCCTGTGTACACAAGACTCAAGCAGATAGACCTGGACAGGCCTGTGTACACAAGACTCAAGCAGATAGGTCTGGACAGGTCTGTGTACACAAGACTCCCAGTAGATAGGTCTGGACAGGCCTGTGTACACAAGACTCAAGCAGATAGGTCTGGACAGGCCTGTGTACACAAGACTCAAGCAGATAGGTCTGGACAGGTCTGTGGCAACAAGGGAAGTAATGGAGATTTTTAGTAAGGAAAGATCACAGGGCAGAGAACTTTGGAGAGAAGTATGCAAATATAGGTGAGGGGTCAGTATGGGTAGAAGGAGATTCAATGGTAAGGGAGGTTGGCAGACATTTGTCTTAACAACACATGTTTGACAAAATGGATATTGGGAGATAAAAAATGTAGGACATAGAGGGGATAATAAATAGGATGGATGAGAGAGCAAACAGTCATGTTGTGGTAATGGTAGGAACTAATAATGTAAAGAGAGATAGTACAGAAATAATGATGAAGAAATACAAGAGTCTTTTGGGAAAACTTGAAGAAAAAAAGTTCAGAAAGGTCACAATGATGGGCATTTTATACCGAGCAGATGGGTCAGACTATCTAGATAGAGCAGATGGGTCAAACTATTTAGATAGAGCAGATGGGTCAGACTATCTAGATAGAGCAGATGGGTCAGACTATTTAGATAGACCAGGTGTGTCAGGCTATCTAGATAGAGCAGATGAGCCAGACTATCTAGATAGAGCAGATGGGTCAGACTATCTAGATAGAGCAGATGGGTCAGACTATCTAGATAGAGCAGATGGGTCAGACTATCTAGATAGAGCAGATGGGTCAGACTATCTAGATAGTAAGATTATAGGTATCAACCTTAGGTTACAGGTGAAGTGTGCGGACATGGGAATGGAATATATTGATGTGAAAATAGACAAAAGTATAATGTTAGACAGGAGAGGTTTACATCTAAATGAGATAGGACAGCATGTTTTAGCAAAGTATATGTTAAATCATTGTGTTAGAAATTTCAACTAGTAAAACCTTTTAAGTATGAGACTAAAGATAGGCCTGTAATAGAGTGTTATAGAATATGTAGTCAAAGGGGAAAGTTGGGGTCAGGGAAGTGTGAAATAGGTAGGGGAAAAACACAAATAAAAATGACAAAGCAGAAGCAAAAAGTGGAAAAACAAAAAAATTACAAACTAAAATCCTTTTATGCAAATGTGAGAAGCATAGTAAATAAAAGAGAAGAATTGGAACTGTATGGAGAAGAAGAAAAACCAGATATAATAGGGTTAACAGAATCATGGACTATGAGGACATTGCAGATAGTGGACTTGAAATAGAGAGATATACAATGTTAAGAAAAAGGCAGTTGGAGACAAGGCTAAGGTAGGTGCCATTTTATTATAATGTACAAATTCAGTTAATATCTTCGTCTTCTTCTTCTTCTTCGTACACTGTCAAACGTTAACCTGTATTTTTTCGATAATAGTAGCGTTCATCCTGAGGCTGTCGACACTGCCATATAGCTTGTCTAGTAGCTTTGTCAGTCCGTGTAGTTCGTCGAAGGCTAGCGCGTATAGCCAATCACGACAGTTCGTCTCACTTGTGGCCCCTCTCTCGCAATGAGCTTTGGACCGGCAAATGCAAAGCAGGAATCGTGACTAAAGGCCCTGTCCTTGCCCGACCAATCGCTCGGAGAAGAGCAGGCCGGCAGGCAAAATTCGTCTCCAGTCCGAGTGAAAATCATCACCGGGGCCGTTGGGATCCGTTCTGCACAGAGCGCTGCCATCCCTCCCCGAGCGAGCCCGGTCGGTCTGTTTGTGTGTGTACGGGAGCCCCTGCCAGGCGGTCCTAGGTAGACGGAGTGAGGGACGGAACAACCGTCCGTCCGTCAGTCAGTCCCTGTGGCTGTCTTGGTGAGGCTTTTTACACATCCAACGCCGACCGGTGTGTGTGGTTCGTCCGTCTCCAACAGATATCTGGTTGATCCTGCCAGTAGTCATATGCTTGTCCCAAAGATTAAGCCATGCATGTCCCAGTTCACACTGTCTCACATTAAATCAGTCGAGGTTCCTTAGATGACACAATCCTACTTGGATAACTGGCAATTCTAGAGCTAATACATGCTTACCAAGCTCCGACCCTCGCGGAAAGAGCGCTTTTATTAGTTCAAAACCAATCGTTGTTTCCCCACGCAGTGTTGTGGCTTCCCCACTGGTGACTCTGGATAACTTTATGCTGATCGCATGGCTTCATGGGCCGGCGACGCTTCTTTCAAATGTCTGCCCTATCAAATGTCGATGGTACGTGACATGCCTACCATGTTTGTAACGGGTAACGGGGAATCAGGGTTCGATTCCGGAGAGGGAGCATGAGAAACGGCTACCACATCCAAGGAAGGCAGCAGGCGCGCAACTTATCCACTCCCGGCACGTGGAGGTAGTGACGAAAAATAACAATACGGGACTCTTTCGAGGCCCCGTAATTGGAATTAGTACACTTTAAACCCTTTAACGAGGATCTATTTGAGAGCAAGTCTGGTGCCAGCAGCCGCGGAAATTCCAGCTCCAATAGCGTATATTAAAGTTGTTGCAGATAAAAAGATCGTAGTTGGTTCTCAGGCGCAGGCAAGCGGTCCGGCTCGTGCCGGTTCACTGCCCGTTGTCTCCTGCCCTACCGTCTTCCAGCTATCTCCTGCGGGTGCTCTTCGCTGAGCGTCCCAGGTGGCCGGCGCGTTTACTTTGAACAAATTAGAGTGTTCAATGCAGACCTCGGCTGCCTGAATAATGGTGCACGGAATAATGGAATAGGACCTCGGTTCTATTTTGTTTGTTTTCGGAACTGGAGGTAATGATTAACAGGGACAAACGGGGGCATTCGTACTGCGGCGTTAGGGGTGAAATTCTTGGATAGCCGCAAGACGAGCTACTGCGAAAGCATTTGTCAAGAATGTTTTCATTAATCAAGAACGAAAGTCAGAGGAGCGAAGACGATTAGATACCGTCGTAGTTCTGACCATAAACGATGCCGACTAGCGATTCGCAGGAGTTGCTTTGATGACTCTGCGGGCAGCTTCCGGGAAACCAAAGTGTTTGGGTTCCGAAGGAAGTATGGTTGCAAAGCTGAAACTTAAAGGAATTGACGGAAGGGCACCACCAGGAGTGGAGCCTGCGGCTTAATTTGACTCAACACGGCCAACACTGTTATGATTGTCAGGCCGAGAGCACTCTCGTTGGGTCTAATAGGGAACATGTTCTGGAATTAGACCCTCGGAAGATAGGTGAGTCTTACCCTACTAATGACAGTGCATTGCTACGGTAATCCTGCTCAATCCGAAAGGAGTCGTAGGTCTCAGACACTTGGTCCACGTGCCTGGCTGATAAGCCAATGGTGCGAGGCTACCATATGAGGGATTACGGCCGAACGCCTCTAAGCCGGAATCCCGCCCTAAATCTCAGCACCACTGCGATGGAAGGCTACGATATGGTTGGGACCTGAGGCTCGCGTCTCAGTCCAACCCGTTCGAGTCTCAGAAAGAGGCCTCTGCCATCCCGCCGATCAAAGCGGGCGGGGAGCTGCTCGATATTCACCCCATACGGCGTTGAGGTGCGAAACCACTAGTAGAAGACTTAGTTCTCGGTTGGGGTGTCGTAAACACTAGAGCAGCCACCTCACTGCGAACTGTTGAGACTCAACCGTTGATCATAAGATATGTCCGCACACAAGGCGAACAACATCTCCGTGCCATGACCAGGCTTGTCTCCTGGTTAAATGCACTCCTGCCTCGCTCTTTACCTCTGTCTGCTATCAGTCATCCCAATGGTCGCAGAAGAGATGCAGGTCTTTGGACATTGCACCTCTGCCCTATTGTGACAACCTCCCAGGTGGCGGGGAATGCTCGGCGTACCATCACTGCAGAGAAGCCGACAAAAAAAGGGAGCAAGGAGATACCCCACTCACGTGCATATGCTACGTTTCTTGCAGGACGTGACGATCCTGGGACACAGACACACTGGACTGCCTCTCTTCCGTAAAAGTACAAACTAGTACATAGTCCATCATATCATATCATCACCACACCCTATAGACACGAGTGGTGAAGACTCGATAGTCCTGCAAGACAACTTCCCTAAGAGAGACAACTCTGACCACAAACAACTGCTGCCTTGCAGATATGCTGGGGACAGATACAGGCTAAGGAGGGCATCCTACAGAAACGCCTGTTGAAATCGGATGTACTGTGCCACAGGCTTAACGAAACAGTGCAAAGGATATCGCTGTATGATGACGGTACAACCTAACAGAAAAAAGTGTGGCGCTCATCCTGTGGAGTCCCGTCAGGCAGCGAGAGTGTTGGGCCCCACGCCTCGAAGGAGCCCACCTAATGCTACTAGTGGTCACCCACCCGTGTGCTATGGAGTCAAGGGACAAGGTGATGGGGCAAAAACTATTGACCAAAATCCCAAGACCCTCAGAAAACTACAGTGGAATGCGGAGGGAGTCATTAACAAAAAGCTTTCCCTAACACATCACTTGCATGAAGGTAAAATTGACGTGGCATGTATCAAAGAAACGCACCTCAACAACAACCACAAATTCTCAAACAGAGGATACCAGACATTCCGTCTTGATAGAGGTCACAAAGGAGGGGTTCTGATTCTGAAACGTAACTGCATACCGAGTAGAGCGGTAGCTGTCAATCACACCGGACAAGCAGAAATTATAGGAGTCGACATAATGACACGAGGAACGAAGATCCGCATCTTAAACCTGTTTGGCCCACCAAATAAAGATCTGTCGCTCTCGAGTATGGAAATCAAGGACTCCAGCTGCCTAGTAGTTGGAGACTTCAACAGCCACTCGGAGAGATGGGGATATTCGGACACAGACAACAGAGGTGATGAAGTGGAAGATTGGGAGATAGACACAAATCTCTATCTTATCAATAGGCCGGAGGATAGCCCTACCTTCTACTCTAGAACATGGCATACCACCTCTACTCCAGATTTGGCCTTTTCCATAGTGGATATTCACCACAAAATAGACCGCCAGGTGCTCAACCAATTGGCAGGTAGCGACCACAGGCCAATTAGGCTAGAAGTTGATATGGAAGTAGGCCCACAGGAAATAAAACCCCTCCCACGCTGGAACTATAAACGAGCCGACTAGGACAGATTTGCAATTCTTACAGATGGGCTGTGTGAAACCATCAACACACGGAATAACAATATGAAACCTATGGTGGAAAGCCTAAGCAAAGCAATAATGCAAGCAGCCACCGAAACCATCCCAAGAGGGGCAAGGAAAAACTACAAGCCATATTGGAATGATGAATTGCAGAAAGCGGAAGACGAAGTCTTAAATGCTAGGAACATGGCAGAGAGAGAACAATCTATGGAGGCAAATTTTGCCCTCAAAGCCATCACGGCGAAATACAAAAGAACACTAAACCAAATAACAAGAGACAGTTAGAAAAAAAAAACAGAAAGCCTCAATTTAGATAAAGAAGGGAACAAACTATGGAAGTTAGTCAGAGCCATGAATGACGAAACACCATCAAATAAACAAATTACCATCAAGCAGGGCGACAACATGCTTACTGAAAAAAAAAGCAGCAAACGCCTTTATAGAACATTATGCCAAAGCAAACCACATTGATGTTCCTACAAATAGGCATACAGACATTAGCGAAGAACAAAAGAGCCAGGACAACATCAATATGGCACCAGAGGAGCACATGATGGCAAAACTAACAATGAATGAAATGGAAGAGGCCATGAGAACTTTAAAGAAAAAGAAATCGCCCGGAAAAGATGGCGTAAACGAAATGCTGATGGGGTTGGGCCAAACAGCAAAGAGGAAGTTACTATCAGTCCTGAACCAAAGCTGGAAAAGAGGAATTGTACCGCAGGCATGGAAAGACGCTGTACTTATACCAGTACCAAAGAAAGAAAAAGATAGAACAGATCCAAATGGATACCGGCCTATCAGTCTACTGAGCTGTGAAGGAAACTTGTTGGAGCGTATGATAAACACCAGACTGATGTGGCATCTAGAAGACAAACACATACTAACTCCACAGCCAGCAGTCTTTAGACAGCACAGATCCACTGAGGACCAGATCACTCTCATAGCCAAGGAAATAGAGGATGCTTACCAGGAGAAAAAACACACAGTTAGCGGTTTGGGTGGATTTAGAGAAGGCATTTGACAAAGTGTGGAAAGAGGGACTTAAAGTCAAGCTACGAAGAAGCGAAGTTTGTGGGAAAATGTACAGATGGATCAGCCACTACCTCGAAAACAGAATAGCCAGAGTTCAAGTACAATGGCAGTTAATATAAAAATCAAAGATGATTTATCATTTGGGGACAAAAAATGAAAGTGTTTGGAGAGAAATAGAAAGTGGGATGAACAAACAATGGTTGGAGTGTGCTATAGATCAAGTCAGAGGAAGATGAGGAGCTGATTAGTAGCATAGCAAAGGCAAGGGAAATTATTAATTAATGGGAGATTTCAATTTTCCAGAAATAAAATGGGATATGGCAGAAGCACTTGTAGAGTCAAAACCTTTTGTTAAGTGCATAACTGACAATTTTGTAATTCAACATGTAGAAGCAGCCACCAGAGGCAAAAACATACTCGACCTACTTTTTACTACAGAGGAAAATACGATTGAAAAAGTTACCATTGGGGAACTGCTTGGCTCAAGTGACCATCAAATCATCCGTTGGGATCTTATTGCAGGCAAAGAAGTAAACATAGAACACGCGAACATACGACTACTCTAAGGCAGATGTTAAGAGGATGAAAGAGGCAGCGAACCACGTAATCTGGAAAGATATTGACGGAGGAACAGATGTCGAACAGGAGTGGGAGAGTTTTAAAACAGTTCTCAGGTCAGGTCAGGTCATCCCGTAACCGGTGAGGTCGTTGGGGCACACATGAAGACATCCCCACAACTCCACGCCATCCCTCTCTGTCAGATGCCGCTGCCTGTGACTCTTCTGGTCGGAGACTGGTCCATTCTTTTATGTTGTCCTCCCATCTCTTTTTGGGCCGGCCTCTTCGTCGTCTGCCATGCACCTTCCCGTGGAGGATTGTGTTTGCAAGACCATTTGATGTCGATATGTGACCGTACCAAGTGAGTTTCCTTCTTTTGACAGTTGCCAAGAGATCTTCGAAAGGCCCTATTGCCGTCGTAATTCTATTTTGGATTTCCTCGTTTGTAACTCGATCTTTGTATGTGACGTTTAAAAGTCTTCGGAAACATCTCATCTCCAAGGCCTGTTTCCTTCGTTGAAGGTCAGCTGTAACTGTCCATGTCTCACACGCATAGAGAAATATTGACAGGACCAGTGTATGCATTAATCTGATTTTCGTGCATAGTGCTAACCGTTTATCTTGCCAGATTTTGTTAAGCCGTGCAAGCGCCGCTATTGTCTGTGCTATTCTGGCCAATACTTCACATTTTGATCCTTCATCACTGACAATCAGTTCTAGAAAAGCTAAAAGAGGAATGTGTTCCATGTAGGGAGGTAAATTCCAAGCGTAAAATGTGGATAACTAGATTTGTAGTGAAATATAGAAGAGCTAAAAATAAAGCATGGAAAAAATATATAGAGGCAGATAAATCCAAAAAAAAAAAATTAAATTATTTGGACAATCAGAACATAGTGGAGGCAGGGACAGTTAATGGATTTAAGAAAAAATTGGATGAGCATAGCTTTGAGAGCAAAGAAATGTAAATGAAACTGGTTGTATGTAAACTCTGCAGGGTCTTCTAAACCAGTAAAAAAACGTTAAGTTCAGTTCACAGAAAAAAAGAGAGCCAAGAGTGAGAGAGCCAAGAGTAAGAGAGCCAAGAAAGTAAGAGAGCCTAGAGTGTAAGAGAGCCAAGAGTAAGAGAGCCAAGAGTGTAAGAGAGCCAAGAGTGTAAGAGAGCCAAGAGTGTAAGAGAGCCAAGAGTAAGAGAGCCAAGAGTGTAAGAGAGCCAAGAGTGTACGACAGCCAAGAGTGTAAGAGAGCCAAGAGTAAGAGAGCCAAGAGTGTAAGAGAGCCATGAGTAAGAGAGCCAAGAGTGTAAGAGAGCCAAGAAAGTAAGAGAGCCAAGAGTGTAAGAGAGCCAAGAGTAAGAGAGCCAAGAGTGTAAGAGAGCCAATAGTGTAAGAGAGCCAAGAGTGTAAGAGAGCCAAGAGTGAAAGAGAGCCAAATAAGAGAGCCAAGAGTGTAAGAGAGCCAAGAGTGTAAGAGAGCCAAGAGTGAAAGAGAGCCAAGTAATAGAGCCAAGAGTGTAAGAGAGCCAAGAGTGTAAGAGAGCCAAGAGTGAAAGAGAACCAAGTAAGAGAGCCAAGAGTGTAAGAGAGCCAAGAGTGTAAGAGAGCCAATAGTGTAAGAGAGCCAAGAGTGTAAGAGAGCCAAGAGTGTAAGAGAGCCAAGAGTGAAAGAGAGCCAAGAGTGTAAGAGAGCCAATAGTGTAAGAGAGCCAAGAGTGTAAGAGAGACAATAGTGTAAGAGTGCCAAGAGTGTAAGAGAGCCAAGAGTGTAAGAGAGCCAAGAGTGAAAGAGAACCAAGTAAGAGAGCCAAGAGTGTAAGAGAGCCAAGAGTGTAAGAGAGCCAAGAGTGTAAGAGAGCCAAGAGTGTAAGAGAGCCAAGAGTGTAAGAGAGCCAAGAGTGTAAGAGAGCCAAGAGTGAAAGAGAACCAAGTAAGAGAGCCAAGAGTGTAAGAGAGCCAAGGAAGACAACAGGGAAAACCTGACCAACTGCATGGGGAAACAAGAGGAGAACATGATAAGTGAGAGCATGCTGAAAGGAGAGTTGATTGTGACAAGAAGTGATCCTCAAGGTATGGCACATGATGATGAGTTTCAGACTTACTGACATTGTTCTTGAACACTTCCGGAATTCACCGTTTTGCTTAAACAGGATTGTGCACCGTCAGCACATTTTCCGTCTGTCCGGCTCAGTAGGGCTGGAAACAAAACACAAGTGGTCATGTCCGTACATCACTAGCGTCAGGATTTGCACCCCCCCCCCCCCTTTCCCCATTAAACATTTCCACCCATCCTACGGTTAGCCGATCTATCTGGGCTGACCATCAGAATCTATATTCTAGATCACTAAACTCATGTTGATTTGATTGGCCAAACTAATTGAGAAGCCTTGTTCACACTTGACTGTACTTGTGCTTCTACCAGCGACGTTAGATTCCACTGGGGGGCTTCAATCGTCTTTCTTATGGCAAGGTGTTGTGTCCACTTTTGAGATATTTCTCTTATGACTTCTACCCATATGCTCTTCCTAGTGCCATGTAGCCATATGTTCTCGGGTTGTAAGTGCGCAGTGGTAGTTTGCATTCCCATGAGATGATAAAAAGTTGAAATGTTCTGCCTGGCTATGCATTATCTGGCGGATGTCAGCACCGAGGCTCAACACCCTCTGCTGGTAATAGTATGACTTGTGGTGTGTCCATCACAGGGCACTAGTTCTCAACACGTTACTAATGCCTGCATTTCTCATTGGATCTCTCCTGGTGAGACTGGACTTCTCTCTTGGTGAGACTGGACTTCTCTCCTGGTGAGACTTGACTTCTCTCTTGGTGAGACTGCACCTCTCTTGGTGAGACTGGACCTATCTCTTGGTGAGACTGGACCTCTCTTGGTGAGACTGGACCTCTCTCGGTGAGACTGGACTTCTCTCTTTGTGAGACTGGACCTCTCTTGGTGAGACTGGACCTCTCTTGGTGAGACTGGACCTCTCTTGGTGAGACTGGACTTTTCTCTTTGTGAGACTGGACCTCTCGTGGTGAGACTGGACCTCTCTTGGTGAGACTGGACTTCTCTCTTGGTGAGACTGGACTTCTCTCCTGGTGAGACTTGACTTCTCTCTTGGTGAGACTGGACCTCTCTTGGTGAGACTGGAACTATCTCTTGGTGAGACTGGACTTTTCTCTTTGTGAGACTGGACCTCTCGTGGTGAGACTGGACCTCTCTTGGTGAGACTGGACTTCTCTCTTGGTGAGACTGGACTTCTCTCTTGGTGAGACTGGACCTCTCTTGGTGAGACTGGACTTTTCTCTTTGTGAGACTGGACCTCTCGTGGTGAGACTGGACCTCTCTTGGTGAGACTGGACTTCTCTCTTGGTGAGACTGGACTTCTCTCTTGGTGAGACTGGACCTCTCTTGGTGAGACTGGACCTCTCTTGTTGAGACTGGACCTCTCTTGGTGAGACTGGACTTTTCTCTTGGTGAGTCTAGACCTCTCTTGGTGAGACTGGACTTTTCTCTTGGTGAGACTGGACCTCTTTTGGTGAGACTGGACTTTTCTTTTGGTGAGACTGGACTTTTCTTTTGGTGAGACTGGACTTTTCTTTTGGTGAGACTGGACATATGATGTGAGACTGGACATCTCTTGGTGAGACTGGACCTCTTTCTCGGTGAGACATGACTTCTCTATTTGTGAGTGGACTTTTCTTTAAGTGAGACTGGACTTCTCTCTTTGTGAGACTGGACATATGATGTGAGACTGGACATCTCTTGGTGAGACTGGACCTCTTTCTCGGTTAGATTAGACTTCTCACTTGGAGAACCTGGACCTCTCTTGGTGAAAAATGGACCTCTCTTGGTGAGACTAGACTTTTCTCTTGGTTAGATTGGACCTCTCTTGGTGAGACTAGACTTTTCTCTTGGTTAGACTGGACCTCTCTTGGTGAGATTCTGGACTTCTCTCTTTGTGAGACTGGACTTCTATCATGTGAGACTGTACATCTCTTGGTGAGACTGGACTTCTATCATGTGAGACTGCACCTCTCTTGTTGAGACTGGACTTCTCTCTTGGTAAGACTGGACCTCTCTTGGTGAGACTGGACTTCTCTCTTGGTAAGACTGGACCTCTCTTTGTGAGACTGGACTTCTCTCTTGGTGAGATTTGACCTCTCTTGGTCAGAATGTACATCTCTAGGTGACACTCTGCACTCTCTTGGTGAGACTGGACTTCTCTTGTTGAGACTATACTTTTCTCTTATTTAGACTGGACCTCTCTTGGTGCGACTGAATTTCTATCTTAATGACTGGACTACTTTCATTTTAGATTGGACTTCTTCCTTTGTGAGACTCTTGACTTTTCTCTTGGTGAAAACTGGACCTCTATTGGTAAGACTGGACTTATCTCTTTGTGAGACTGGACTTCTCTCTTGGTTAGAATGGACCTCTCTAGGTGACACTCTGGACTTCTCTCTTTGTGAGACTGGACAGTACGGCTTGTGTCACGAGCATGAAGAAGATCGTTTGTTATTGTACCATTCACCTTTAGTCCAGACATTTCTCTGACTCGACCCAAGACCATTCACCTTAAGTCCAGATATTTCTCTCACTCGATCTAAGATACTCTCGGTCTACATCCAGCAGAGGCAAGATGACGACATCAGTTAAACGATTATAGGTGTTCCTCCCTACACTCCCCTCCCCATCACCATTGCACAATTTCTCTGTCTTTCAACCCGCCATCTCTTTCCCTGCAAACCGGTCTGTCCCTGCCTCCAAACATAATCGATTATTCCTTCTTCCTTCAACCCCCCCCCCCGCCCCTCCCCCTTTACCTTCTCGCTCCAGCCCCATTCAACCCCCCCCCCTCCGCCTTTTCCCTTCACTTTCTTGCTCCAGCCCCATTCGACCCCCCCCCGCCTCTCCCCCTCACCTTCTTGCTCCAACCCCATTCAACCCCCCCCTCCGACCCTCGTCCTCACCTTCTTGCTCCAACCCCATTCAACCCCCACCCCTCCGCCCCTTCACCTCACCTTCTCGCTCCAGACCCATTCAACCCCCCCGCCCCTCCCCCTCACTTTCTTGCTCCAGCCCCATTCAACCCCCCCCCCCTCCGCCCGTCCCCTTCACCTTCTCGCTCCAGCCCCATTCAACCCCCCCCCCCCTCCGCCTTTTCCCTTCACTTTCTTGCTCCAGCCCCATTCGACCCCCCCCCGCCTCTCCCCCTCACCTTCTTGCTCCAACCCCATTCAACCCCCCCCCTCCGACCCTCGTCCTCACCTTCTTGCTCCAGCCCCCTTCAACCTCCCCCCCCTTCCGCCCTCCCCCTCACCTTCTTGCTCCAACCCCATTCAACCTCCCCCCCTCCGCCCTCCCCCTCGCCTTCTTGTTCCAGCCCCACTCAACCCATCCAACCCTTCCCCTACAATCTCAACCCGTGGCTGCCTGGCTTAGATTGTGAGGTGAGTTCGTCCATACCTACCAAGAAGTGCAATGGAGATGTCAGGTCGGGGATAGCCATTGTAAAGCTGTGACTGACCTAATTATCCTACCCAAGCCAAACCCTCGTTTCGGAGTGACGACATTTTGATTTGACTATACACAACTCACTAATGACGTCATTTTGCGTGGTTCGATCAGCCAATCAAATATTCAACTCACACATCCGAAAAAAAGACGGACAGAGACACCTTAGAGAAATAATAAAGTAGGATATCATAGCCAGACAGAAGATCTGGCTGCCAGCCAAAATACACACAATGAGAGGAACAGCAGCAGTTTATCAATGATAAATTATCCGACTTCCAGCATACTTCCCCTGTCAAAGCTTCTTTTCCTTTCAGCGTACTCTCCCCACCGGTCCATGTCTAAGCTCTCCTCCTCCCAGCGTTTTTCCCCTCCCCCCTGTCAAAGCTCTACTCTTCCCTCCCAGTCAAAGCTCTTCTTCTACTAGCATACTCCCCCCCCCCACTCCCTCTCCCCTCCGTCAAAGCTCTCCTCCTCCCAGCGTACTCCCCAACCCCCTGCCCTGTCAAAGTTCTCCTCTAACCCACCAATCTCTTTCTCCCCCTCCCCTCCAGTCGTCTAGCCTCCTCAATCATCCGGCCCATAACCATGCACATCACTTTCCATATCCGAGTCACTTACCGTATTTCTCCTCCAGCGTGTTAATGTTTACCCCCTCTAATCACACACCCCTTCGCCTATTAACCCCCACCCACTGTCTCCTTTTCCAACCTGCCCGTCTCTCTCCATCTTCGATCGGCCATGCTTGCTTCTGATTGATTTAAAGATAATTACTATATCTCATAATTATGGTGGGCAATGCCTCGTATCGTAGAGGTGCAGTTTTGTTTTGACCTCACAGAATAATAACGGCAAGCGCCTCATGTGGTAGACAGATTATGAGGACATGAAGTGAGTCAACCGGCCAGTTTCTCGCAACATCAGATGATTCTACCAGGCAATCAAATCTCCAGCGCAAACGTTGTATAACTAGAGAGACAGACAGAGAAACAGACAGACAGACAGACAGACATACATTAGAGACGCATTTAGATAGATCAGATGTCGTTTGACAGAAGATCAAAGGGTTGATAGAGAAGACGAAACTAAATGCCATCTCATGTACTGTTATGACTTATGAATTGTTGTGACTTACTAATTGCTCTGATTTACTAACTGGTGTGAAGAACAAACTGGTATGACTTACCAATTAGCGTGACTTATCAGCTGGTGTGACTTACCATATAGTGAAACTTACCAACTATTATCTGACATCAAAAGCTTCAAAGAGGAACAACAAACGCATACCATGTCTAAGACAAGTACACGGTCTCACCAAGAGAGAAGTCTAGTCTCACCAAGAGAGAAATCCAGTCTCACCAAGAGAGAAGTCTAGTCTCACCAAGAGAGAAGTCTAGTCTCACCAAGAGAGAAGTCTAGTCTCACCAAGAGAGAAATCCAGTCTCACCAAGAGAGAAGTCTAGTCTCACCAAGAGAGAAATCCAGTCTCACCAAGAGAGAAGTCTAGTCTCACCAAGAGAGAAATCCAGTCTCACCAAGAGAGAAGTCTAGTTTCACCAAGAGAGAGGCCCAGTCTTACCAAGAGAGAATTCTAGTCTCACAGAGAAAGATGTCCAGTCTCACAAAGAGAGGTCCAGCCTCACCAAGAAAGAAGTCCAGTCTCACAAAGAGAGGTCCAGCCTCACCAAGAGAGAAGTCCAGTCTCATAAAGAGAGGTCCAGCCTCACCAAGAGAGAAATCAAGTCTCACCTAGAGAGAGGCCCAGTCTTACCAAGAGAGAATTCTAGTCTCACCAAGAAAGATGTCCAGTCTCACAAAGAGAGGTCCAGCCTCACCAAGAAAGAAGTCCAGTCTCACAAAGAGAGGTCCAGCCTCACCAAGAAAGACGTCCAGTCTCACAAAGAGAGGTCCAGCCTCACCAAGAGAGAAGTCCAGTCTCACAAAGAGAGGTCCAGCCTCACCAAGAAAGACGTGCAGTCTCACAAAGAGAGGTCCAGCCTCACCAAGAAAGACGTCCAGTCTCACAAAGAGAGGTCCAGCCTCACCAAGACAGACGTCCAGTCTCACAAAGAAAGAAGTCCAGTCTCACAAAGAGAAGACCAGTCTCAACAAGAGAGAAATCCAGTCGCAAACAAGAGAAGTGCAGTCTAACAAAGAGAAAAGTCTAATCTCACAAAATCTGGACTAAAGGTGAATGGTACAATAACAAACAATCTTCTTCATGCTCGTGACACAAGCCGTACTCTTGGCTGAATGGGGAGGGGGGGATGACAAGACCTGAATAGGGAGGGGGGGATGACAAGAGCTGAATGGGGAGGGAGGGGGATGACAAGAGCTTAACGGGGAGGGAGGGGGATGACAAGAGCTGAATGGGGAAGGGGGATGACAAGAGCTTAACGGGGAGGGAGGGGGATGACAAGAGCTGAATGGGGAGGGGGGATGACAAGAGCTTAACGGGGAGGGAGGGGGATGACAAGAGCTGAATGGGGAGGGGGGGATGACAAGAGCTGAATGGGGAGGGAGATGTATTTGGAGGGCAGTCGTTGATGGCTAGGTTTGTGTTTGGGCAGTCGTTGATGGCTAGGTTTGTATTTGGGCAGTCGTTGATGGCTAGGTTTGTGTTTGGAGGGCAGTCGTTAATGGCTAGGTTTGTGTTTGGAGGGCAGTCGTGTATGGCTAGGTTTGTATTTGGGCAGTCGTTGATGGCTAGATTTGTGTTTGGAGGGTAGTCGTTGATGGCTAGGTTTGTGTTTGGAGGGCAGTCCTTTATGGCTAGGTTTGTGTTTGGAGGGTAGTTGTGAATTGATAATAAGAATATCTGCCCGCACAAATAATGACAGCAGCAAGAGAACACGTGCGAACTTGCAAGTAAACAAATTGTTACCTGCCAAGACCAGAAGACCAACGGTCCAGAGTAGATTGGCCATGATTACGTCTGATGGATAATCTGTGTTTCCTGTAGACAATGTTGTAGATGGTAATGTTGTAGATGGGAATGTTGTAGGTGTGAAATTTGTAGTTGTGAATGTTGTAGATGGAAATGTTGTAGATGTGAATGTTGTAGCTGTGAATGTTGTAGATGTGAATGTTGTAAATGGGAATGTTGTTGATGTGAATGTTGTAGATGAGAAATTTGTAGTTGTGAATGTTGTAGATGGAAATGTTGTAGATGTGAATGTTGTAGATTGGAATGTTGTAGATGTGAATGTTGTAGATTGGAATGTTGTAGATTGGAATGTTGTAGATGTGACTTTTTTACCAAACATAACTTTAAATAAAATACCATTTCCCAGAATTCAATTTATAAAACGAATAAACTTTCCAAATTTAATTTTGAAATAGGTTAACTTACAGCAAACTTTGAGTAAAATTAAACTTTTAAAATATATCATTCCAAACTTATATATCAATATTATTTGAGCAAGCAAATATTTTCCATTTCGTTCACTTTAAAAAAGTTCTACAACATAATAACTAAATACTTATAGTAACTTGCCGTCTTTCGCTCGCGTGTGTGTGTGCTGAAACAGGATGTGCCCTAAACGTTTCAGTAACTTGCTGGCTCGTGATCGTGTGCGTGTGCAGAAACAGGATGTGTCCTCGACGTTTCAGTAACTTGCTGAGTCTCTCCCTCGCTCTTGCTCGTGTGTGTGCAGGACGTGCCCCAACACGATTTGTTGAAATAGTTTCATTTTGTGATGGTGCTTTCGTTTTCAATTACGAACTGAACCTACAATTTCCAGGAACCAGAATGACGTGTGAGCCTCATTATGCAAATATCTGAGCTCTTTAACTCTTGATTCGTTCATGTTCTCTCTGCTACTCAACTTCTCTAAGATTGCTATGATTGTTTTCATGTCTGTCCAAGATACACTCTCCATCCTTCTATAAATCTACTTTTCAAAGCATCACGTTTCTTCTCAATTCGTCTGTTTATTGTTCACGTACATAGGCCACACGCTAAAGGCGAGTTTACCTGATCAATCTTATTGTCAATGTGTGTACATGTGTGTACGTCACACGCTAAAGGCGACTTTACCTGATCAATCTTATTGTCCATGTGTGTACATGTGTATACGTCACACGCTAAAGTCGAGTTTACCTGATCAATCTTATTGTCCATGTGTGTACATGTGTGTACGTCACGCGCTAAAGGCGAGTTTACCTGATCACAATTTGCCGACTTTTGTTCATGAATGGAAGAATTAAGTCGGGTAACTCTT
The DNA here is from genome assembly GCA_036924085.1 of Ariolimax columbianus. Lineage (NCBI taxonomy): Eukaryota > Metazoa > Mollusca > Gastropoda > Stylommatophora > Arionidae > Ariolimax > Ariolimax columbianus. Next base: position 122,756,770 of record JAVGWX010000005.1, read on the forward strand.
GTTCACTTGGAACCAGCTGAATTATCGCTCGCTTGTTTGAGATTATTTGTTTATCCTCCCCCGATAACGAGCTCTTACATTTTTTTATAATCTCTTGAAAATTGTTCTTTGTCAATGTTAAATAAGCAAGGAGAAGATAACATACCCTTCACACACTCCTCGTGTGCATGGCGAGGACAGCCTGTCAAATTTTAGAGGGGCAAGTTTCCTCTCAGTGCAGGCTACTGGGTATTCTTGTGTTTTTTCTATGCACAATCTTCACGAAACAAAAGAAAAGTTGTATGAGGACCTTGAGGCGCTCATCGCTCCAGTCCCCAAATCTGACAAACTGGTCCTCCTCGGTGATTTTAACGCTAGGGTTGGCACAGGTCATACAGCCTGGGAGGAAGCCATTGGCAGACATGGTATCGGAAAATGCAATAGTAACGGACTGCTCCTTCTGAGGACATGTGCCGGAAATGAACTATTCATTACAAACACAGCTTTCCGACTTTCGGTCCGAAATAGAACCACGTGGATGCACCCAATGTCGCGCCACTGGCACCTCATTGACTACATCATCATCAGACGTAGGGATCGAGCGGATGCTATGATAACGAAGAGCATGTGTGGTGCAGAATGTTGGACCGACCATCGACTTGTCATTGCCAAGTTAAACTTCAAGATCCAGCCCAAAATGCGCCCCCAGGGAAAGAAACCACCGAGGAGGCTAAATGTCTCTCAGCTGAAATACGAACCCACGAGAGGCGGCTTCCAGGAAGAGCTTGAGGGCAGATTATCTGAGCTTCGTTTTGAAAAGAACGACATCGAAGAGAACTGGGCATCATTGAGAAACACACTCTACGATACAGCTGTTAAACACATTGGCCCACTCACGCGCAAGCATAAGGACTGGTTTGATGAGACCGATATGGAAATACAGGGCCTTCTCGATGCAAAACATGAAGCGCAAAGGGAATACCAGAGGGACACACAATCTCCAGCAGCAAAAGCTGCCTTCAATACTGCTCGCAAATCTGTCCAGACCAGGCTTAGAGAGATGCAAGACTCCTGGCTCAGCAAAAGAGCTGACGAAATTGAGCCTAGACGATGGGGTGGCAAGCAGAATAGTAAAGTCTGGCGATGGTCTGGGCACGTCGTGGCATCAGCGTCAAGACCAAACTCAAAGTCTACCATGAAACCATCATTCCAACCCTACTATACGCTTACGAAAGCTGGACTGTATACTCTGGACATGCAAGGAGGTTAAACCACTTCCACACAGGTTGCCTGAGGCGAATATTCCACATCCGATGGCAAGATCGTGTCACTGACATCGGGGTTCTCTCGAGGGCCTTCATGCCCAGCATCCACGCACTGCTAGAAAAAGCACGACTAGGATAGGCTGGACACCTCGTCCGTATGTCAGACGAGCGACTCCCAAAGAAGCTTCTCTACGGCGAGCTGAGAGACGGATGGCACGAGAGGGCGCCCAAAGAAACGTTTTAAAGACGGTCTGAAGGATTCACTAAAAAGTTGCCAGATAGACATCGACACCTGTGAATGTCTTGCGCAAAACAGATCTGACTGGAGAAGCGCAGTCAAATCGGGTGTAGCTGCCGGTGAAGATGACCGTGTTATGAAAGCTCAGAGCAGACTCGAGACCCGGAAATCCCGAACAGCGGGAACACCATCCCCTTCTACAGACCTCGTGTGCCCGATATGTAGCAGATGTTTTCGTGCCCGCATTGGCCTGTTCAGCCACATGCGCACCCACACCCAACAGGGAAATCTGTGGCAAGGATGATGTCGGCGGTCCTCATCGACAACGATGGACAGCTGTTATTTGTTCAATGCTTCAGTTCTAATCGATGTGAAAATAAGAATGCTAGCTGTAAGAAGGAGAATAGTTACCTGTGATTTGTGGATCAAAATAAAGAAAATGTGAAATTAAATTGTTTAGAGTCCATCCATCCATCTCACTGATTTGATATACTAAACATAGTTAGGTTTGACATATATTCTTTACACTCATTAGATTTGATATACTAAACATAGTTAGGTTTGACATATATTCTTTACACTCATTAGATTTGATTTCCTAAACATAGTTAGGTTTGACATATATTCTTTACACTCATTAGATTTTATATACTAAACATAGTTAGGTTTGACATATATTCTTTACACTCATTAGATTTTTATATACTAAACATAGTTAGGTTTGACATATATTCTTTACACTCATTAGATTTGATTTCCTAAACATAGTTAGGTTTGACATATATTCTTTACACTCATTAGATTTTATATACTAAACATAGTTAGGTTTGACATATATTCTTTACACTCATTAGATTTTATATACTAAACATAGTTAGGTTTGACATATATTCTTTACACTCATTAGATTTTATATACTAAACATAGTTAGGTTTGACATATATTCTTTACACTCATTAGATTTTATATACTAAACATAGTTAGGTTTGACATATATTCTTTACACTCATTAGAATGCTCATCTCTGCTGACGTCATGAGGAAATTTTTTTTTGTTGAAAATTCATTATTGCTTTTTTGTGGTTTGGAGACATTTTTATTGCACATAATAATGGTGACAAGTTTCAAATAAAATTGTGTGTGATATGAAGAAAATGAAGTGAACATTTGTGTGTGATGTGAAGTGAAATGAAGTGAACATTTTCAATAAGATGAAACATGAGATGGTTGGAGTTATATTTTGTGAAGTGAATGGTGACCTAACTTTAAAATGATGAAACTCTAAAAAATTCAGAAATTTACTTTCTTTTAAAAGATATTCGTGAATGCAATATCCGTACACCTGTGTACATACCCATCCATACATTTTCATTTATATACACACACACACACACACACATACACACACACATACACACATATACACATATGTACACACATACACACATACACACACACACATACACATATACACATACACACATACACACACACATGAACACACACATACACACACACATACACACACACACACACACACACACACACATACACACACCCATATATATATTTGCGAGGCGTGTTGAAATGAAACCGGACCTAACTGCACCAAGTGAATATACGTAGGAAGCGCATGAATGCTGGCAGTGAATGAATGCTGGCAGTGAATGGTGACCTGAATTGCTGCATCGATTTTGACGAAAGCATCTTCTGACGCAACAATATGGGCCTGACCTAGTTACGGAAGATATTTCCTTAGCTCACGTCCTTTTTTTTAACAGCGTTCAGTTCTTCAATGATGTCTTCTACTCACTTTTGTCACCGTACACTGCCCACATTCTGCGATGGATGTCAACTGGTCGAAATCCTTCTGCTGTTAGATACCGAATCACGAAATCATAAACTCTGGACTGATTCGGCTTCACACTTGCCATATTTTCAAAAGTCTGCTGAGAAAACTATGAGTCGGAAGATAATGATATTTTAAAAACTGGCATAACAACGTATGTGCTGTTTTCCCCAGAATTAACCAAATCATGAGCATCGTACGTATGTTTACTTGGTGCAGTTAGGTCCGGTTTAATTTGAACAGACCTCGGACTTGCAGGAAACATTTCACTAATTTCACCCAAATGCGACTTAATGCAAGCCCTTGAATTCACCGTTTTCCTGAAAACACTCGAGCTTCGTCTGGCTAACCAGAAATCTACCACTTATAAAATAAACGCAGCAAACTCAGATAAGTATTTATGGTCGCTTTCTTGTCAAATCTGTTTGCAATCCCTCTTGCTTCTCTTCTTACCTCTTGCTTCTCTTCTTACCTCTTGCTTCTCTTCTTACCTCTTGCTTCTCTTCTTACCTCTTGCTTCTCTTCTTACCTCTTGCTTCTCTTCTTACCTCTTGCTTCTCTTCTTACCTCTTGCTTCTCTTCTTACCTCTTACTTCTCTTCTTACCTCTTACTTCTCTTCTTACCTCTTACTTCTCTTCTTACCTCTTGCTTCTCTTCTTACCTCTTGCTTCTCTTCTTACCTCTTGCTTCTCTTCTTACCTCTTGCTTCTCTTCTTACCTCTTGCTTCTCTTCTTACCTCTTGCTTCTCTTCTTACCTGCTTCCTTCACGTTATTTCGTGGATGTGCTGAGTGCAATTCACGTGGTACCAAAATCCCTACTTGGTGGGCAAATTCGTGTCATAGTTTCCGTGGAATGATCCCCGCCGTTCTTCGAGATTGGACTACCCCTCTCCTTTATAAATGCCACTATCCACGTTTATCCTAACAACTTGCCGCTACAGCATTAGTGGATCTATTAATTCCACCACCACCATTCGGAATCCTGTCTTCCCTCACAATTCTAACTAAAAGTCTTAGGACCATCACGAATGTTTAACATGCCATGGACACGTGACCAACATTTAGAACGAACGTACTAAACTATGGATAATAATGTCGATAATAAACCAGAGTCAGTCTGACCAGCAAACTTGCCCTTGACGTTATTTCAAGACAATAAAAAGTGACATTTAGAAATCATACGGACTTTGTTCTAATGTCATATACAACTCACCTCTGCTAATGACCTATACAACTCACCTCTGCTAATGACCTATACAACTCACCTCTGCTAATGTCCTATACAACTCACCTCTGCTAGTGACCTATACAATTCACCTCTGCTAATGTCCTATACAACTGACCTCTGCTAATGTCCTATACAACTGACCTCTGCTAATGTCCTATACAAATGACCTCTGCTAATGTCCTATACAAATGACCTCTGCTAATGTCCTATATAAATGACCTCTGCTAATGACCTATACAAATGACCTCTGCTAATGACCTATACAACTCACCTCTGCTAATGACCTATACAACTCACCTCTGCTAATGACCTATACAACTCACCTCTGCTAATGACCTATACAACTCACCTCTGCTAATGACCTATACAACTCACCTCTGCTAATGACCTATACAACTCACCTTTGCTAATGACCTATACAACTCACCTCTGCTAATGTCCTATACAACTCACCTCTGCTAATGTCCTATACAACTCACCTCTGCTAATGACCTATACAACTCACCTCTGCTAATGTCCTATACAACTCACCTCTGCTAATGACCTATACAACTCACTTCTGCTAATGACCTATACAACTCACCTCTGTTTGAGCAACACCTTTGTGTGAGTATGTCTGCCCATCTCCTTGCTCCCTACCAAGTAACAATCAGCTTTCAATGACCTTCTAGGTTCGGGATACTGGTAGAGATTTTCCCTGTGATCCTGCCAGATCCCTGTGGAAACCCTGACCCCGGCATCCCTGACATTGAATTCCTGAACCCAGGATCCCTGACCCCGGGACCCCTGACACTGAATCCCTGACCCCGGGACCACTGACACTGAATCCCTGACCGCGGGACCCCTGACCCCAGGACCCCTGACCCCGGGACCCCTGACACTGAATCCCTGCGCCGGGACCCCTGACACTGAATCCCTGACCCTGGGACCACTGACCATATCACAGTGTAGGGTGTATGGTGTTTGGAGAGTAGCAAATATGGCACCATACCGACTGCGGGTTTTACATTGCTCTGGTGTTTTAGTTCATTATGGATACCGCCAGGCCACAGATTAGCCTAGAATGCACACGTGTTGACGACTTGCACTTGCCTGCCCGGAAACGTGTGGTTGTTTTCCATTTGGACTAGCTAATTCGTTCATTTGTTCGTTTCCATCTATCTGATTATGCTGGCATGAACATCGTCTATATGAACTGCTACTGCGGTTAAACCTGTGTCATATTTCCACGGTCTAATGAACATGGCTGAACACAAGATTGACGCCCTTTGCCCAAGCTGCAGACAGCGTCAGTTTTGGCGTGATTGTTAGATGTAGACATAACAGACTATAACACGACGCGTGGGAGACATGTCCAACACATAACTCACACACTGAGTGATGTTCCCGCGACCTATTGCGGTTATAGGAAAGGCCAGACACAACGACAGATGCCAAACAACCCCCTTCCTCCCTCATTTCTGCCTTGCAGGATTACTGTTCACGGAACAGGCTTCGGGAGCAAACCCTGAGTGAAAATCTGCTTCCTGTGCTATGTTCAGTCTTCTCGATAATGTCTTGCTTCCGTCCAAAGGTAGCTCAAGACGAGAAAGCGATGTTGAGAAATGACGCAGATGCTTCCTCATTTTAATCAAAAAAAACCTCGTAGGCTATCTATTCCAGTGGACCCAGCAAGAGACAAGACTGTCCACATGGCTGAACAGACAGAGTGGTCTTCATAACATGTGATGGACGAACATCTCCATGGTTTTGTGATGTAGTTTTGGTGTCTGGTGTTGTGATGTAGTTTTAGTGTCTGGTGTTTTGATGTAGTTTTGGTGTCTGGTGTTGTGATGTAGTTGGGGTGTCTGGTGTTGTGATGTAGTTTTGGTGTCTGGTGTTGTCATGTAGTTTTGGTGTCTGATGTTGTGATGTAGTTTTGGTGTCTGGTGTTGTCATGTAGTTTTGGTGTCTGATGTAGTTTTGGTGTCTGGTGTTGTGATGTAGTTTTGGTGTCTGGTGTTGTGATGTAGTTTTGGTGTCTGGTGTTGTGATGTAGTTTTGGTGTCTGGTGTTGGGATGTAGTTACGGTGTTTGGTGTTGTGATGTAGTAAGGGTGTCTGCTGTTGTGATGTAGTTAGGGTGTCTGGTGTTTTGATGTAGTTAGGGTGTCTGGTGTTGTGATGTAGTTAGGGTGTTTGGTGTTTTGATGTAGTTAGGGTGTCTGGTGTTGTTTGTTAGTTGTAGTGTTTGGTGTGGGATGTCGCCATTGTTTATGGTGTATGGTGTTATGCTGTGATTTACAGGGGTATGTTGTTTTTGTGCTTTTGTGTATGGTTATTTGGTGTTATGGTATATGGTGTAATGTTGTTAGTTAAGACGCCAATCCACAGTAAAACATAACAAATCTATAGGCATTATTTGGTGTCGCGGTAAACCCGTTAGAAAACCCGTCCCCTATTCTGTCCTTCCCAAGATCAAGGTAACCACATATACTGTCAACGGGGATGAGATGTTCACACCTACATTGTACCTGTTCATACCTTCATTGAACCTGTTCACACCTTCATTGTACCTATATACACCGTCTTTGTACCTGTTCACACATCATTGTACCTGTTCACACCTTCATTGTACCTGTTCATCCCTTCATTGTACCTGTTCACATCATTGTACCTGTTCACTCCTTCATTGTACCTGTTCACTCCTTCATTGTACCTGTTCACACCTTCATTGTACCTGTTCACATCATCGTTGTACTTTTATTTCTTAATAGTAAGCCAGATACCCATTGACAGCTCGGTTGACTGGAACGTGTCCGCAGCGTGAGTTTCTTCTTCTTCTTCTTCTTCTTCTTCTTCTTCGTACGCAGTCAGACAGTAACCATTATTTTTTCGAAAAAAGCGGCGGTCATCCTGAAGCTGTCGACACTGCCATAGAGCTTCTCTTGTGGTTCCACTAATGATGGCCACATCTGCTCTCTCTGATCCTAGTATGTCGGGCAGTTCTGCAGCAGATGCTGAGCGGTCATTTTCTTGGTACCACATGGGCATTCGTCGGTACCACCTATCTTCAATTTGTTGAATAGGTGGTACCTCAGTCTATTGTGGCCAGTGCGAAGTCTGAAGACAACGACCTGCTCTCTTCTGTCCAACTGGTAATAGGCATCGTTTTTGGTGTAGCCGGTATGTTCAGTTTCCCATTTGGTCATGTATCTGGCTTTAATAAGCCGTTTTGACTCTTCGTACGTCATACTAGTATCTGTTTGTGGTAGTCTTGCACCTTCTTTTGCCAGTCTGTCTGCCTCCTCGTTGCCTTGGATGTTGCAGTGTGATGGGACCCACTGTACCACTACCCTTTTTGGTGCGGACTGCTGGCATAGTTGACAGAGTGCTGCTCTTAAGTCATTAAGCTCAGTGTTTTTCTGACTTTTTAGCGCTGTGACTACGGCCAGAGCATCTGTAAGCAGGACTATATGGCTTTCATTTTCTTTATTTGTCACCATTTCTTCCACTGCCGCCCTCAGTGCCTCTGCCTCCGCTCTGAAATTGCTTGTGTACTTACCAGTAGCGAATGACAGTGTTATTTTTCTGCAATTTGGTAGGTTCAGGAATGCTCCTGCTCTTCCGTTCTGTGTAGTGTCTGTTACAGAACCGTAGATGTATGCATGGGTCCATTCCATGCTTGAGTAGTTTTTCGATATAAAGCTTAGGGTAGTATCTCTCCTTTCTTTTTCAGTCAGGCAGTTTTTGTTTCCAATACCTGGTATGTTTTCTACCACCTCTGGAAATATATCCTGCCTCCGGGTAGGTTTTCGTACAGTAGTGATGGGTTTTGGTGTTGTTAGTGCGTTTATGGGATCTTCATGCATCTTTGCTTTGGCTATTTCTGCAAAGTTTCTCCGCTTTAGTTTGCCAGTTCCCAAATTGTTTAGTCTCTGGTGCATTGGGTGGTCAGTCAGTCTTCGGAGTTTCTCTGACTGCAGCTGGGCTCTGCAGTCTCTTCTATCGCTCATGGGTTGCAGCTTTGTAATCTTTTCAAGTTCTACAATTGGCATTGACTTCATGCCTCCTGTTATAACTCTCATGGCTTGGTTTTGAAGTTTGTTAACTTTATCGAAGTTCGCCTTTGCTGCTGTTGTCCATGCCGAAATGCCATACTCGAGAACTGGTCTCACTCTTCCAGTGTACAGTTTCTTTAGTATACTTTCGTCTGCTCCCCAGCTTGTGCCAGCTAGTTTCCTCATGATTACCATTCTTTCTCTGGCTCTCATTCGGTTTCTCTCGATCTGACTTTTCCATGTCATGCGCCGGTCAAATGTGACTCCCAGATAGTTAGGGTTGTCGTTTGGCTGCAGCAATTTGCCCTTTAGACTTGATTTGGTGTTTTGTTGTTTGATTGAAATCGAGAATATTGTGCATGTGGTTTTCTCCTCGTTTATTTTGACCAGCCATGAGTTCGCCCACTCATTAGGGCCTGCTGCATCCGATTTCTTGCTATGGTGAGATTCTTTTCAGAGGTCCACATAGCCAGATCGTCAGCAAACATTGAGCTATGGACTCTCCTTGGTATATTCTCTGTAATGTCGTTTATATATACCAGGAAGAGTGTGGGTGACAGTACTCCCCCTTGGGGTACTCCCTGCTCGAGTGTCACCTTTTAGCTCATCTGCCCTTGTACTTGGACTCTGGCCGTTCTTTGTTTGAGGTAGTGGTTGATCCACTTGTACATTCTCCCACAAACTTCACTTCTCCTTAGCTTGACTCTAAGTTCATCTTTCCAGACTTTGTCAAATGCCTTTTCCAGGTCCACCCAAACAGCTACTGTGTGTTTCTGTGCCTGGTAGGCATCTTCTATTTCCTGGGCTATGAGGATGACCTGGTCCTCAGTGGATCTAGGCTGTCTAAAGACGGCTTGCTGTGGAATTAGTATTCGTTTTTCTTTCAGATGCCACATCAGTCTGGTGTTTATCATACGTTCCATCAGTTTGCCGACACAGCTCAGTAGGCTTATGTGCCTGTATCCATTTGGATCTGTTTTGTCCTTTCCTGTTTTTGGTACTGGTACCAGTATTGCGTCTTTCCATGCCTGGGGTACAATACCCCTTTTCCAGCTTCGGTTCAGGACCGATAGCAGTTTCCTCTTCGCTGTTTGGCCCAGCCCCATCAGCATTTCGTTTGTTATCCCGTATTTTCCGGGAGATTTCCTTTTCTTTAATGTTCTCATGGCCTCTTCCATTTCACTCATTGTTAGTTTGGCCATCATATTCTCTTATGGTGCCGTATTGATGTTGTCGTGCCCCTTTTGCTCTTCACTAATGTCTGCATGCATATCTGCAGGGACCTCGATGTGATTTTCTTTGGCATAGTGTTCTACAAAAGCGTTTGCGGCTTTTTTCCCTGTGAGCAGGTTTTCGCCCTGCTTGATGGTAATTTGTTTGTTTGAGGGGGTTTCGTCGTTCATGGCTCTGACTAGCTTCCATAGCTTGTTCTCTTCTTTGTCTAGGTTGAGACTTTCCGTTTTGTTTTTCCAGCTCTCTTTTGCTGTTTGGTTGAGAGTGTATTTGTATTTCGACGTGGCGGCTTTGAGGGCGATGTTTGCCTCCATAGATTGTTCTCGCTCTGCCATGTTCCTAGCATTTGTTACTGCATCTTCCGCTTTCTGCAACTCATCATTCCAATAGGGCTTATAGTTTTTCCTTGCCCCTCTTGGGATGGTTTTAGTGGCGGCTTGCATTATTGCCTTGCTTAGGCTCTCCACCATGGGCTTCATTTTGGTGTTTCGTGTGTTGATGGTTTCACACAGCCCATCTATCAGGATTGCAAATCTGTCCCAGTCGGCTCGTTTGTAATTCCAACTTTGGAGCGGTTTTGTTTCCTGTGGGCCTACTGCCATATCAATGTCTAGCCTGTTCGGCCTGTGGTCGCTACCTGCCAGTTGGTTTAGCACCTGGCGGTTTATTTTATGGTGTATGTCCTGTGTGGAGAAGGCCAAATCTGGATTCGATGTGGTATACCATGTTCTAGAATAGAAACTAGGGCTATCCTCCGGCCTATTGATTAGGGAGAGATTTGTATCTATCTCCCAATCTTCCACTTCGTCACCTCTGCTGTCTGTGTCCGAGTATCCCCATCTCTCCGAGAGGCTGTTGAAGTCTCATACTACTATGCAGTTGGAGTCCTTGACGTCCATACTCGAGAGCAGCGTGAGTTTAATTCCGTACCCTTACTGTGAAAATCGAATGCTCTACCACTAGGCTAACCAGAGGCCTCAGAGTAAGTTTGTTTGTCACATCCAGACGCTGACACGTGATCTACACTTGTATGATGAGACGACCCTTGTACACTTGTATGATGAGACGACCCTTGTGCACAAGTACACTTGTATGATGAGACGACCCTTGTGCACAAGTACACTTGTATGATGAGACGACACTTGTGCACAAGTACACTTGTATGATGAGACGACATTTGTACACCTAGTATACATATTAGAAAAGCTGGGCCAACGCTCAACCAACGTTTTCAGTTCATCTTTCACCATTGAGGTGTAGAGTCTTCTGTTATTTGTTTTAATGTTGATGTTTTTATGTGTTTGCCTCATTAGTTTCTACTTTAGTACTGCCAGCTCCCATCTCAAGACCCGGTAATACAGGGGCGCCAGCTCCCATCTCAAGATCCGGTAATACAGGGGCGCCAGCTCCGATCTCAAGACCCGGTTACACACCGGCGCCTAACTGCCAATTCACAGCAATGGGAGAGTTGTGGCACGCCGAAATCCCGCCGCTATGATCTCAGTGCTGATAGTGTTGTATGTTTAAAGAATCACAGAGCATCTTACGTGAGTCAAATTGGAAACTTTTTAGCACTCGGTAAACATCCAGCAAGAGAAGATACAGTTTAGTAATATGCTGTCCTCTTTCAATCCATGGACATCCAGGTCTCGCCACGAGCGACAGAGTGGTTCAGTCCTCCAAATCAAACTATCCAAGCCCTTCACCATTCAACACAGGGCTATGGAATATAGACCGAGTTGGATCCAGATAGATATGTCGAATCCATGACTTCCTCATTAGCGAGCAAGCACAGACGATCGTCAAGGCCTCAGCCATTGTGTGGCCTAAAAGGCAAAGAACGAGTTGCGCTAGTCTCACGTACAGAAACATGAACTGTAAGACATGAGCCTTGGGGCCGGTAGAGGCAGAAAGAACATGGTCTTACAAATCGTTATTAAAGGCGGGATCAATATGCTGAGCTGTGCAAGAGCTGTGGTGGTCAGTGATTCAAAGCGACAGGGCCAGCGACTCATAGCTGACTGCTAGCGTCAGGGCCAGCGACCCATAGCTGACTGCTAGCGTCAGGGCCAGCGACCCATAGCTGACTGCTAGCGACAGGGCCAGCTACAGAGAGCGTCTAGGTTCTTCTACACCACAATCCGGTACCCAAAAATGCCTACTGAAGTCGAATGTATCCGACTAATAGGTGCAAATATTGCAGTCAATCTGTAAACTACGACACAGCGCATTGCGTTCTCCTGACAACATTCTGCTACTTGCAAAGTCCTTTTCAGAGCTTGCTGGTGGGAGATTGAGAACGTTCAGAGCTTGGGAGCGGGAGATTGAGAACGTTCAGAGCTTGGTAGCGGGAGATTGAGAACGTTCAGAGCTTGGTAGCGGGAGATTGAGAACGTTCAGGGCTTGGTAGAGGGAGATTGAGAACGTTCAGGGCTTGGTAGCGGGAGATTGAGAACGTTCAGGGCTTGGTAGCGGGAGATTGAGAACGTTCAGAGCTTGGTAGCCGGAGATTGAGAACGTTCAGGGCTTGGTAGAGGGAGATTGAGAACGTTCAGGGCTTGGTAGCGGGAGATTGAGAACGTTCAGGGCTTGGTAGCGGGAGATTGAGAACGTTCAGAGCTTGGTAGCGGGAGATTGAGAACGTTCAGGGCTTGGTAGAGGGAGATTGAGAACGTTCAGAGCTTGGTAGCGGGAGATTGAGAACGTTCAGGGCTTGGTAGAGGGAGATTGAGAACGTTCAGAGCTTGGTAGCGGGAGATTGAGAACGTTCAGAGCTTGGTAGCGGGAGATTGAGAACGTTCAGGGCTTGGTAGAGGGAGATTGAGAACGTTCAGGGCTTGGTAGCGGGAGATTGAGAACGTTCAGGGCTTGGTAGCGAGAGATTGAGAACGTTCAGGGCTTGGTAGCGGGAGATTGAGAACGTTCAGGGCTTGGTAGAGGGAGTGAGAGAACGTTCAGAGCTTGGTAGCGGGAGATTGAGAACGTTCAGGGCTTGGTAGAGGGAGTGAGAGAACGTTCAGGGCTTGGTAGCGGGAGATTGAGAACGTTCAGGGCTTGGTAGCGGGAGATTGAGAACGTTCAGGGCTTGGTAGCGGGAGATTGAGAACGTTCAGGGCTTGGTAGCGGGAGATTGAGAACGTTCAGGGCTTGGTAGCGGGAGATTGAGAACGTTCAGGGCTTGGTAGCGGGAGATTGAGAACGTTCAGGGCTTGGTAGCGGGAGTGAGAGAACGTTCAGGGCTTGGTAGCGGGAGTGAGAGAATGTTCAGGGCTTGGTAGCGGGAGATTGAGAGCGTTCAGGGCTTGGTAGCGGGAGATTGAGAACGTTCAGGGCTTGGTAACGGGAGATTGAGAATGTTCAGGCCTTCATAGTGGGAGATTGAGAACGTTCAGGGCTTGGTAGCGGGAGATTGAGAGCGTTCAGGGCTTGGTAGCGGGAGATTGAGAACGTTCAGGGCTTGGTAGCGGGAGATTGAGAATGTTCAGGCCTTCATAGTGGGAGATTGAGAATCTTCCGGATCAACTGGACAATGTCTTCTAACACGGTAAATTGTTGTCAGAATCGGTCTACAACATGGCCACTCAGATACTCCCAGAGAATTAGTATATCTGGTTCATATTGTTGTTGTTGTTAGAATGTTGTTGTTGTTGTTCAAATGTTGTTGTTGTTCGACTATTGTTGTTGTTCAGTTGTTGTTGTTGTTGTTCGACTATTGTTGTTGTTGTTCAATTTTTGTTGTTGTTGCTCAATTGTTATTGTTGTTGTTGTTGTTCGACTATTGTTGTTGTTTTCAATTGTTGTTCTTGTTCAATTGTTGTTGTTGTTGTACGATTATTGCTGTTGTTCAATTGTTTTTGTTGTTGCTGTTCGACTATTGTTGTTGTTCAATTGTTGTTGTTCGACTATTAATGTTGTTCAATTGTTGTTGTTGTTGTTCAATTACTGTTGTTGTTCAACTATTATTGTTGTTTTTCAATTGTTGTTGTTGTTGTTGTTGTTGTTGTTCGAATATTGTTGTTGTAGTTCAATTGTTGTTGTTGTTGTTCAATTGTTGTTGTTGTTCGACTATTGTGGTTGCTGTTCAGTTGTTGTTGTTGTTGTTCGACTAATGTTGTTGTTGTTGTTCAATTGTTGTTGTTGTTCGACTATTGTGGTTGCTGTTCAGTTGTTGTTGTTGTTGTTCGACTATTGTTGTTGTTCAATTGGTGTTGTTGTTCGACTATTGTTGTTGTTCAATTATTATTGTTGTTATTCAATTGTTGTTGTTGTTCGACTATTGTTGTTGTTGTTGTTGCTCAATAATTATTGTTGTTGTTTGATTGTTTTTGTTGTTGTTGTTCAATTGTTGTGGTTGTTGTTCAATTGTTGTTGTTGTTGTAGTTCAATTGCTGATGTTGTTGTTCGTATGTTCTGCTCAGCTGATTTAAATGTTGCTGACGTTTCTTTAGTAGCAGTTTACAGTCGCTCCTCTTGACAGGGCTCCTCCTGTCTATAATTTGTTGCAAGATTTCTTAATGGCGTAACCAGCATCATCAGTGGTGATCCCCACCTCGTTGGTCCGATTTACCTCTCGCAGCCAGTTTCCAGGACCGGAGCGTGGACGCGCTGGCCGGTCTTGATCAGTATGTCTCACCTGACTCTGATGTTACTCGTCTCTCACCTTGATCAGTATGTCTCACCTGACTCTGATGTTACTCGTCTCCCACCTTGATCAGTATGGTTTACCTGATCCGGACCCCGATGTACTTTTCTCGATCAAACAAGATTAATAGACCAATTCTTACAGCAGCCAAATAATTAATCCACAGAGGACCTGATGAGAACGACATACTCTATTTGGCAATTGGTAAGTTTCCTCATAGGAGCAGGAGAGAATGCCACCAGACGTGTAGCCCAAAACCAGGTGTGGAACGACCAACAAGACGCTGGATCACATTACACTAACCTGAAAGCCATGACTCAGGCAAATATCGAGCCAAGGTACACACACAACAAACTCGCTGAGCAATGAATCCACGGATGCAGTCACCCTGACCCAAGCGAAGAAAACCGGTATAAGGGGGATACAGTATCATAAACATATTCACTAGAGCGAGCAGAGTATGCACAGCAGGGGAAAGGAAGAGATGCAACAAAGATGGGGGTAGCTAGGCTTACAGTAGACACGGTTGTACGGGGTGAAGTGCTGGAGACTTGTAGGAAGCCACAACTTGTTGTGCTGGAGACTTGTAGGAGGCCACAACTTGTTGTGCTGGAGACTTGTACTAGGCTACAATAGGTTGAAGGTTGTTACCCTCCTCTCTGTCGTTTCTTCCTTCACAATAAGCTATCATACACAGGTGGGTTAACCTGAACGTGCTGTAACAAGAAATGAACTCAGTAACTTGCTCATTCATTACAAGTACTCTACCACTGCAATTTTCAGACACCAAGTTCCAAATGTAACTCACTGAAAACATTATTAGATTATGGTGAGATCATGGTGAGATCATAGTCACATCATAGTGAGATCATGGTGAGATCATGGTCAGATCATAGTCACATCATAGTGAGATCATGGTGAGATCATGGTGAGATCATAGTCACGTCATAGTGAGATCATAGTGAGATCATGGTGAGATCATAGTGAGATCATGGTGAGATCAAGATGGGATCATGGTCAGATCATAGTGAGATAATAGTGAGATCATAGTGAGCTCAAGGTGAGATAATGGTGAGATCATGGTGAGATCATGGTGAGATCATGGTGAGATCATGGTGAGATCAAGGTGAGATCATAGTGAGATCATGGTGAGATTAAGGTGAGACCATAGTGAGATCATGGTGAGATCATGGTGGGATCATGGTGAGATCATGGTGAGATCATAGTGAGATCAATGTGAGATCATGGTGAGATCAAGGTGAGATCATACTGAGATCATGGTGAGATCAAGGTGAGACCATAGTGAGATCATGGTGAGATCATGGTGGGATCATGGTGAGATCATGGTGAGATCATAGTGAGATCAATGTGAGATCATGGTGAGATCAAGGTGAGATCATAGTGAGATCATGGTGAGATCAAGGTGAGACCATAGTGAGATCATAGTGAGATCATGGTGAGACCATAGTGAGATTATAGTGAGATCATATTGAGATCATAGTGAGATCATGGTGAGATGATGTGTGGTAGGGTCCAGGTTTAGCTAAGTAGTTTACTATCTAAACACTTACAACATGTATCTATCTACACCACGACACGACTTCAACACAGAAAAATACAGTAAACCCTTTCCTGACCATCAAACAAAACAATATCATTTATCAACATGAAAAATGGTTTCATAATATCAACAAAATGCAAAGCACATCTAAACTAAATAATCGAAATGTGTATATATATATATATATATATTGAACTACAATAGGAAGTTTTAAGCACTAACTTTTGATGTTTCCTCTCAGATCTATGCTACCCAGAATACTATGTCTAAACCTACAGCAATAAAACTTCCCACCCTAATAAAAATATTATATCCACAACTTAATGGCTGCAGTCAGCTCGTCGACCTTTTTCTACACTCTTAACACACAATCACAAACTCGTCCTCACGATCGGAATACGTTCTCAGTCTTTCTGTGCATTCAAATATAATCAGATCACTTTCAATCAGGTGAGCTGCACATTCACATACAATCGGTTCACGTATGATCATGGGATCTGTGCATTCGTTTGAAATTAGATCCCGTCACATAATCGGCTCACGTACTCACTTGTGATCACGTACTTAGTCGATCTGTGCATTCACGTAATCAGAACACACATCGTTACCAAGGTGTCCTACACTTACAACACACATTCAGATCTCTTACTGTTCACAGTGTGTCCATCATAAATACCTATTGGGGAGGACTGGCTACAACTCAAGATGTATGATGGATTGCAAAGTGACTCTGCAAACTCACTCACTTCAAGACTCGCTTTCTTTATTCCTGACAGCCTGTCAGCTTTCCTCCCAGCCAGTCTCCCTAGTTTTAACCTGCAGAGTAGTTTACAGTCTCACTCAATAACATGTCTGTCCAATGGTCTTCAGTAGGCTGTCTCGCCTAGCCATCACTCCAATTTGGAACTACGCCCAACTAAATTTTATTGTTGCCTATCCACGAGTAACTGTCACTCAAAATGTCGTAGAGGGCGTGGCAGCATCAGACTGGCACCAACCCCCCTCTGCGTCAATTCTGCACGGCAGAGTGGTCAGCTCAAAACACCCACCTCAGTACCAGACAAAGTCTTCTACCTAAACCCAAAGTTTCCTTGATGACCTTGTGTTGAAACGGTGATTAACCTTGACGTGACTTGCGTTCCTCCAACGGATTAAGGAAACTTTTTGTTCTTAGGGTCGTCAGACCAACCTCTCCTGCCCTAAACGCCCATGATCCAGCTAGAACTGTCACACGTGATGATAGCAGGACAAGAAGAAAACAGAAGAAGAACATGGTGATAAGACAAAAAGAACAAGGAGAAAAGAACACGAGAAAAGGACGAAAACAATGACGAGAAGACAAGAACTGAATGATAACAAGACAACAACACAATTAGTCACAGACTAAACTTACTCAACTGTTTGTGTGAATCATCAACTTACTCAACTGTTTAAGTGAATCATCAACTTACTCAACTGTTTGTGTGAATCATCAACTTACTCAACTGTTTAAGTGAATCATCAACTTACTCAACTGTTTGTGTGAATCATCAACTTACTCAACTGTTTGTGTGAATCATCAACTTACTCAACTGTTTAAGTGAATCATCAACTTACTCAACTGTTTAAATGAATCATCAATTTACTCAACTGTTTGTGTGAATCATCAACATATTCAACTGTTTGTGTGAATCATAAACTTACTCAACTGTTTAAGTGAATCATCAACTTACTCAACTGTTTAAGTGAATCATCAATTTATTCAACTTTTTAAATGAATCATCAACTTATTTAACTGTTTAAGTGAATCATCAACATATTGAACTGTTTAAGTGAATCATCAACTTACTCAACTGTTTGTGTGAATCATCAACTTACTCAACTGTTTAAGTGAATCATCAACTTTTTCAACTGTTTAAGTGAATCATCAACTTATTCAACTGTTTGTGTGAATCATCAACTTATTCAACTGTTTAAGTGAATCATCAACTTATTCAACTGTTTAAGCGAATCATCAACTTACTCAACTGTTTAAGTGAATCATCAACTTATTCAACTGTTTGTGTGAATCATCAACTTACTCAACTGTTTAAGTGAATCATCAACTTATTCAACTGTTTAAGTGAATCATCAACTTACTCAACTGTTTAAGTGAATCATCAACTTACTCAACTGTTTAAGTGAATCATCAACTTACTCAACTGTTTAAATGAATCATCAATTTACTCAACTGTTTGTGTGAATCATCAACTTACTCAACTGTTTGCGGGAGATTGAGAACGTTCAGAGCTTGGTAGCGGGAGATTGAGAACGTTCAGGGCTTGGTAGCGGGAGATTGAGAACGTTCAGAGCTTGGTAGCGGGAGATTGAGAACGTTCAGGGCTTGGTAGCGGGAGATTGAGAACGTTCAGAGCTTGGTAGCGGGAGATTGAGAACGTTCAGGGCTTGGTAGCGGGAGATTGAGAACGTTCAGAGCTTGGTAGCGGGAGATTGAGAACGTTCAGAGCTTGCTGGTGGGAGATTGAGAACGTTCAGAGCTTGGTAGCGGGAGATTGAGAACGTTCAGGGCTTGGTAGCGGGAGATTGAGAACGTTCAGGGCTTGGTAGCGGGAGATTGAGAACGTTCAGGGCTTGGTAGCGGGAGATTGAGAACGTTCAGAGCTTGGTAGCGGGAGATTGAGAACGTTCAGGGCTTGGTAGCGGGAGATTGAGAACGTTCAGAGCTTGGTAGCGGGAGATTGAGAACGTTCAGAGCTTGGTAGCGGGAGATTGAGAACGTTCAGAGCTTGGTAGCGGGAGATTGAGAACGTTCAGAGCTTGGTAGCGGGAGATTGAGAACGTTCAGAGCTTGGTAGCGGGAGATTGAGAACGTTAAGGGCTTGGTAGAGGGAGTGAGAGAACGTTCAGAGCTTGGTAGCGGGAGATTGAGAACGTTCAGGGCTTGGTAGCGGGAGATTGAGAACGTTCAGGGCTTGGTAGAGAGAGATTGAGAACGTTCAGGGCTTGGTAGCGGGAGATTGAGAGCGTTCAGGGCTTGGTAGCGGGAGATTGAGAACGTTCAGGGCTTGGTAGCGGGAGATTGAGAGCGTTCAGGCCTTCATAGTGGGAGATTGAGAATCTTCCAGATCAACCGGACAATGTCTTCTAACACGGTAAATTGTTGTCAGAATCGGTCTACAACATGGCCACTCAGATACTCCCAGAGAATTAGTATATCTGGTTCATATTGTTGTTGTTGTTAGAATGTTGTTGTTGTTGTTCAAATGTCGTTGTTGTTCGACTATTGTTGTTGTTCAGTTGTTGTTGTTGTTGTTCGACTATTGGTGTTGTGCAGTTGTTGTTGTTGTTGTTCAATTGTTGTTGTTGTTGTTGTTGTTGTTCAATTGTTGTTGTTGTTGTTGTTGTTCAATTGTTATTCTTGTTGTTGTTCGACTATTGTTGTTGTTGTTCAATTGTTGTTGTTGTTGTTGTTCAATTGTTGTTGTTGTTCAATTGTTTGTGTTGTTGATGTTCGACTATTGTTGTTGTTCAATTACTGTTGTTGTTGTTCAACTATTGTTGTTGTTGTTCAATTACTGTTGTTGTTGTTGTTCGACTATTGTGGTTGCTGTTCAGTTGTTGTTGTTGTTGTTCGACTATTGTTGTTGTTCAATTATTGTTGTTGTTTAACTATTATTGTTGTTATTCGATTGTTGTTGTTGTTGCTCAATTATTATTGTTGTTTGATTGTTGTTGTTGTTGTTGTTCAATTGTTGTTGTTGTTCTTCAATTATTGTTGTTGTTGTAGTTCAATTGCTGATGTTGTTGTTCGTATGTTCTGCTCAGCTGATTTAAATGTTGCTGACGTTTCTTTAGTAGCAGTTTACAGTCGCTCCTCTTGACAGGGCTCCTCCTGTCTATAATTTGTTGCAAGATTTCTTAATGGCGTAACCAGCATCATCAGTGGTGATCCCCACCTCGTTGGTCCGATTTACCTCTCGCAGCCAGTTTCCAGGACCGGAGCGTGGACGCGCTGGCCGGTCTTGATCAGTATGTCTCACCTGACTCTGATGTTACTCGTCTCCCACCTTGATCAGTATGGTTTACCTGATCCGGACCCCGATGTACTTTTCTCGATCAAACAAGATTAATAGACCAATTCTTACAGCAGCCAAATAATTAATCCACAGAGGACCTGATGAGAACGACATACTCTATTTGGCAATTGGTAAGTTTCCTCATAGGAGCAGGAGAGAATGCCACCAGACGTGTAGCCCAAAACCAGGTGTGGAACGACCAACAAGACGCTGGATCACATTACACTAACCTGAAAGCCATGACTCAGGCAAATATCGAGCCAAGGTACACACACAACAAACTCGCTGAGCAATGAATCCACGGATGCAGTCACCCTGACCCAAGCGAAGAAAACCGGTATAAGGGGGATACAGTATCATAAACATATTCACTAGAGCGAGCAGAGTATGCACAGCAGGGGAAAGGAAGAGATGCAACAAAGATGGGGGTAGCTAGGCTTACAGTAGACACGGTTGTACGGGGTGAAGTGCTGGAGACTTGTAGGAAGCCACAACTTGTTGTGCTGGAGACTTGTAGGAGGCCACAACTTGTTGTGCTGGAGACTTGTACTAGGCTACAATTTTTTGTGCTGGAAACTTGTACTAGGCTACAGTTTGTTGTGCTGGAGACTTGTAGGACGCCACAATTTGTTGTGCTGGAGACTTGTACTAGG
Organism: Ariolimax columbianus; assembly: GCA_036924085.1. Taxonomy (NCBI): domain Eukaryota; kingdom Metazoa; phylum Mollusca; class Gastropoda; order Stylommatophora; family Arionidae; genus Ariolimax; species Ariolimax columbianus. The sequence goes on from JAVGWX010000005.1 coordinate 122,777,513, forward strand.
CTACAATTTATTGTGCTGGAGACTTGTATGAAGCCACAACTTGTTGTGCTGGAGACTTGTAGGAAGCCACAATTTGTTGTGCTGGAGACTTGTACTAGGCTACAATTTATTGTGCTGGAGACTTGTAGGAGGCCACAACTTGTTGTGCTGGAGACGTGTACTAGGCTACAATTTGTTGAAGGTTGTTACCCTCCTCTCTGTCGTTTCTTCCTTCACAGTTAGCTATCATACACAGGTGGGTTAACCTGAACGTGCTGTAACAAGAAATGAACTCAGTAACTTGCTCATTCATGGCAAGTACTCTACCACTGCAATTTTCAGACACCAAGTTCCAAATCTAACTCACTGAAAACATTATTAGATTATGGTGAGATCATGGTGAGATCATAGTGAAAACTTAGTGAGATCATGGTGAGATCATGGTGACATCATAGTGAGATCATGGTGAGATCATGGTGAGATCATAGTCACATCATAGTGAGATCATGGTGATATCATGGTGAGATCATATTCACATTATAGTGAGATCATAGTGAGATCATAGTGAGATCATGGTGAGATCATAGTGAGATCATAGTAAGATCAAGGTGAGATAATGGTGAGATAATGGTGAGATCATGGTGAGATCATGGTGAGATCATGGTGAGATCATGGTGAGATCAAGGTGAGATCAAGGTGAGACCATAGTGAGATCATGGTGAGATCATGGTGAGATCATGGTGAGATCAAGGTGAGATCAAGGTGAGACCATAGTGAGATCATGGTGAGATAATGGTGAGATCATGGTGAGATCATGGTGAGATCATAGTGAGATCATGGTGAGATCATAGTGAGATCATGGTGAGATGATGTGTGGTAGGGTCCAGGTTTAGCTAAGTAGTTTACTATCTAAACACTTACAACATGTATCTATCTACACCACGACACGACTTCAACACAGAAAAACACAGTAAACCCTTTCCTGACCATCAAACAAAACAATATCATTTATCAACATGAAAAATGGTTTCATAATATCAACAAAATAAAATGCAAAGCACATCTAAACTAAATAATCGAAATGTGTATATATATATATATATATTGAATTACAATAGGAAGTTTTAAGCACTAACTTTTGATGTTTCCTCTCAGATCTATGCTACACAGAATACTATGTCTAAACCTACAGCAATAAAACTTCCCACCCTAATAAAAATATTATTTCCACAACTTAATGGCTGCAGTCAGCTCGTCGGCTTTTTTCTACACTCTCAACACACAATCACAAACTCGTCCTCGCGATAGAATACGTTCTCAGTCGTTCTGTGCATTCACATATAATCAGATCACTTTCAATCAGGTGAACTGCACATTCACATACAATCGGTGCACGTATGATCAAGGGATCTGTGCATTCGTTTGAAATTAGATCACGTCGCATAATCGGCTCACGTACTCACTTGTGATCACGTACTTAGTCGATCTGTGCATTCACGTAATCAGAACACACATCGTTCCCAAAGTGTCCTGCACGTACAACACACATTCAGATCTCGTCCTTAGGCGATATGTACACTCGTGTAACTATTTAGAACATGCATCGTTCCCAAGGTGTCCTACACTTACAACACACATTCAGATCTCTTACTGTTCACAGTGTGTCCATCATAACACCTATTGGGAAGGACTGGCTACCACTCAAGATGTATGATGGATTGCAAAGTCACTCTGCAAACTCACTCACTTCAAGACTCGCTTTCAGTATTCCTGACAGCCTGTCAGCTTTCCTCCCAGCCAGTCTCCCTAGTTTTAACCTGCAGAGTAGTTTACAGTCTCACTCAATAACATGTCTGTCCAATGGTCTTCTGTAGGCTGTCTCGCCTAGCCATCACTCCAATTTGGAACTACGCCCAACTAAATTTTATTGTTGCCTATCCACGAGTAACTGTCACTCAAAATGTCGTAGCGGGCGTGGTAGCATCAGACTGGCACCAACCCCCCTCCGCGTCAATTCTGCACGGCAGAGTGGCCAGCTCAAAACACCCACCTCAGTACCAGACAAAGTCTTCTACCTAAACCCAAAGTTTCCTTGATGACCTAGTGTTGAACCGGTGATTAACCTTGACGTGACCTGCGTTCCTCCAACGGATTAAGGAAACCTTTTGTTCTTAGGGTCGTCAGACCAACCTCCCCTGCCCTAAACGCCCATGATCCAGCTAGAACTGTCACACGTGATGATAGCAGGACAAGAAGAAAACAGAAGAAGAACATGGTGATAAGACAAAGAGAACAACGAGAAAAGAACACGAGAAAAGGACGAGAACAATGACGAGAAGACAAGAACTGAATGATAACAAGACAACAACACAATTAGTCACAGACTAAACTTACTCAACTGTTTGTGTGAATCATCAACTTACTCAACTGTTTAAGTGAATCATCAACTTACTCAACTGTTTGTGTGAATCATCAACTTACTCAACTGTTTGTGTGAATCTGAGGCCACACAATGACATTGATGTGCCGAGATCTGTGGAGCCTTAAACCACACAATGACATTGATGTACCGAGATCTGAGGAGTATGAGACCACACAATGACATTGATGTACCGAGATCTGTGGAGTATGAGACCACACAATGACATTGATGTACGGAGATGTGTGGAGTCTGAGACCACACAATGACATTAATGTACCGAGATCTGTGGAGTCTGAGACCACACAATGACATTTATGTACCGAGATGTGTGGAAACTGAAATCACACAATGACATTGATGTACCGAGATCTGTGGAGTCTGAGATAACACAATCACATTGATGTACCGAGATCTGTGGAGTCTGAGACCACACAATGACATTGATGTACCGAGATCTGGGTTGTGGAGTCTGAGACCACACAATGACATTGATGTACCGAGATCTGTGGAGTCTGAGACCACACAATGACATTCATGTACCGAGATGTGTGGAGCCTGAAACCACACAATGACATTGATGTACCGAGATCTGTGGAGTCTGAGACCACACTATGACATTGATGTACCGAGATCTGTGGAGTCTGAGACCACACAATGACACTGATGTACTGAGAGGTGTGGAGTCTGAGACCACACAATCACATTGATGTACCGAGATCTGTGGAGTCTGAGACCACACAATGACATTGATGTACGGAGATCTGTGGAGTCTGAGACCACACAATGACATTGATGTACCGAGATCTATGGAATCTGAGAGCACACAATGACATTGATGTACGGAGATCTGTGGAGTCTGAGACCACACAATGACATTGATGTACCGAGATCTGTGGAGTCTGAGACCACATAAAGACATTGATGTACCGAGATCTGTGGAGTCTGAGACCACACTATAACATTGATGTACCGAGATCTGGGGAGTCTGAGACCACACTATGACATTGATGTACCGAGATCTGAGGAGTCTGAGACCACACAATGACATTGATGTACCGAGATGTGTGGAGTCTGAGACCACACAATGACATTGATGTACCGAGATGTGTGGAGTCTGAGACCACACAATGACATTGATGTACCGAGATGTGTGGAGTCTGAGACCATACAATGACATTGATGTACCGAGATGTGTGGAGTCTGAGACCACACAATGACATTGGTGTACCGAGATCTGAGTTGTGGAGAACTGTAAGGGGGATATGCTTAATCTGCTGAAAGTTTGTTAGCGGGAGAAACGTCATCCATGAGAAGCCACATCTAGTATCCATAAGAAGCCACATCTAGTATCCATGAGAAGCCTCATCTAGTATCCATGAGAAGCCTCATCTAGTATCCATGAGAAGCCCCATCTAGTATCCATGAGAAGCCTCATCTAGTATCCATGAGAAGCCTCATCTAGTATCCATGAGAAGCCTCATCTAGTATCCATGAGAAGCCTCATCTAGTATCCATGAGAAGCTTCATCTAGTATCCATGAGAAGCCTCATCTAGTATCCATGAGAAGCCTCATCTAGTATCCATGAGAAGCCCCATCTAGTATCCATGAGAAGCCTCATCTAGTATCCATGAGAAGCCTCATCTAGTATCCATGAGAAGCCTCATCTAGTATCCATGAGAAGCTTCATCTAGTATCCATGAGAAGCCTCATCTAGTATCCATGAGAAGCCTCATCTAGTATCCATGAGAAGCCTCATCTAGTATCCATGAGAAGCCTCATCTAGTATCCATGAGAAGCTTTATCTAGTATCCATGAGAAGCCTCATCTAGTATCCATGAGAAGCCTCATCTAGTATCCATGAGAAGCCTCATCTAGTATCCATGAGAAGCCTCATCTAGTATCCATGAGAAGCCTCATCTAGTATCCATGAGAAGCCTCATCTAGTATCCATGAGAAGCCTCATCTAGTATCCATGAGAAGCTTTATCTAGTATCCATGAGAAGCCTCATCTAGTATCCATGAGAAGCCTCATCTAGTATCCATGAGAAGCCTCATCTAGTATCCATGAGAAGCCTCATCTAGTATCCATGAGAAGCCTCATCTAGTATCCATGAGAAGCCCCATCTAGTATCCATGAGAAGCCTCATCTATTATCCATGAGAAGCCTCATCTAGTATCCATGAGAAGCCTCATCTAGTATCCATGAGAAGCTTCATCTAGTATCCATGAGAAGCCTCATCTAGTATCCATGACCACGAGAAGCAAGTATTTACGTGAAGTACACGAAATCGTAAACAATCTTATGATATTGTGTATGTAGAAAAAAAAACATGAATAAATGCTCAACGCACAAGTGAAACGGAACGGCAGTTAGCAGATGGAACGATTAGAAAGATTAGTACCAGGTGGTAAAGGATAGAGCGTGATAATGGCACGTGCAGGTAGCAGACATAATGGGCTGGTGAAAGATGCAGAACTTGTGTTTACTTCCAATTGTACGGACAATCTGGACTATCATCCCGAGATGAATGGGAACATATTTAGAGAGTAGATTGAAAAAAAACTGTTATTCCGTCCTTAGATAGACCCTCATGGCTGATAATGGACAATTCATCATACCATAACTCGGTGACACAAGAAGACAAAATCCTGACATCATCCAGTACAAAAGACCCAATAAAGAAATGGCTCACAAAAGAACACATACCATCTAGCGTAACGTATGTAAAACCTGAATTGTTTTCCCTTGTCAAGCAAACACGAAAGGAAAACATATTTCACATAGACAAGTTGATCTAGGAGCATGGTCATGTGTGTTTGAGACTGCCACCTTATCATTCACACTTAAACCCAGATGTTTGAGACTGCCACCATTCACACTTAAACCCAGTTGTTTGAGACTGCCACCATTCACACTTAAACCCAACTGTTTGAGACTGCCACCATTCACACTTAAACCCAGTTGTTTGAGACTGCCACCATTCACACTTAAACCCAACTGTTTGAGACTGCCACCATTCACACTTAAACCCAATTGTTTGAGACTGCCACCATTCACACTTAAACCCAATTGTTTGAGACTGCCACCATTCACACTTAAACCGAATTGATCTCGCTTGGGCAAAAGTTAAAGACAAGTAACAGCTGAAAATGAAACTTTCAAACTACACGACATGGGGATTAGGGATTCGTACAGGTTTCACTGAAACATGAGCACCTTTGCCAATCAAGCCAACAGTACCTCCTTGAGCGGACCACTAGCTGGGCCCGGTGTGGTCCACTAGCTGGGCCCCGTGTGGTCCACTAGCTGGGCCCGGTGTGGTCCACTAGCTGGGCCCCGTGTGGTCCACTAGCTGGGCCCGGTGTGGTCCACTATCTGGGCTCGGTGTGGTCCACTATCTGGGCCCGGTGTGGTCCACTAGCTGGGCCCGGTGTGATCCACTAGCTAGGCCCGGTGTGGTCCACTATCTGGGCCCGGTGTGGTCCACTATTTGGGCCCGGTGTGGTCCACTAGCTGGGTCCGTTGTGGTCCACTAGCTGAGCTCGGTGTGGTCCACTATCTGAGCCCGGTGTGGTCCACTAGCTGGGTCCGGTGCTCCCCGTTTAAACTAACACGGCAATAGCGAACAGCGAGTATCCGGCGCTGACAAACCGAACTCCCGGGGCCTGAAGGGATACAATAGTAGGCTATGGGTGGGGTAACCAAAACAGAAACCCTCGGGAGAGTGTGACCCCTCTGTCAGCTGCGGCAGATGCTGGGCCCACCGGCGCGTGGACATGACCCGATTCCCACCAAGGTCCCACACAGGGAGCTACCCTGGTTAAAAGAAAAGCAACTGAAGCCCGGCAGACAGTGTTTGGATGATCCGGGACATGGATAGGAAGACTCCTAAACTTCCCCCACCGAAGACAAACACAGAGCACGTTTGACCTGGGGAATACAGAGCACGCCTGACCTCGCCTGACCTGGAGAACACAGAGCACGCTTGACCTGGAGAACACAGAGCACGCCTGACCTTTAAAACACAGAGGACGCCTGGCCTGGAGAATACAGAGCACGCCTGACCTGGAGAACACAGAGCACGCCTGACCTTTAAAACACAGAGGATGCCTGGCCTGGAGAACACAGAGCACGCCTGACCTGGAGAACACAGAGCAAGCCCGACCTAGAGAACACAGAGCACGCCTGACCTATAAAACACAGAGCACGCCTACCCTTGAGAACACAGAGCACGCCTGACCTGAAGAACACAGAGCAAGCCTGAGTTGGAGTACACAGAGCACGCCTGACCTGAAGAACACAGAGCATGCCTAACCTAGACAACAATGAGCACGCCTGACGTCGCTTGACCTGGAGAACACAGAGCACGCCGGCCCTCGTCTGACCAAGAGAACACATAGCACGCCTGACCTAGAGAACACAGAGCACGCCTGACCTGGGGTACACAGAGCACGCCTGACCTGGAGAACACAGAGCACGCCTGACCTAGAGAACACAGTGGACGCCTAACCTAGAGAACACAGAGCACGCCTAGCCTGGAGAGCACACAGCACCTCTGACTTTGAGAACACAGAGCACGCCTGACCTAGAGAACACAGAGCACACCTAATCTAAAGAACACAGAGCACACCTGACCTCGCCTGACCTAGAGAAAACAGAGCACGCATGACCTGAAGAACACAGAGCACACCTGATCTAGCAATGACGACCGAGAACATTCAGAGGCGCACACAAAGAGAGGTAATGAGGCAGATTGGAGGATGTCATGAGGCAGATTGGAGGATGTCATGAGGCAGATTGGAGGATGTCATGAGGCAGATTGGAGGATGTCATGCGGCAGATTGGACGATGTCATGAGGCAGATTGGAGGATGTCATAAGGCAGATTGGAGGATGTCATGCGGCAGATTGGACGATGTCATGAGGCAGATTGGAGGATGTCATAAGGCAGATTGGAGGATGTCTTGAGGCAGATTGGAGGATGTCATCACAAACCAGTTATGATCACAATTGAGGATTCAGAACTAGCCATAAACAGAAAAAAGAGCAGACTGGAACCTCTACAAGAAATTAACTGAAGACAAATTAACAACACCCTTCACTTCAATCAATGTCAGACAAAACACTACAACACTTCCAAACATCGATCAATGTCAGACAATACACTACAGCACCTTTCACATCAATCAATGTCAGACAAAACACTACAACACTTCCAAACATCGATCAATGGTAGACAATACACTACAGCACCTTTCACATCAATCAATGTCAGACAAAACACTACAACACTTCCAAACATCGATCAATGTCAGACAATACACTACAGCACCTTTCACATCAATCAATGTCAGACAAAACACTACAACACTTCCAAACATCGATCAATGGTAGACAATACACTACAACACCTTTCACATCAATCAATGTCAAACAAAACACTATAACACTTCCAAACATCGATCAATGTCAGACAATACACTACAGCACCTTTCACATCAATCAATGTCAGACAAAACACTACAACACTTCCAAACATCGATCAATGGTAGACAATACACTACAACACCTTTCACATCAATCAATGTCAAACAAAACACTATAACACTTCCAAACATCGATCAATGTCAGACAATACACTACAGCACCTTTCACATCAATCAATGTCAAACAAAACACTACAACACACTTCACATCAATCAATGTCAGACAAAACACTACAACACACTTCACATCAATCAATGTCAGACAAAACACTACAACACACTTCACATCAATCAATGTCAGACAAAACACTACAACACGCTTAACATCAATCAATGTCAAACAAAACACTACAACACTTCCAAACATCGATCAATGGCAGACAAAACACTACAACACGCTTTACATCAATCAATGTCAAACAAAACACTACAACACTTCCAAACATTGATCAATGTCAGACAAAACACTACAGCACACTTCACATCAATCAATGTCAGACAAAACACTACAACACACTTCACATCAATCAATGTCAAATAAAACACTACAACACTTACAAACATCATCACAGCGGCAGCGGAAAAATCTATTACCACGAGGCAGAGGACAGAATTATAAACCTATTTAGACTAGGGAGCTACAAGAACTGCATGACAGGGCTACCAAAGCAAGAACCACTATGGAGCAAGATCCATCAGACTTTAACTTCACAGAACACAACAAACAGCAAGCTATATACAAGAACGAAAAACTCACGTGTGTCAGAAAAGGTTGGCAGGACAAAACCGTATCCCTCAACATGGAGAAAGTCACCACATCCCTCAACGTGGAGAAAGACACCAGAAAACTTTGGAGTCTGGTGAGGAGCCTAAATGAGGAGAACACCATCAGCCATGCAAAAACGGTACTTGAAGAGAGTGGCGAGATATATACAGGAAAACCTGAAGAGAGTGTGGAGACATATACAGGAAAACTTGAAGAGAGTGTGGAGACATACAGGAAAACTTGAAGAGAGTGTGGAGACATATACAGGAAAACTTGAAGAGAGTGGGGAGACATACAGGAAAACTTGAAGAGAGTGTGGAGACATATACAGAAAAACTTGAAGAGAGTGTGGAGACATATACAGGAAAACTTGAAGAGAGTGTGGAGACATATACAGGAAAACTTGAAGAGAGTGTGGAGACATATACAGGAAAACTTGAAGAGAGTGTGGAGACATATACAGGAAAACTTGAAGAGAGTGTGGAGACATATACAGGAAAACTTGAAGAGAGTGTGGAGACATATACAGGAAAACTTGAAGAGAGTGTGGAGACATATACAGGAAAACTTGAAGAGAGTGGGGAGACATACAGGAAAACTTGAAGAGAGTGTGGAGACATATACAGGAAAACCTGAAGAGAGTGTGGAGACATATACAGGAAAACTTGAAGAGAGTGGGGAGACATATACAGGAAAACTTGAAGAGAGTGGGGAGACATATACAGGAAAACTTGAAGAGAGTGGGGAGACATATACAGGAAAACTTGAAGAGAGTGGGGAGACATATACAGGAAAACCTGAAGAGAGTGTGGAGACATATACAGGAAAACTTGAAGAGAGTGGGGAGACATATACAGGAAAACTTGAAGAGAGTGGGGAGACATATACAGGAAAACTTGAAGAGAGTGGGGAGACATATACAGGAAAACTTGAAGAGAGTGGGGAGACATATACAGGAAAACTTGAAGAGAGTGGGGAGACATATACAGGAAAACTTGAAGAGAGTGGGGAGACATATACAGGAAAACTTGAAGAGAGTGGGGAGACATATACAGGAAAACTTGACGAGAGTGGGGAGACATATACAGGAAGACTTGAAGAGAGTGGGGAGACATATACAGGAAAACTTGAAGAGAGTGGGGAGACATATACAGGAAAACCTGAAGAGAGTGTGGAGACATATACAGGAAAACTTGAAGAGAGTGGGGAGACATATACAGGAAAACTTGAAGAGAGTGGGGGAGACATATACAGGAAAACTTGAAGAGAGTGGGGAGACATATACAGGAAAACTTGAAGAGAGTGTGGAGACATACAGGAAAACTTGAAGAGAGTGGGGAGACATATACAGGAAAACTTGAAGAGAGTGGGGAGACATATACAGGAAAACCTGAAGAGAGTGTGGAGACATATACAGGAAAACTTGAAGAGAGTGGGGAGACATATACAGGAAAACCTGAAGAGAGTGTGGAGACATACAGGAAAACTTGAAGAGAGTGTGGAGACATATACAGGAAAACGGGAAGAGAGTGGGGAGACATATACAGGAAAACGGGAAGAGAGTGGGGAGACATATACAGGAAAACTTGAAGAGAGTGGCCAGACATATACAGGAAAACTTGAAGAGAGTGGGGAGACATATACAGGAAAACGTGAAGAGAGTGTGGAGACATATACAGGAAAACCTGAAGAGAGTGTGGAGACATACAGGAAAACTTGAAGAGAGTGTGGAGACATATACAGGAAAACGGGAAGAGAGTGGGGAGACATATACAGTAAAACGGGAAGAGAGTGGGGAGACATATACAGGAAAACTTGAAGAGAGTGGGGAGACATATACAGGAAAACTTGAAGAGAGTGGCCAGACATATACAGGAAAACTTGAAGAGAGTGGGGAGACATACAGGAAAACTTGAAGAGAGTGTGGAGACATATACAGGAAAACGTGAAGAGAGTGGGGAGACATATACAGGAAAACGGGAAGAGAGTGGGGAGACATATACAGGAAAACTTGAAGAGAGTGGGGAGACATATACAGGAAAACGGGAAGAGAGTGGGGAGACATATACAGGAAAACTTGAAGAGAGTGGGGAGACATATACAGGAAAACTTGAAGAGAGTGTGGAGACATACAGGAAAACTTGAAGAGAGTGGGGAGACATACAGGAAAACTTGAAGAGAGTGTGGAGACATACAGGAAAACTTGAAGAGAGTGGGGAGACATACAGGAAAACTTGAAGAGAGTGGGGAGACATATACAGGAAAACTTGAAGAGAGTGGGGAGACATATACAGGAAAACTTGAAGAGAGTGGACAGACATATACAGGAAAACGTGAAGATAGTGGGGAGACATATACAGGACAACTTGAAGAGAGTGGACAGACATATACAGGAAAACGTGAAGAGAGTGGGGAGACATACAGGAAAACAAGCAGCCAATCTTCTTGCTGCGGGTTTTGCAAAAGACACCAAAATAAACATGCCCAAGGTTAGAGAGGTGGAAAATGAACTAAAAAAGAGAAGGAAAAGGAAAGAAAACAATGAGGATGAAATAAACAAGCTTTTCAGCATCCACGAATTGAATTGGGCAATAGGAAAACTTAGGATGAAAAAGGCACCTGGGTCCGACGCAATAACAAATGAAATGATTTCACACTTGGGACCAATAGGCAGACAGCGATTCCTGGACCTGATAAACCAATCGTGGACTCAAGGATTGTTCCCAAATGAATGGAAGGAGGCAGAAATAATCCCAATCCTCAAGAAGGGAAAACCAAAAGAAAACAAAACAAGCTATCGTCCAATCAGCCTCCTAAGCTGTCTGGGAAAGACAATGGAAAGGCTAGTGAACAATAGAATGCTAACTTTCCTTGAGAAAAACAAAATCCTGGACGAGTGTCAGTCTGACTATAGAAAATACAGGCGTACCGACGACCAGACCGCTTATCTGACCCAGGAAATCGAAGATGCCTTTCAGAGGAAATGCAAACTATTGGTCACCTTCTTTGACCTGACTAAAGCTTTTGACAAAGTCTGGAAGAAAGGACTAATGTTAAAATTAGTGGGCTGCGGAATAAGGGGGAAAATACTTGATTGGATCACAGACTACCTCCACTCACGGTGTGCGAGAGTCAGACTGGATCAAAGACTACCTCCACTCACGATGTGCGAGAGTCAGACTGGATCAAAGACTACCTCCACTCACGACGTGAGAGAGTCAGGCTGGATCAAAGACTACCTCCACTCACGATGTGTGAGATTCAGACTGGATCAAAGACTACCTCCACTCACGATGGGCGAGAGTCAGGCTGTAAGAACACAGGAGCAAAATGGTTAAACTGCATGAGGGGGTTCCCCAGGGAGGATCACTATCCCCTACCTTGTTTATCATCTTCATTAATGATCTGCTAAACCAGTTCAGACCACACATCCACAAGGCACTCTATGCGAACGACCTGGCCATATGGACCCAGGCAGAAAACATTGGAACCACAAAAGCAAGGTTAAGGAAGAAATAAATCCTTAAAGAAATGGGCAGACTCATGGGGTGTCACAATAAACAAAAGCAATACCCTCTCAACACTCTTCTCGCTCTCTACAAAGCCAGAGCAGGTCGACCTATATTTAGAAAACAGCCTACTTTGTAGAGAAAACAATCCTACATACCTAGGGATGAGATATGACAAAAGATTAACATGGGGCCCACACATAGAGGATACTCAAAAGAAGGCCACACTCAGACTAAGGCTGATGAAAAAACTGGCAGGGACAAATTGGGGAGCAGATGCAACACAACAGTCAGACAGGTCTACACCGGATACATAAGGCCAACGCTGGAATATGGCATGGGTGCCTATGCAACAGCGGCAAAGACCAACCTACATAACCTAGACAGGGCACAGAATACAGGACTCCGAATAAACATCCAATGCAGGGAAAAGTCAATAAATTAACACAAAATCGCATAAAAAGAACAAGATTCAATCATCTATCAAAATCCCTTACAGCCAGGAACAGTGATATAATATCAAAATGTCCAACGACATGGGAAATGATACAAGTATATGAAAATACAGACCAACAGCCCAACTTCACGGTGGAAGCGAAAACACAAGGTATCGATAGAAAGGTGGAAGAATCAGGCCATGTATTGAGAGGAAAAACCACAAAGCATATTGGAGACGCCTATCCTCAACTCAACCCATGAGGACGCACGTTTACACAGATGGATCATCAGAGGAAGCATTGGGGAAAGGAAGGGCGGGACTCGTCATATTTCTACAGGATGGAACCGTCATTGGAAGAGAACCACGAGACAGTATGGAAAAGAACTCATGTGCCAGCTAAACAAACTCTCAGACCACAATAAAATCACCCTCCAGTGGATTCCAGCTCACTGCGGCCTACCTGGGAATGAATGGGCGGACAGGCTAGCCAGGGAGGGAAGACAAAGAGAACAATTCACCAACCCAGTGTCACTGCCAAAAGTCAAGGCAAACATCCAAAGAAAATATAAACAACAGTGGATAGAGAGAACAAACAGTAAATACCCACAGGACCCAATCAATTGACTGAATAAGAAACAGTATATAACAATTTTTCGCCTCAGAACAGGTCATTATAGACTAAATGCACACATGCATAAAATGAAAGCAGCACAGACTGCACAAAGCACATGTCAGAGATGACCCCAGACTCCAGAACACATCCTGCAAACATGTCCACTGCACCAAGACTCCCGTGAGAAGACCTGGCCCGAGGAGAGAATCGTACAAGACAAACTGTGGGGAACCATTGAGGACCTGCGACTGATGTGTCACTTCATGGAGGCAGCCCATCTGGTGGCATCAAACGAGCGTACATTACCGAATGCAAAGAAGAAGAAGAAGAAGAAACTAGGTGATTTGAAAGAACATATGCCACCTTATCAAATTTAAACAAAGATTATTACACTAAATGTGAGGACCACGTCTTGAAAGAGAAACAAAGATTATTGCACTAAATATGAGGACCACGTCTTGAAAGAGAAACAAAGATTATTGCACTAAATATGAGGACCACGTCTTGAAAGAGAAACAAAGATTATTGCACTAAATATGAGGACCACGTCTTGAAAGAGAAACAAAGATTATTGCACTAAATATGAGGACCACGTCTTGAAAGAGAAACAAAGATTATTGCACTAAATATGAGGACCACGTCTTGAAAGAGAAACAAAGATTATTGCACTAAATATGAGGACCACGTCTTGAAAGAGGAACAAAGATTATTGCACTAAATATGAGGACCACGTCTTGAAAGAGAAACAAAGATTATTGCACTAAATATGAGGACCACGTCTTGAAAGAGAAACAAAGATTATTGCACTAAATATGAGGACCACGTCTTGAAAGAGGAACAAAGATTATTGCACTAAATATGAGGACCACGTCTTGAAAGAGAAACAAAGATTATTGCACTAAATATGAGGACCACGTCTTGAAAGAGGAACAAAGATTATTGCACTAAATATGAGGACCACGTCTTGAAAGAGGAACAAAGATTATTGCACTAAATATGAGGACCACGTCTTGAAAGAGGAACAAAGATTATTGCACTAAATATGAGGACCACGTCTTGAAAGAGGAAGCAGGCTATTGGAAAAAAAGAAAGACTGTCGTTCGTTCAACTGAGAGCAGCATTTAGGTCGGGGGAGATTGGACTAGTCATTCTAAGAACAAAGGTGGCCTGAATGTGTACCAAGGTCAATCACCGTCTCCATACTTGGGCGAAAAAAGGAAACGGGGGGGTTTAGGTGGTCTGGTACAGGGGGCGGCGGTGTTCGGATCTGGGCTTTCAAATTGGCATAGTGGGGGTGGTGACAGTCAGATGCTGCCACGACCGACTACGACATTTAAAGTGATTGGGATTCGGGGATTCTCATCTAATTTTAATTAGTTGAGGTAGTTCCAGATTAGAGTGAGGGTTAAGTCAGATAACCAACATCTCCATAGGAAAGCCATGTTGTTGCTTGCGGATATAACATACTCTGCGAAGATGAACACAGGAGGCTGGCTAGGAGATGGACTGTCAGGAGTCTGTGAGTGGGTGAGTTTGCAGGGTGACTGGACCAGCATACACTCGAGTTTTGACCAATCGCTCTTTAAGTGTTTATGTTAATCACCCTGTGAACAATAAGAGATCTGAATGTGTGTCGTGTGTGTCGTGTGTGTAGGACACTTTGAGAACCGATTCTATGGGGATGTATAGATCACATGATTGAAGGTGATCTGATTATGTGTGAATGCACAGATCCACTGAGTACGTAATCCGATAGTGAGGACGAGTTTGTGATTGTATGTTGAGTGTGCAGATAAGGGAGTGCAACGGCAGGAGCCTGGGTATCATGTCCTTGGAGGATTCATCAAAGGCTAGGGTTTTAAACCTCTGATTGTAGTTCAATATATGTATTATGATTATTTTGTTCAGATGTACTTTGTGTTTGTTTTAGTTAATATTGTTTTGTTTTAACAATTAATACATTGATGCTTGTATTATATCAAGATTAGTGTTTACTGTTATATTTACTGTGTGAAATCGTGTCGTGGTGTGGGTACATGTTGTAACTCTTTAGATAAGTAAACTACTCAGCTAAACCTAGACTCTACCACATGTTGTAACTCTTTAGATAAGTAAACTACTCAGTTAAACCTATACTCTATCACATATCTTATTTTGGTCCGAGTGACCAGGATATCTTTGATAGGTTCAGGACTAGGCAACTCTAAACGCCTTACACTGCCACAATTTGTTGGAATCGCCCGTCTCTGATTGTAAAAAATTAAATTACATATTTCTTTTCTGAGAAATATAAGTTTCCATTTCCTTGGCAAAACGGTCCCTTTCAGGGCCATCCCAATCAGATAGAAGATGGGTTCCAGAACTGGTCACCCCAGCTAGAAGATGGCTCTCAGAACTGGCCACACCAATCAGCTAGAAGATGGAACTCAGAACTGATCACACCAGCTAGAAGATGGATCTCAGAACTGGTCACCCCAGCTAGAAGATGGATCTCATAACTGGTCACCCCAGCTAGAAGATGGGTCTAAGAACTGGTCACCCCAGCTAGAAGATGGATCTCACAACTGGTCACCCCAATCAGCTAGAAGGTGGATCTCAAAACTGGTCACCCCAATCAGCTAGAAGATGGATCTTAGAACTGGTGACCCCAGCTAGAAGATGTATCTCAGAACTGGCCACCCCAGCTAGAAGATGGATCTCAGAACTGGTCACCCCAATCAGCTAGAAGGTGGATCTCAAAACTGGTCACCCCAATCAGCTAGAAGATGGATCTTAGAACTGGTGACCCCAGCTAGAAGATGTATCTCA
This sequence comes from Ariolimax columbianus, assembly GCA_036924085.1. Classification (NCBI taxonomy): domain Eukaryota; kingdom Metazoa; phylum Mollusca; class Gastropoda; order Stylommatophora; family Arionidae; genus Ariolimax; species Ariolimax columbianus. The sequence continues at coordinate 122,793,536 of JAVGWX010000005.1, forward strand.
GAACTGGCCACCCAAGCTAGAAGATGGATCTCAGAACTGGTCACCCCAATCAGCTAGAAGATGGATCTCAGAATTGGTCACCCCAATCAGCTAGAAGATGGATCTCAGAACTGACCACCCCAATCAGCTAGAAGATGGATCTCAGAACTGGTCACCCCAATCAGCTAGAAGATGGATCTCAGAACTGGACATCCCAGCTAGAAGATGAATCTCAGAACTGGGAACCCCAGCTAGAAGATGGATCTCAGAACTGGTCACCCCAGCTAGAAGATGGATCTCAGAAATGGACACCCCAGCTAGAAGATGGGTCTCAGAACTGGTCACCCCAATCAGCTAGAAGATCGATCTCAGAACTGGCCACCCAAACTAGAAGATGAATCTCAGAACTGGTCACGCCAATCAGCTAGATGATGGATCTCGGAACTGGGCACCCCAGCTAGAAGATGGATCTCAGAACTGGGCACCCCAGTTAGAAGATGGATCTCAGAACTGGGCACCCCAGCTAGAAGATGGATCTCAGAACTGGGCACTCAAGCTAGAAGATGGATCTCAGAACTGGTCACCCCAATCAGCTAGAATATGAATCTCAGAATTGGGCACCCCAGCTAGAAGATGGATCTCAGAACTGGTCTCCCCAATCAGCTAGAAGATGGATCTCAGAACTGGGCACCCCAGCTAGAAGATGGATCTCAGAATTGGGCACCTCAGCTAGAAGATGGATCTCAGATCTGGTGACCCCAATCAGCTAGTAGATGGATCTCAGAACTGGGCACCTCAGCTAGAAGATGGATCTCAGAACTGGTCACCCCAATCAGCTAGAAGATGGATCTCAGAACTGGTCACCCCAATCAGCTAGAAGATGGATCTCAGAACTGGTCACCCCAATCAGCTAGAAGATGGATCTCACAACTGGTCACCTCAATCAGCTAGAAGATGGATCTCAGAACTGGTCACCCCAGCTAGAAGATGGATCTCAGAATTGGTCACTCTAGCTAGAAAATGGATCTCAGAACTGGTCACCCCAGCTAGAAGATGGATCTCAGAACTGGGCACCTCAGCTAGAAGATGGATCTCAGAACTGGTCACCCCAATCAGCTAAAAGATAGATCTCAGAACTGGTCACCCCAATCAGCTAGAAGATGGATCTCAGAACTGGTCGATCCCAATCAGCTAGAAGATGGATCTCAGAACTGGTCACCCCAGCTAGAAGATGGATCTCAGAACTGGTCCCCCCAATCAGCTAGAAGATGGATCTCAGAACTGGGCACCCCAGCTAGAAGATGGATCTCAGAACTGGTCCCCCCAATCAGCTAGAAGATGGATCTCAGAACTGGTCCCCCCAATCAGCTAGAAGATGGATCTCAGAACTGGTCACCCCAGCTAGAAGATGGATCTCAGAACTGGTCCCCCCAATCAGCTAGAAGATGGATCTCAGAACTGGTCCCCCCAATCAGCTAGAAGATGGATCTCAGAACTGGTCACCCCAATCAGCTAGAAGATGGATCTCAGAACTGGTCACCCCAGCTAGAAGATGGATCTCAGAACTGGTCCCCCCAATCAGCTAGAAGATGGATCTCAGAACTGACCACCCCAGTCAGCTAGAAGATGGATCTCAGAACTGATCAGCCCAGCTAGAAGATGGATCTCAGAACTGGTCACCCCAGCTAGAAGATGGATCTCAGAACTGGTCACCCCAGCTAGAAGATGGATCTCAGAACTGGTCCCCCCAATCAGCTAGAAGATGGATCTCAGAACTGGTCACCCCAATCAGCTAGAAGATCTCAGAACTGAATTATAACCATGTATTGTTTGTTCCAGCATCGATTCACAAAACTAGACCAATCCATCTGAAGTATGTACTTCATATTTTATATATATCATGTGCTTGTACATCTTCACACATGCATTCTACGAAATGCGCAGTTACTTCTTACAGTACCTACAAGACATGAACTACAGTAAACAGGACATATTTGTGTTTACTAATGTAGAAAATCTCATGCAATTGGAGAGATGCCTTTGCCTACAGAAAGACAATTCTTTTTAAAGTACGATAAATTATTTTCTGCAGGGACAAACAAATAATTTGCTAACAAACATCAAAGGAACTAGCTGTTTTAAGAAAACAGCATTACCTGAGAAAATGTACATTATAAAATCGTTGGGACATTGCAAAAATAAGACCACGTGCATAGATTCAGGCAAGGTTTATTGAGATATTAGACGGATGATTGACGGAAATCATTGTGAAACGGACTACTGTCAACACACACGAGTACACGAAATTATAACAAACAGGGAGTGCCCCAGCACATTGAATGCTCACTTCAGTGTGCCTGGACATGCATCAAGAACACGCTTAGTTGAGACAATATCAGGTCAACAGCTCACCTCCATAGGATGTTGAGCTAACGTTACGAGTCATTGCACAGCACAGCATAGCACAGCACAGCGCAGCATAGCACAGCACAGCACAGCGCAGCACAGCGTAGCACAGCACAGCTACAAGATAAAGGATGTTGATAAGGAACACTCCCCCCCCCCCCCCCCCCAACAGACGCGCGCACATAATTGGTGCTTTCAATAAAGGTACACACTTTTCTGCCAAACCTAAGCGGCTTTAAATTAACAGAAAGAACCAGCTTCACATTACGTTCAACCGCTGGACACAAGACAACCAAGAACATGAGATCAATAACGTTAGAGACAAGACAGACAGGGACCTTAGATCAAAAACGCTGGAGACCAGACAACCTGAGACCAGACCAACAGGGACCTAAGATAAATATCGCTGGAGACCAGACAGACAGGGACCTTAGATCAGTAACGCTAGAGACAAGGCAGATAAGGACCTGAGATCAATATCACTGGAGACCAGAGACCTGAGATCAATCACGCTGGAGACCAGACAGACAGGGACCTTAAATCAATAACGCTAGAGACGAGACAGATAAGGACCTGAGATCAATATCTCTGGACACCAGACAAGGACCTGAGATCAATAATTCTGGACACCAGACAGGGACCTCAGACCGCTGCTATATTTAGTTCCACTGTGATGTTTGTGTGTAATTTCCAAAAACAATATATTTCCGATATGGGTATTATTCCTTTAACCGATTCTATTCATTTCGCGGATTGTATTCCTTTCTCCAATTCTATTCGTTTCACCGATTCTATTTATTTCACTGATTCTATTCCTTTCACCTTTCTATTCCTTTCACCGATTCTATTCCTTTCACCGATTCTATTTCTTTCATCGATTCTATTCCTTAAATCGATTCTATTCCTTTCACCAATTCTATTCCTTTCACCAATTCTATTCCTGCTCTGTTTGACCCACCTGTGTGTACAAATAAAAGCTATAGTTGAATGTCAGGTGCAGGCTGACGCCGGTTCACTGCACATCGTTTTCTGCCGTATTGTCTGCAGCTCCCTCCTCAGGGTCATCTTCACTTAACGCCACGAGTGAATGATCAGGGGGTTACTTTTAAAAAAATGATAACTTCAAAACAGGTTTCATCTGCCTAAATGATGACGCCTGGAAAACACAGATCACCCGATTCGTTAGAGCGGAACAAAGAATATGACAGGTGTTTGCTGTTTTGCACGCTGTAAGCGATTCTGGGAACAGCGGACACAGTTTTCGCAAAACATACTTCTAACAATCACCACAACCGGTTAAATCGTTAACATTTTCATCACAATGTCTGGTTATAGAAGTTGTGTCACATCAGTTGTAGTCGGCGTAATGTTAACTTTGGACATTTGCAAGACTAACACGTTGAGCATAGATAGACTTCTATAAACACCTCATCTAATACATAGACTTCTACAAACAGCTCAGCATAGACTTCTACAAACAGCTCAGCTAATACATAGACTTCTACAAACACCTCAGCATAGACCTCTACAAACAGCTAATCTAATACATAGACTTATATAAACACCTCATCTAATACATAGACTTCTACAAACAGCTCAGCTAATACATAGACCTCTACAACCAGCTCAGCTAATACATAGACCTCTACAACCAGCTCAGCTAATACATAGACCTCTACAACCAGCTCAGCTAATACATAGACCTCTACAAACAGATCAGCTTATATGGACGGGACTTGTTGTTTGAATGCTGAACCAGGTCTACTTATATCTTGGTCACGTGAACCATGTTTACAGTATTCGTGTTCAGGGGCCGTGTAAGGTTGTGGGTTAGAGTGTTTCCACCCCTAATACTGAACGTCACGACTTCAACATAGAAAACATAGCATTAGCTACGGTGACATGATGGGACGGGCCAATCACGACTGGATCAATGCACATCTGGCAAGGATGGAACCAGTAATTGAGGTCTTCAACTTGTATTTGTAAAGTGCCCAAACTGAAAGGATACGTGCTGCATGAGGAAGGCCAGGGCAACAATGAACGCCCCATTATTATGTAGACCTGGGAAATTAGGAAGCCGTTATACTTAGGTAGACTTTCGGAGAAAATCGCCAACATTTAATTACACTTAAGAGAAAAGTCGCTAAAGTTAGGTAGACTTCTGAAGAAAGTCGCTAAAGTTAGATAGACTTTCGGAGAAAGTCGCCAACATTAATTACACATAAGAGGAAAGTCGCTAAAGTTAGGTAGACTTCTAAAGAAAGACTCTAAAGTTAGGTACTCTTCTGGTGAAAGTCGCTAACGTTAGGTAGACGTCTGGAGAAAGCGCTAAAGTTATGTAGACTTCTCAAGAAAGTCGCTAAAGTTAGGTAGACTTCTGGAGAAAATCGCTAAAGTAAGTTTCACTTAAGAAGGAAACCGCTAAAGCTAGGTAGACTTGAGGAGGAAGTCGCTAAAGTTTGGTAGACTTAAGGAGAAAGTCGCTAAAGTCGGATAGACTTGTGGACAAAGTCGCTAAAATTAGGTAGACGTCTGGAGAATGTCGCTAAAAGTAAGTAGACTTGTGGAGAAAGTCGCTAAAGTCATGTAGACTTTTAGAGAATGTCACACAAGTTAAGTAGACTTCAGAAGAAATTCGCTAAAGTTAGAAAGACTTCTTGAGAAAGTCGCTAAAGTTAGGTAGACTTCTGGAGAAAATCGCTAAAGTTAAGTAGACTTGAGTAGAAAGTCGCTAAAGTTCGGTAGACTTCGGGAGAAAGTCGCTAAAAGTAGGTAGACTTGAGTAGAAAGTCGCAAAAGTCATGCAGACTTCTAACGAAAGTCACACAAGTTAGGTAGACTTCTGGATAAAGTCGTTAAGGTTAGGTCGACGTCTGGAGAAATTCGCTAAAGTTAGGTAGACTTCTGGAGAAAGTCAACGAGCAGACTCAAAAGCCCGCAGACTTTCTGAAAAAATTCAGAACTTTTATGGATACTAATTGCAGCTGTAGCACGCTGGATGTACACACTTTTGATGTCCCCTTTCTCTCGTTCTCTCTCTTTCTCTTAAGGACCCTTTCCTTCTGAATCAGTTTGAATGTCAATCTTCTTCAATCTGGGGATCGCCATCACACGACAACAGTCGCACCCTCAGACAAGTGGTCAATGATTTCAAGATCTGCCATCTTGACTTTCATGACTTGTATTTTGGGGACAACACAAATGGGTAGTGGGGAAAATGGATAGCGGGGACAAATGGATAACGGAGACAAATGGATGGCGGGGGCAGATGGATAGCGGAGACAAATGGATGGCGGGGGCAGATGGATAGCGGAGACAAATTGATAGCAGGGACAAATGGATAGCGGAGACAACATAAATGGATAGCGGAGACAACATAAATGGATAGCAGAGACAAATGGATAGCGGAGACAACATAAATGGATAGCGGGGACAAACGCGACACAAAACTGAAGAAATATCAAACATAAATATTTGAATTTAATGGAGCGAAATGTTCAAAATAAGCACACATATTATTATGTTAGGATCGTTACAGATCTAATTCAATAGCAAATGTTCAAAATATTTGTGATGGGAACACCAGTCAATCGTTGGAGTGGTTCATCGAGGAAGACATGGCAGGACAGGACAGGACAGGACAGCCCCATTGGAACCTTCTGAGCATGTCTTACAAGGCAACAAGAGGGTTGTGTGCGTGGCTAACATCCTCATAACGTGTACCTTACAACTACTGAAACTGTCACTTGAGAATATTCTCAAACAGGTTTCCCATTGAGGGGCCCATCTGTGGGGGCAGCACATGAAGTGAATTCATTGAGCGACATTTATGGTCATGGTTGAAGAGAAACCAGATACACACCCCCCCCCCCCCCTCCCCCAAGGCCTATCACGTGCGCTCTCCACGTTTTGATGTGAGCATTTCCGGGTTGCGTTTTCTTCTTCTTTTCGGTGTCCTGTTTGTGCCTTCCAGCGTCAGGTTATGAATTATGAAAAGGTTTCTTGACCGGGCCCTAGTATGTGCTTGTGCCTTTCAGCGTCAGGTTATGAAGAGGTTTCTTGACCGGGCCCTAGTATGTGATTGTGCCTTCCAGCGTCAGGTTATGAAGAGGTTTCTTGACCGGGCCCTAGTTTGGGATTGTGCCTTTCAGCGTCAGGTTATGAAGAGGTTTCTTGATCAGGCCCTAGTATGTGATTGTGCCTTCCAGCGTCAGGTTTTGAAGAGGTTTCTTGACCGGGCCCTAGAATGTGATTGTGCCTTCCAGCGTCAGGTAATGAAGAGGTTTCTTGACCGGACCCTAGTATGTGCTTGTGCCTTTCAGCGTCAGGTTATGAAGAGGTTTCTTGACCGGGCCCTAGTATGTGATTGTGCCTTTCAGCGTCAGGTTATGAAGTGGTTTCTTGACCGGGCCTTAGTATGTGATTGTGCCTTTTAGCGTCAGGTTATGAAGAGGTTTCTTGACCGGGCCCTAGTTTGGGATTGTGCCTTTCAGCGTCAGGTTATGAAGAGGTTTCTTGATCAGGCCCTAGTATGTGATTGTGCCTTCCAGCGTCAGGTTTTGAAGAGGTTTCTTGACCGGGCCCTAGAATGTGATTGTGCCTTCCAGCGTCAGGTAATGAAGAGGTTTCTTGATCGGGCCCTAGTATGTGATTGTGCCTTCCAGCGTCAGGTAATGAAGAGGTTTCTTGATCGGGCCCTAGTATGTGATTGTGCCTTTCAGCGTCAGGTTATGAAGAGGTTTCTTGATCGGGCCCTAGTACGTGATTGTGCCTTCCAGCGTAACTCTTCATAACCTCCAACAGTGCAGCTGATAGAGTCCAAGACCAGATTGTTCAGTATTTATCTGGATACAAGAAGAGTCACTGTAACCTGCTAACAGACATTAATGGAAAAACCAAGTCTGAGTGGCATCTACAAGAACAACTGAAGTCTAGATGTACAATCTGAAGACAAATAGAAGACAAGCAGAAGACAAACATGCCTTAACTCAAACCATACTAAATGTAGAAAAACATGTCTCAAACTAAACTATACAAACTGGAGATAAACATGCCTCAAACTGTTCCTAAAACGATACACACATTTCAAACTATACTAATTGTGTACAAACAGGACTCAAACTGTTCATAAAGAAGATAGTGAGAAAAAATAAATGAAAAAAAATTATTGAAGTTGATTAAAATTAAATTTAATCAAAATGTTTAAATGGGTCTAGTCAGATACCGCACCGAGACGAGAACACAAACAAAACCGGCGTTACGACCAATATGCCTTCATCAGGAACACCAAATAACAACAGTACTGAACTAGCAAATCATAGAAGAGGGGATAAATACATGTATGGCGGATGGCATCATGTAAGGAAAAGAAGGGTCTACTTATCTGATATAGAGTCTCACATGGCGACGTATCGAGACAAATGCTTGGCTCGAAGCTATAGGCAGTGGGCCGATAAGGTAGCCAGGAGAACGTGAGTGGGACAGGGACGGAGGAGCCAGTGGCGACCTAATACGGAAAAGACAAAATAGGGATCCAAGTGGCGGGAACAAACAGAAAGTGATATAAGCTAGGGGGAGAGGGCAGGGGGGGATATGGCTTATCTAAGTTGGGGCGGGGGGGGGGGGCAAACAGATGGGTGACAGTATGAGATTTTAAGAAAAGGTATGGAAGATATACATGCCATGTGGTTGGAGGCAACCCATGCTGGAGATAAGTCTATTCTCAAGGACGAACCGATGACGATCGTCAGAGAAGCAAGAAACTAGACCAGTGACACTAACGTCAGCCCTACCCCGGTGTCAGAGAAGCACGAAACTAGACCAGTGACACTAACGTCAGCCTTACCCCGGTGTCAGAGAAGCAAGAAACTAGACCAGTGACACTAACGTCAGCCTTACCCCGGTGTCAGAGAAGCAAGAAACTAGACCAGTGACACTAACGTCAGCCCTACCCCGGTGTCAGAGAAGCACGAAACTAGACCAGTGACACTAACGTCAGCCTTACCCCGGTGTCAGAGAAGCAAGAAACTAGACCAGTGACACTAACGTCAGCCTTACCCCGGTGTCAGAGAAGCAAGAAACTAGACCAGTGACACTAACGTCAGCCCTACCCCGGTGTCAGAGAAGCAAGAAACTAGACCAGTGACACTAACGTCAGCCTTACCCCGGTGTCAGAGAAGCAAGAAACTAGACCAGTGACACTAACGTCAGCCCTACCCCGGTGTCAGAGAAGCAAGAAACTAGACCAGTGACACTAACGTCAGCCCTACCCCGGTGTCAGAGAAGCACGAAACTAGACTAATTACACTAACGTCAGCCTTACCCCGGTGTCAGAGAAGCAAGAAACTAGATCAGTGACACTAACGTCAGCCTTACCCCGGTGTCAGAGAAGCAAGAAACTAGACCAGTGACACTAACGTCAGCCTTACCCAGGTGTCAGAGAAGCACGAAACTAGACCAGTGACACTAACGTCAGCCCTATTCCGGTGTCAGAGAAGCAAGAAACTAGACCAGTGACACTAACGTCAGCCCTACCCCGGTGTCAGAGAAGCACGAAACTAGACTAATTACATTAACGTCAGCCTTACCCCGGTGTCAGAGAAGCAAGAAACTACATCAGTGACACTAACGTCTGCCTTACCCCGATGTCAGAGAAGCAAGAAACTAGACCAGTGACACTAACGTCAGTCAGCCCTACCCCGGTGTCAGAGAAGCAAGAAACTAGATAAGTTACACTAACGTCAGCCCTACCCCGGTGTCAGAGAAGCAAGAAACTAGACCAGTGACACTAACGTCAGCCCTACCCCGTTTTCAGAGAAGCAAGAAACTAGACCAGTGACACTAACGTCAGCCTTACCCCGGTGTCAGAGAAGCAAGAAACTAGACCAGTGACACTAACGTCAGCCCTACCCCGGTGTCAGAGAAGCACGAAACTAGACTAATTACACTAACGTCAGCCTTACCCCGGTGTCAGAGAAGCAAGAAACTAGATCAGTGACACTAACGTCAGCCTTACCCCGGTGTCAGAGAAGCAAGAAACTAGACCAGTGACACTAACGTCAGCCTTACCCAGGTGTCAGAGAAGCACGAAACTAGACCAGTGACACTAACGTCAGCCTTACCCCGGTGTTACAGAAGCAAGAAACTAGACCAGTGACACTAACGTCAGCCCTACCCCGGTGTCAGAGAAGCACGAAACTAGACTAATTACATTAACGTCAGCCTTACCCCGGTGTCAGAGAAGCAAGAAACTACATCAGTGACACTAACGTCCGCCTTACCCCGATGTCAGAGAAGCAAGAAACTAGACCAGTGACACTAACGTCAGTCAGCCCTACCCCGGTGTCAGAGAAGCAAGAAACTAGATAAGTTACACTAACGTCAGCCCTACAACGGTGTCAGAGAAGCAAGAAACTAGACCAGTGACACTAACGTCAGCCCTACCCCGTTTTCAGAGAAGCAAGAAACTAGACCAGTGACACTAACGTCAGCCTTACCCCGGTGTCAGAGAAGCAAGAAACTAGATCAGTGACACTAACGTCAGCCTTACCCTGGTGTCAGAGAAGCAAGAAACTAGATAAGTGACACTAACGTCAGCCTTACCCCGGTGTCAGAGAAGCAAGAAACTAGACCAGTGACACTAACATCAGCCTTACCGCGGTGTCACAGAAGCAAGAAACTAGACCAGTGACACTAACGTCAGCCCTACCCCAGTGTCAGAGAAACAAGAAACTGGACCAGTGACACTAAAATCAGCCTTACCGCGGTGTCACAGAATCAAGAAACTAGACCAGTGACACTAACGTCAGCCCTACCCCGGTGTCAGAGAAACAAGAAACTAGACCAGTGACACTAACGTCAGCCTTACCCCGGTGTTACAGAAGCAAGAAACTAGACCAGTGACACTAACATCAGCCTTACCGCGGTGTCACAGAAGCAAGAAACTAGACCAGTGACACTAATTTCAGCCTTACCCCGGTGTCAGAGAAGCACGAAACTAGACCAGTGACACTAACGTCAGCCTTACCCCGGTGTCAGAGAAGCACGAAACTAGACCAGTGACACTAACGTCAGCCTTACCACAGTGCTCCGGACCCATTTCCGATATGGGTATTATTCCTTTAACCGATTCTATTCATTTCGCGGATTGTATTCCTTTCTCCAATTCTATTCGTTTCACCGATTCTATTTATTTCACTGATTCTATTCCTTTCACCTTTCTATTCCTTTCACCGATTCTATTCCTTTCACCGATTCTATTTCTTTCATCGATTCTATTCCTTTAATCGATTCTATTCCTTTCACCAATTCTATTCCTTTCACCAATTCTATTCCTGCTCTGTTTGACCCACCTGTGTGTACAAATAAAAGCTATAGTTGAATGTCAGGTGCAGGCTGACGCCGGTTCACTGCACAACGTCTTCTGCCGTATTGTCTGCAGCTCCCTCCTCAGGGTCATCTTCACTTAACGCCACGAGTGAATGATCGGGGGGGTTACTTTTTAAAAAATGATAACTTCAAAACAGGTTTCATCTGCCTAAATGATGACGCCTGGAAAACACAGATCACCCGATTCGTTAGAGCGGAACAAAGAATATGACAGGTGTTTGCTGTTTTGCACGCTGTAAGCGATTCTGGGAACAGCGGACACAGTTTTCGCAAAACATACTTCTAACAATCACCACAACCGGTTAAATCGTTAACATTTTCATCACAATGTCTGGTTATAGAAGTTGTGTCACATCAGTTGTAGTCGGCGTAATGTTAACTTTGGACATTTGCAAGACTAACACGTTGAGCATAGATAGACTTCTATAAACACCTCATCTAATACATAGACTTCTACAAACAGCTCAGCATAGACTTCTACAAACAGCTCAGCTAATACATAGACTTCTACAAACACCTCAGCATAGACCTCTACAAACAGCTAATCTAATACATAGACTTATATAAACACCTCATCTAATACATAGACTTCTACAAACAGCTCAGCTAATACATAGACCTCTACAACCAGCTCAGCTAATACATAGACATCTACAACCAGCTCAGCTAATACATAGACCTCTACAACCAGCTCAGCTAATACATAGACCTCTACAACCAGCTCAGCTAATACATAGACCTCTACAAACAGATCAGCTTATATGGACGGGACTTGTTGTTTGAATGCTGAACCAGGTCTACTTATATCTTGGTCACGTGAACCATGTTTACAGTATTCGTGTTCAGGGGCCGTGTAAGGTTGTGGGTTAGAGTGTTTCCACCCCTAATACTGAACGTCACGACTTCAACATAGAAAACATAGCATTAGCTACGGTGACATGATGGGACGGGCCAATCACGACTGGATCAATGCACATCTGGCAAGGATGGAACCAGTAATTGAGGTCTTCAACTTTTATTTGTAAAGTGCCCAAACTGAAAGGATACGTGCTGCATGAGGAAGGCCAGGGCAACAATGAACGCCCCATTATTATGTAGACCTGGGAAATTAGGAAGCCGTTATACTTAGGTAGACTTTCGGAGAAAATCGCCAACATTTAATTACACTTAAGAGAAAAGTCGCTAAAGTTAGGTAGACTTCTGAAGAAAGTCGCTAAAGTTAGATAGACTTTCGGAGAAAGTCGCCAACATTAATTACACATAAGAGGAAAGTCGCTAAAGTTAGGTAGACTTCTAAAGAAAGACTCTAAAGTTAGGTACTCTTCTGGTGAAAGTCGCTAACGTTAGGTAGACGTCTGGAGAAAGCGCTAAAGTTATGTAGACTTCTCAAGAAAGTCGCTAAAGTTAGGTAGACTTCTGGAGAAAATCGCTAAAGTAAGTTTCACTTAAGAAGGAAACCGCTAAAGCTAGGTAGACTTGAGGAGGAAGTCGCTAAAATTTGGTAGACTTAAGGAGAAAGTCGCTAAAGTCGGATAGACTTGTGGACAAAGTCGCTAAAATTAGGTAGACGTCTGGAGAATGTCGCTAAAAGTAAGTAGACTTGTGGAGAAAGTCGCTAAAGTCATGTAGACTTTTAGAGAATGTCACACAAGTTAAGTAGACTTCAGAAGAAATTCGCTAAAGTTAGAAAGACTTCTTGAGAAAGTCGCTAAAGTTAGGTAGACTTCTGGAGAAAATCGCTAAAGTTAAGTAGACTTGAGTAGAAAGTCGCTAAAGTTCGGTAGACTTCGGGAGAAAGTCGCTAAAAGTAGGTAGACTTGAGTAGAAAGTCGCAAAAGTCATGCAGACTTCTAACGAAAGTCACACAAGTTAGGTAGACTTCTGGATAAAGTCGTTAAGGTTAGGTCGACGTCTGGAGAAATTCGCTAAAGTTAGGTAGACTTCTGGAGAAAGTCAACGAGCAGACTCAAAAGCCCGCAGACTTTCTGAAAAAATTCAGAACTTTTATGGATACTAATTGCAGCTGTAGCACGCTGGATGTACACACTTTTGATGTCCCCTTTCTCTCGTTCTCTCTCTTTCTCTTAAGGACCCTTTCCTTCTGAATCAGTTTGAATGTCAATCTTCTTCAATCTGGGGATCGCCATCACACGACAACAGTCGCACCCTCAGACAAGTGGTCAATGATTTCAAGATCTGCCATCTTGACTTTCATGACTTGTATTTTGGGGACAACACAAATGGGTAGTGGGGAAAATGGATAGCGGGGACAAATGGATAACGGAGACAAATGGATGGCGGGGGCAGATGGATAGCGGAGACAAATGGATGGCGGGGGCAGATGGATAGCGGAGACAAATTGATAGCAGGGACAAATGGATAGCGGAGACAAATGGATAGCGGACAGAAATGGATAGCGGAGACAAATGGATAGCGGAGACAAATGGATAGTGGGAACAAATGGATGGCGGAGACAAAACAAATGAATAGCACGGACAAATGGATAGTGGAGACAAATTGATAGCAGGGACAAATGAATAGCGGAGATAAATGGATAGCAGAGAAAAATGGATAGCGGGGGCAGATGGATAGCGGAGACAAATGGATAGCAGGGACAAATGGATGGCGGAGACAACATAAATGGATAGCAGAGACAAATGGATAGCGGAGACAACATAAATGGATAGCAGAGCCAAATGGATAGCGGAGACAACATAAATGGATAGCAGAGACAAATGGATAGCGGAGACAACATAAATGGAAAGCAGAGACAAATGGATAGCGGAGACAACATAAATGGATAGCGGAGACAACATAAATGGATAGCAGAGACAAATGGATAGCGGAGACAACATAAATGGATAGCGGGGACAAACGCGACACAAAACTGAAGAAATATCAAACATAAATATTTGAATTTAATGGAGCGAAATGTTCAAAATAAGCACACATATTATTATGTTAGGATCGTTTCAGATCTAATTCAATAGCAAATGTTCAAAATATTTGTGATGGGAACACCAGTCAATCGTTGGAGTGGTTCATCGAGGAGGACATGGCAGGACAGGACAGGACAGGACAGCCCCATTGGAACCTTCTGAGCATGTCTTACAAGGCAACAAGAGGGTTGTGTGCGTGGCTAACATCCTCATAACGTGTACCTTACAACTACTGAAACTGTCACTTGAGAATATTCTCAAACAGGTTTCCCATTGAGGGGCCCATCTGTGGGGGCAGCACATGAAGTGAATTCATTGAGCGACATTTATGGTCATGGTTGAAGAGAAACCAGATACACCCCCCCCCCCCCCCTCCCCCAAGGCCTATCACGTGCGCTCTCCACGTTTTGATGTGAGCATTTCCGGGTTGCGTTTTCTTCTTCTTTTCGGTGTCCTGTTTGTGCCTTCCAGCGTCAGGTTATGAATTATGAAGAGGTTTCTTGACCGGGCCCTAGTATGTGCTTGTGCCTTTCAGCGTCAGGTTATGAAGAGGTTTCTTGACCGGGCCCTAGTATGTGATTGTGCCTTCCAGCGTCAGGTTTTGAAGAGGTTTCTTGACCGGGCCCTAGAATGTGATTGTGCCTTCCAGCGTCAGGTAATGAAGAGGTTTCTTGACCGGGCCCTAGTATGTGATTGTGCCTTCCAGCGTCAGGTTTTGAAGAGGTTTCTTGACCGGGCCCTAGAATGTGATTGTGCCTTCCAGCGTCAGGTAATGAAGAGGTTTCTTGATCGGGCCCTAGTATGTGATTGTGCCTTCCAGCGTCAGGTTATGAAGAGGTTTCTTGACCGGGCCCTAGTATGTGCTTGTGCCTTTCAGGGTCTGGTTATGAAGAGGTTTCTTGACCGGGCCCTAGTATGTGATTGTGCCTTTCAGCGTCAGGTTATGAAGTGGTTTCTTGACCGGGCCTTAGTATGTGATTGTGCCTTTTAGCGTCAGGTTATGAAGAGGTTTCTTGACCGGGCCCTAGTTTGGGATTGTGCCTTTCAGCGTCAGGTAATGAAGAGGTTTCTTGATCGGGCCCTAGTACGTGATTGTGCCTTCCAGCGTAACTCTTCATAACCTCCAACAGTGCAGCTGATAGAGTCCAAGACCAGATTGTTCAGTATTTATCTGGATACAAGAAGAGTCACTGTAACCTGCTAACAGTCATTAGGGGAAAAACCAAGTCTGAGTGGCATCTACAAGAACAACTGAAGTCTAGATGTACAATCTGAAGACAAATAGAAGACAAGCAGAAGACAAACATGCCTTAACTCAAACCATACTAAATGTAGAAAAACATGTCTCAAACTAAACTATACAAACTGGAGATAAACATGCCTCAAACTGTTCCTAAAACGATACACATATTTCAAACTATACTAATTGTGTACAAACAGGACTCAAACTGTTCATAAAGAAGATAGCGAGAAAAAATAAATGAAAAAAAATTATTGAAGTTGATTAAAAATAAATTTAATCAAAATGTTTAAATGGGTCTAGTCAGATACCGCACCGAGACGATAACACAAACAAAACCGGCGTTACGACCAATATGCCTTCATCAGGAACACCAAATAACAACAGTACTGAACTAGCAAATCATAGAAGAGGGGATAAATACATGTATGGCGGATGGCATCATGTAAGGAAAAGAAGGGTCTACTTATCTGATATAGAGTCTCACATGGCGACGTATCGAGACAAATGCTTGGCTCGAAGCTATAGGCAGTGGGCCGATAAGGTAGCCAGGAGAACGTGAGTGGGACAGGGACGGAGGAGCCAGTGGCGACCTAATACGGAAAAGACAAAATAGGGATCCAAGTGGCGGGAACAAACAGAAAGTGATATAAGCTAGGGGGAGAGGGGGGGGGGGGGATATGGCTTATCTAAGTTGGGGCGGGGGGGGGGGGGGGGGCAAACAGATGGGTGACAGTATGAGATTTTAAGAAAAGGTATGGAAGATATACATGCCATGTGGTTGGAGGCAACCCATGCTGGAGATAAGTCTATTCTCAAGGACGAACCGATGACGATCGTCAGAGAAGCAAGAAACTAGACCAGTGACACTAACGTCAGCCCTACCCCGGTGTCAGAGAAGCACGAAACTAGACCAGTGACACTAACGTCAGCCTTACCCCGGTGTCAGAGAAGCAAGAAACTAGACCAGTGACACTAACGTCAGCCTTACCCCGGTGTCAGAGAAGCAAGAAACTAGACCAGTGACACTAACGTCAGCCCTACCCCGGTGTCAGAGAAGCAAGAAACTAGACCAGTGACACTAACGTCAGCCTTACCCCGGTGTCAGAGAAGCAAGAAACTAGACCAGTGACACTAACGTCAGCCCTACCCCGGTGTCAGAGAAGCAAGAAACTAGACCAGTGACACTAACGTCAGCCCTACCCCGGTGTCAGAGAAGCACGAAACTAGACTAATTACACTAACGTCAGCCTTACCCCGGTGTCAGAGAAGCAAGAAACTAGATCAGTGACACTAACGTCAGCCTTACCCCGGTGTCAGAGAAGCAAGAAACTAGACCAGTGACACTAACGTCAGCCTTACCCAGGTGTCAGAGAAGCACGAAACTAGACCAGTGACACTAACGTCAGCCTTACCCCGGTGTTACAGAAGCAAGAAACTAGACCAGTGACACTAACGTCAGCCCTACCCCGGTGTCAGAGAAGCACGAAACTAGACTAATTACATTAACGTCAGCCTTACCCCGGTGTCAGAGAAGCAAGAAACTACATCAGTGACACTAACGTCAGCCTTACCCCGATGTCAGAGAAGCAAGAAACTAGACCAGTGACACTAACGTCAGTCAGCCCTACCCTGTGTCAGAGAAGCAAGAAACTAGATAAGTTACACTAACGTCAGCCCTACCCCGGTGTCAGAGAAGCAAGAAACTAGACCAGTGACACTAACGTCAGCCCTACCCCGTTTTCAGAGAAGCAAGAAACTAGACCAGTGACACTAACGTCAGCCTTACCCCGGTGTCAGAGAAGCAAGAAACTAGACCAGTGACACTAACGTCAGCCTTACCCAGGTGTCAGAGAAGCACGAAACTAGACCAGTGACACTAACGTCAGCCTTACCCCGGTGTTACAGAAGCAAGAAACTAGACCAGTGACACTAACGTCAGCCCTACCCCGGTGTCAGAGAAGCACGAAACTAGACTAATTACATTAACGTCAGCCTTACCCCGGTGTCAGAGAAGCAAGAAACTACATCAGTGACACTAACGTCAGCCTTACCCCGATGTCAGAGAAGCAAGAAACTAGACCAGTGACACTAACGTCAGTCAGCCCTACCCTGTGTCAGAGAAGCAAGAAACTAGATAAGTTACACTAACGTCAGCCCTACCCCGGTGTCAGAGAAGCAAGAAACTAGACCAGTGACACTAACGTCAGCCCTACCCCGTTTTCAGAGAAGCAAGAAACTAGACCAGTGACACTAACGTCAGCCTTACCCCGGTGTCAGAGAAGCAAGAAACTAGACCAGTGACACTAACGTCAGCCTTACCCCGGTGTCAGAGAAGCAAGAAACTAGACCAGTGACACTAACATCAGCCTTACCGCGGTGTCAGAGAAGCAAGAAACTAGACCAGGGACACTAACGTCAGCCCTACCCCGGTGTCAGAGAAGCACGAAACTAGACTAATTACATTAACGTCAGCCTTACCCCGGTGTCAGAGAAGCAAGAAACTACATCAGTGACACTAACGTCAGCCTTACCCCGATGTCAGAGAAGCAAGAAACTAGACCAGTGACACTAACGTCAGTCAGCCCTACCCCGGTGTCAGAGAAGCAAGAAACTAGATAAGTTACACTAACGTCAGCCCTACCCCGGTGTCAGAGAAGCAAGAAACTAGACCAGTGACACTAACGTCAGCCCTACCCCGTTTTCAGAGAAGCAAGAAACTAGACCAGTGACACTAACGTCAGCCTTACCCCGGTGTCAGAGAAGCAAGAAACTAGACCAGTGACACTAACGTCAGCCTTACCCCGGTGTCAGAGAAGCAAGAAACTAGATCAGTGACACTAACGTCAGCCTTACCCTGGTGTCAGAGAAGCAAGAAACTAGATAAGTGACACTAACGTCAGCCTTACCCCGGTGTCAGAGAAGCAAGAAACTAGACCAGTGACACTAAAATCAGCCTTACCGCGGTGTCACAGAATCAAGAAACTAGACCAGTGACACTAACGTCAGCCCTACCCCGGTGTCAGAGAAACAAGAAACTAGACCAGTGACACTAACGTCAGCCTTACCCAGGTGTTACAGAAGCAAGAAACTAGACCAGTGACACTAACATCAGCCTTACCGCGGTGTCACAGAAGCAAGAAACTAGACCAGTGACACTAACTTCAGCCTTACCCCGGTGTCACAGAAGCACGAAACTAGACCAGTGACACTAACGTCAGCCTTACCCCGGTGTCAGAGAAGCACGAAACTAGACCAGTGACACTAACGTCAGCCTTACCCCGGTGTCAGAAAAGCACGAAACTAGACCAGTGACACTAACGTCAGCCTTACCACAGTGCTCAGGACCATTGAAGTGGCTGGCAATTCCACTCTTCACACATAAAGGAGATTCAAATATCTCAAACTATGGTAACACAATTATAGAAAAACTGGCAAGGTTCATTGATGACATGCTCAGGACAGAAAGTCTTAAGGACATTGTAACACCGTGAAACATCGAGGGACAGAGGCGAAAATGTGACAACGTGAAACATCGAGGGACAAAGGGGGACATTGTAACAACATGAAACATCGAGGGACAAAGGGGGACATTGTGACAACGTGAAACATCGAGGGACAAAGGGGGACATTGTGACAACGTGAAACATCGAGGGACAAAGGGAGACATTGTGACAACGTGAAACATCGAGAGACAAAGAGGGACATTATGACACAGCGAAATATCGAGGGACAGAATGGGACATTGTGACACCGTGAAACATCGAGGGACAGAGGGGGACATTGTGACAACGTGAAACATCGAGGGCGGACAGACAGAGGAGACCAGAGAGATTTGATCTTGGATGGCCAAACAAAAACTGGCTGGTAAAACAATGACCCTCTTTGTTTGAAGGGTGTCGGTTGTGTAGGGAATTGATCTGGGCAGCCAACTGGTATGGCACTTGATGATGACGGAGGCTAGAACTCTGGCTTGTCGACCATCTCCTTAATGGTAGTAGATGTCTGAACTTCTGAGGATCGAGCCGATGGCGCTGTAGCCTGGAACGTTCTGAAATATGAAGGAGAAACATGACCATTATTCTGAAAAAGGTCACAAAACAGAACAACCCAGAACCAACACGACAGACCTATGATCTGCTTGACCTTGGCCTTGTGCTTTATACGACGCATGTCGCCACTCCCACGCATGTACCACTCCAACTACTGTACCACTCCAACTACTGTACCACTCCAACTACTGTACCACTCTAACTACTGTACCACTCCAACTACTGTACCACTCCAACTACTGTACCACTCCAACTACTGTACCACTCCAACTACTGTACAACTCCAACTACTGTACCACTCCAACTACTGTTCCACTCCAACTACTGTACAACTCCAACTACTGTACAACTCCAACTACTGTACCACTCCAACTACTGTACCACTCCAACTACTGTACAACTCCAACTACTGTACCACTCCAACTAATGTACAACTCCAACTACTGTACAACTCCAACTACTGTACAACTCCAACTACTGTACCACTCCAACTACTGTACAACTCCAACTACTGTACCACTCCAACTACTGTACCACTCCAACTACTGTACCACTCCAACTACTGTACCACTCCAACTACTGTACCACTCCAACTACTGTACAACTCCAACTACTGTACCACTCCAACTACTGTACCACTCCAACTACTGTACCACTCCAACTACTGTACAACTCCAACTACTGTACCACTCCCACGCATGTACCACTCCTACTCACGTACCACTCCAACTAATGTACCACTCCCCCTCATGTCACCACTCCCACTCATGTCACCACTCCCACTCATGTCACCACTCCCACTCATGTCACCACTCCCACTCATGTCACCACTCCCCCTCATGTCACCACTCCGACTCATGTCACCACTCCTACAAATGGTGTCCCTCTCACTGATGTCATACAAAACGACTGAAGAGAGTTGTACATAGGGCTTATTTATTACTGATGATATACCCATTCCTGAGTCCACCTAGGAGACTCGTAGATCTCAGGAATAAAGATCGTTTGTCTCTGCAGTCGCCACGTAGATTTCTATTGGAGCTTGGATGCACCAAGCCGCACACTGTGCCTATGTTGTGGGCGGTTGGCCACCTCACCTTACCCCTCTCTTCTATCATCAGCTGACAGATCAAGAAGAACTCACTGACCACCGCGCCTGTGGGTCTTTCTGGTCAGCATCGCACTTCCTCCACTCAACGCGGTCGCCAGATATTCTTTGCATGCTTGCAAGCACTGGGTCATGATTGCTTTCACATTTCTATGGCTCCTTGTCGAGATGGAATAGGTCGGTTCCTTGAGAAGTTGTCTTATGTAGGTTTCTGTGGTTCCTCTCCAAGACGGTTTAGGTGGGTTTCTTGGTTCCTCGCCGAGACGGCTAAGGTAGGTTTCTTGGTTCCTCGCCAAGGCTTAGGTAGGTTTCTGTGGTTACTCGCCGAGGCGGCTTAGGTGGGTTTCTGTGGTTCCTCTCCAAGACCGCTTAGGTGGGTTTCTGTGGTTCCTCTCCAAGACGGCTTAGGTCGGTTTCTGTGGTTCCTCTCCAAGACGGCTTAGGTGGGTTTCTGTGGTTCCTCGCCGAAACGGCTTAGGTAGGCTTCTGTGGTTCCTCGCCGATACGGCTTAGGTAGGTTTCTGTGGTTCCTCGCCGATACGGCTTAGGTAGGTTTCTGTGGTTCCTCTCCAAGACGGCTTAGATAGGTTTCTATGGTTCCTCGCCGAGATGTCTTAGGTAGGTTTATGTGGTTCCTCGCCGAGATGTCTTAGGTAGGTTTATGTGGTTCCTCGCCGAGATGTCTTAAGTAGGTTTATGTGGTTCCTCGCCAAGATGTCTTAGGTAGGTTTATGTGGTTCCTCGCCGAGATGTCTTAGGTAGGTTTATGTGGTTCCTCGCCAAGATTCTGGCAATCTTGTCATATCCGGTCCATTTCTTGGCTGTTCCGATTGGAGATGGTGCTCGACTATAACAGTACAGACATCTTAGACAGCTTGGGTGGACAGAACGTCTCCTCTTCTGGTACTCGCCAGCACACATCAGCGTACAGACGCCCAGAACATTCTCAACTCTTGCATATTCTGAGCTTGGCGTCTGAGCTGTACCCTGAAGACTTCAACATTGTTAAATCTGACAAAGATTCTGGCTTTTTTGGTTGGTTGGTTGGTTGGTGGGTTGGTTGGTCGGTTGGTTGGTTGGGTGGTTGGTTGGTTAGTGGGTTGGTTGGTTATTTGGTGGGTTGGTTGGTGGGTTGGTTGGTTGATTGGTTGGTTGATTGGTTGGTTGGTTGGTTTGTTGGTTAGTTGCTTGGTTGGTTGGTTGGTTGCTTGGTTAGTTGGTTGGTTCGTTGCTTGGTTAGTTGGTTGGTTGATTGTTTGGTTGGTTGTTTTGCTGGTTGGTTAGTTGGTTGTTTTGTTGGTTGATTGGTTGCTTGGTTGATTGGTTGTTTGCTTGGTTGGTTGCTAATACCAACAATGGGTTGATAACCATTTTGTGCGCCCTGAAAAGGAGGGAACTTATGGCAGAGTGTAGTAGCTTTCCTGACATCCCGAGCGTGCTGATGAAGTGGACCGGATGTCCTATTGGCGGTTGTGCAATGCTTGGCTTTATCTGTGTGTCACACACTACTAGGGGGTTCACATCGAACCTCACCTTGTTAACCAGACTGTTGTCTTCGACAACAGCCAGTTTCCAGGACGACCAACGGGGAGGTCAGGTGAGGGTCTTGGCCAGTATATTTCTCCTGACCCTGGCTAACATTGTCTGATCTGTGTGTTTGGCCTGACCAGACGTTAGCCTCATCGTCCTGACCAGACGTTAGCCTCATCGTCCCACTGACTTTGTTCGTTCTCATGTTCGTGTCTGATGTTGGTGTCTAACCGTTCTCATGTTCGCTGGTCTGAAGTGTGTAATAAGTTGTCTATGTTTTCCTAAGTTTGAATTAGGTTGCCTTTATTCTCATGTGTGAAATAAGTTGTCTGAGTGTGTGCTTTGCTCGTGACCTCCTTATATAATCGTGCCTGCAGACCGGGATGCTGCCCCCTCCTCCGTAAACCATGTTTATTTGTGAATTTCTTGGAGGTTTGTCTTTGGTTGACTTTCCGCAGAACAGTTTTATTGGTCAAATATATCCCGTAATAAGTCTTCCTCGTATTGGTCAAATATATCCCGTACTAAGTCTTCCTCGTATTGGTCAAATATATCCCGTACTAAGTCTTCCTCGTCAGATAATGGGCTATAAAATTCATGGCCTACATTATCGTCTTTATTCCTTGTGCTCCTTACAAAGCATGGAAGCACTGAGGCAACTGTCTCGATACTTAACACCAGCAACAAAACTCTTTATTTTAGTGATTATGTATATAATAATTTGGTTTAGATAATGAGGTTGCTAGCCCAAAACACAATCCTCACTTAGTCGTCCATAACGACACGCTAGGAAGGCCGTTGCAGACCTGTTAAATGCTAATGTCCAGTCGTGACATAAGGACACTTAACAATGGTTGTACAAATCATTTTGTTAGGAGAATGTCAACTTACCGAAAAACTTCGAGAGAGTGAGTCTACGCCAGTGGGCACCCCGGAGGAAGGTGGGGACGGACTGTACCTCGAAAGACCTGGTCTGGTCAAGTCCAGAGCAGGGATCATGACTGGAATCAATGGGTTTCTTCTGGGTCGTTCAGGTGGCGTTACACGAGTGGGTTCTCGTTTGACAAACTCGTCCAGAGTAACTGGTATAATTGGTGGGAATATGGGTTGGGGGTTGTTAGCGGAAGTTCGGTAACTGATGAGGTCAAGGTTAGGTCTGGGCTCATCACGAGGTTCTGGCGATGGGGCGGGGAAGGGGGAGACAGCCGCTCTTCGTTTAGGTCCTTGAACTTGAGGCATATCGACCCGTGGCCGCTTTTGACTGACAGCTGTCACCGGAGGCTTGTGAATGACGTGTTTCTGAGAGACGTAATAAATAACAATTGAACATTACCTCAGCAAGGACAATACCTCGACATAGACAATACCTCAACATGGACAATACCTCAACATGGACAATACCTTGACATGGAGATTACCTCAACATGGACAATACCTCGACATGGAGATTAACTCAACATGGACAATGCCTCAACATGGACAATACCTCAACATGGACAATACCTCGACATGGAGATTACCTCAACATGGACAATGCCTCAACATGGAGATTACCTCAACATAGACAACAGATATCTCTATCACATCCAGACCTCTACCAACAGGTGTCTCCCTCACTTCCAGACCTTCACCAACAGGTGTCTCCCTCACTTCCAGACCTTCACCAACAGGTGTCTCCCTCACTTCCAGACCTTCACCAACAGGTGTCTCCCTCACATCGAGACCTTCCATTAACAGATGTCTCCCTCACATCCAGACCTCTACCAACAGGTGTCTCCCTCACTTCCAGAACTTCACCAAC